>CM035120.1:45673822-46273822 GCA_020205555.1 Panax stipuleanatus
ACGTTCTATCAACCTCGGGATCGAGAGGTATTATATTCCGACCCCTTCGAGGTGGCATACGCCGTTGAGATCACCTGAAAAGAAAATTAAACAGATAAAGTTAGTCTAAATTAAGATCGTAATGACTTAGCTTTAATATTGATAACAAATAATACTAAGTCCCCGACAACGGCGCCAAAAACTTGTTGTCTGATTTATGTAACGACAATTAACGCGCAAGTATACGCGGTCAACAAGTAATATAAGATAAGTAGGATGTCGTACCCATGAGGACGAAGTCTTAAATGCAAATCAAATACTAATGTAAGTTCTTTACTGTCTTATCTAAACAATTGATTAGAGGTGGTATTTTAAACTATGCGATTACAACTAAAGGAAACGGGAGAAATAGATGTAATAGGGAGACAAGCTAGGATTGCAATTCCCCTAACGCGTCGCCTAATCTCCTAACTCTCCACAATACAAACAAATCAAGGAATGGTCAGCCGAGAATAGAACTATGCATATGCTTCTGTCGAAGGCTAAACGCACATCTCTAGCTAGATGAATCACAATATATCTATCGATGAAAATAACTAGGCTAGGGTCATTAAGCTCAGTCTCAAGGCTACACAAGGCAAATAGATATATGTCTATCATATTAAGCATGTTTATGCACACATTCCTTTAGGCAAGGGCATAACAAGTGTTGTTGTATTTTAAAAGCTAGATAATAATGTCCAATAGTCAATATCCATTAATATCACTGCCAAAAACTCTGTCAAGCATTTAGTCAATAAGAAAGAAACACAACAACCCATTCCCAAAATGATTCATTAGTATAAATAGGAGAGAAAGTTAATTAGGCTAAACACTAGGTTACATTGCAATCCTAAAAAGGAATTAGTTCATAACCATGGTGCTAATACACATTTCTATCACATTCAACATTGATCAGTAATACACAAACAACCGAGAGATTTTAGAATAAGAAAACTCCTGAGCTAAGGTTTTCTGTCTCCACGTCTTCTCTTCTCCGTGTAACTCCTGAGCTGTATATGATGCAATAACTTTTCTCCCCTAAAACACAGCTTCTTTCTGTTCTAGAATCCCCAAAAATATTCTCTGTATTTTTTTCTCTATCTCCGATAGCCTTCTGTTATTCTCCCGCTCTGGAGTTTTTATCTTTTTAGGTCATTAAATGCGAACCACTAGCTAGGCACCGGAGGTGACGCTGCGGCGCGGAGCCTATAACTGCTTGGCGGCGCTGCGGCGCCACTAACGCTGCAACGCGAGAATAAGAAGAACCGGGCCGCTGCAGCGCCAGATGAATTTAGCCAGGACCATGGGTTGGCGCTGTGGCGTGGGCTTTAGAATAGGCTCTGGCGCTGCGGCGCCAGAATGTAGAAAATGACAACTTTGCCCCTGCAAGCTGGAAATGACCAAAACAGCCCTGCAACATACAGGAAAAGCATAACAACAACAAAATATATACAAAAGCACAACAAAGAACAGAAAACAAGCAGCGTCTTGAGCTTTAGAGAATCTGATTCACGATATAAATACCACTTATCAGCAATTATCTGCCCCTGATCTTCAGGTTCTCCAACAATCATGAGACTCAATGCCCAACACATTTTCAACTTTTAAATCTAACATAACATTACAAGTGTAAAGTTGTTAATTTTTATCACAAGGTTATTATGTGTTCAATTCCACTTGGTTAAATGTAATACCCATTCTTGTATCGTTCATGTGGTTGCTTCTATACAAAATCAAAATAATAAAACAAACGCTAAATTACATGTACTGATATTATTTGCTTCAAGTTCTTTTGTAGGCAAACTAATCCCATGAATTTTTCATTTAATTCTATAATTAGCACAAAGATGAACTCATAATAAACATCAAATGAGCTCATCATTAAACCAGAGCAAGAACAACTAAAACAAAAATTCTACTAAATCCCCAATTTATACATATATAACATCATAAATTTCTTAAATTAAAACCTAAATTTGTGTGTATAAGTGTACTTTAGATTTAATATGTGTGTGAAACCAAAATTACAAGCTATTGTGCGTGTTAGTGTGTATAAAATTGGGAAAACGGTCAAATTGAAAACTAATCGTTGACTACGGGTAATAGAAGACAACAATGGAACAAAATGAACCAAATGAAGCCGCCGCTGTCGTCGAAAAATTATAGAAATCGAAATTAGGTCTTTTTTCCTAAACTAGGGCAATAATGAGTGGGAGGAGAGAGAATGGAAAGGGAGTAGTGAGGTGGAGGAGATTGAGAGAGGAGGAGGATGATGTAAGGAACAAGGCTGGCCAGCTCAAGATTAGTTTAAGTGGTTAATTGAGTTTAATAAGTTAGTTAAGTAATAAGGGTGCTCTAGTCTTCTATTGATATTAATCTGGTCCTTATTGTCCTTTTGTTTTGAGTCGGTTAGATTTGTTGCTAGGAATGCAGGGAGCATGTGCTCTTGTGCTCAGTCAGCTCAGTCATGTTTCATTTATTCCTCTTTGCTGAAGAAAGAGGATATGTAAAGGATCTATCTCATTTTTGGGGATTATGAAAATGAATATATTAAGTCTACTTTTCTCTCTATAATACTGTTCTATCTCCTTCTCCTCTCTAGCTCCCTACTCTCAATCCAAATTCTACTACTCTGTTCTCTAATTGCTTCCAATTAACTATCTCTGCCCTTCCTATTCCTTACAATTGGTATCAGAGCCGTCGAACTTGCACTTATGGCCACCAACAACCAGCGATTGAACAACTTGGAGTCTCATATGCAGGAGCAAAATTTGAACATACAACAGTTGCAGACACAGTTGCAGGACTCAGTTTATACTCTGTAGCAAGGGTTTAATTTGAAACTAGAGCAGATGATGAAGAACTTTGAGGCACTCCTAACTCAACGGAGGCAGCAGAGAGACCCTACTCAGCCAGGTCCTTCATCGTCACATTCAGGTTCAATTCTAGGCCAGTATGAGCCCCCTCTTAAGCCAGATAAGTATGATGATATATTCAGAACTGTTAAGTTTGAGTTCCCAAAATTCAATGGTGAAAACCCTAGGTCATGGATCAGGAAGTGTAACAAGCTATTCTCGCATCATGTGGTGCCTGAATCTCAAAAGGTGTATTTAACTACCTTGAGTTTGGAAGGGGAGGCTGAACTTTGGGATTCAAGATTTGTGCATGAAGGCCCAGAGCTAACTTGGAATGGGTTGATAGATGAAATTGTGGCTAGATTTAGTCCAGAGGCCAGTGATAATCCCATAGGGGAATTGAAAAAATTACAACAAACTGTAACAGTGGATGAGTACAGAAAAAAGTTTGAAGAACTAAGGGGTTGGGCTTTAGCAAGGAACCTAATCCTTAATGAGGAGTTTTTTATGGACTGCTTCATGGGAGGTTTAAAATTGGAAATTCAGTTGGGAGTTCAGGAGTTTAAACTAAAAACTCTCAAGGACATGATCAGATTGTCTAGGGTGGAAGAAGCTAAACTGGAAGCTTGGCTCAAAAGGAGTAGGATGATGAATAAGCCTACTATGAGCACCACTTATTCTAAACCTGTAATCATGCCACAACCCAAACCTGTTGACATGGGAAATGGAAATTCGGTGAGAACCTTACCTGTGAGAGGATTGACTAGGGAGCGGTTTGATGAAAAGAGAAGGAAGAGGTTATGTTTTTCATGTGATGAACCTTTTGTGCAAGGCCACATATGTAAGAAACCACAGTTATTCATGTTGCTTCCTTCAAATGGTCTAGAACCTGAGGAAGTTGAATCCTGTGAGGAGGATGAAACAAGGGGTTTAACTACAGAATGTGAAGACCAAGAAGCCCAAATCACACTGCATGCCCTCTCAGGACACAGTACTAACAATACTATCAGACTACTTGGGATGTCTCAGGGAAGATTTATGAGGATATTAGTGTATAGTGGCAGCACCAACAATTTCTTAGACCCTCAGGCAGCTAGGAGAATTAAGGCTACAGTAAAGGATACCAATGCTATCAATGTGACTGTGGCAGATGGGTTCAAGGCCTCTAGTCATCAGCACTGTCCAGGACTTCCTTGGTCCATACAAGGGGAGGAATTCCAAACAGATTTTAGAATACTACCATTAGGAGGTATAGATGCAGTTTTGGGGGTTCAGTGGTTACAATCTTTCAATCCAGTCACCTTTGATTTCCACAACTTGCAGCTAAGTCTTGAAAGGAAAGGAAAGACTATAGTATTGCAAGGTGAATCTGATCAAGTGACCCCAACCATACACTACCTAGACTTTGGTGAGTTCAAAAAGGTGTTGAAGTCTACATCTCATGGTTTTTTTGGCTATTTGTTTGGAATGTACCAGGAAGCTAATGAAGAACAGGGAATTGAAAGGGAGGATCAGGACATCAATATATGGAAACAGGTGGACAGTGGAGGGAATGAAAGTCACCCTACTAAGGGAAGCTGCCCTCAAATGGAAAATTTGTTGCAAGAATTCTCAGTGGTATTCCAAGAGCTAAGAGAATTACCCCCAACTAGAACTCAAGATCATCACATTCCATTGAAAGAAGGAAGCCAACCAGTTAGCCTCAGGCCTTACAGATATCCATATGTTCAGAAGGGTGAAATAGAGAAGATTGTCAAAGAAATGCTGTAGAATGGAGTCATCCAACCAAGCAACATCCCTTATGCTTTTCCAGTACTCTTAGTTAAAAAATATAATCGCACCTGGAGGATGTGTATAGATTATAGGGCACTGAATTCTATGACTGTGAAGGATAAGTTCCCTATACCAGTAATTGATGAGTTTCTTGATGAACTACATGGCTCAAAGTTGTTCTCAAAATTGGATCTAAGGTCAGGGTACCACCAAATTAGAGTTAATAAAGAAGACATACCAAAAACAGCCTTTAGAACCCATAGTGGTCATTTTGAATTTATGGTGATGCCTTTTGGGCTCACTAATACACCAACAACTTTCCAATCTTTGATGAATGAGGTATTCCAGCCCTACCTAAGGAAGTTTGTGCTAGTGTTTTTTGATGATATATTGGTCTACAGTAGCAGTTATAAGGAGCACTTGGAGCATTTGAGGTTGACTTTACAACTATTGAAGGACCATTCCTTGTTTGCCAAAAAGAGTAAGTGTGTTTTTGGTACAGAATAGGTTCAATATTTAGGTCATGTGATTAACTCTGAAGGTGTTTCTACTGGCCAAGACAAGATTTGCTGCATGCTTAATTGGCCCTTACTAGTTAATGTAAAAGGGTTGAGGGGATTTTTGGGCCTCACTGGTTACTATAGGAAGTTTATAAGAAATTATGGGCTCATCAGTAAACCCCTAACTGACTTATTGAAAAAGGACAAGTTTGCTTGGAATGACAAAGCAGTTATAGCCTTCAAGGAACTGAAAGAAGCCATGACACAAGCCCTAGTCTTAGCAATGCCTAATTTCAATGAACCTTTTATTTTGGAAACTGATGCTTCCCATTTTGGTATTGGGGCAATGCTAATGCAAAAGGGAAGACCTATAGCTTATTTAAGTAAGGCAATAGCATCCCAACATTTGGGGTGGTCCACTTATGAGAAGGAGCTAATAGCAGTGGTATATGCTGTTAACAAGTGGAGACACTACCTGCTGGGAAACAAGGTGTACATTAAGACTGACCACCATAGTCTTAAATACTTATTAGATCAAAAAATTACAACCACCAACCAACAAAAGTGGATAACTAAATTGATGGGGCTTGATTATGAAATAGCACACTAAAAAGGCAAGGAGAATACAGTGGCTGGCAGCCTCTCTCAAAAAATGGAGGAACCCTCACTACAAAGCTATTGTCTAGCCATCACTCAAGGTACTATGAATAACTTCAGCAATATTACTACAGTCATCCCTACTTGGTTGCAGGAGATATCTCAGTCATGGGACAAGGATGATGGAATGAAAGAGATCATCACCTAACTACAACTTAAACTAGATAACCTCCCGGGCTACTCCTTCCTCCATGGCAGACTCAAGTTCCAAAATAAACTAGTGGTTGGCCCATATTTTGAGTTAAGAAAAATAAATTGACTGAATTCCATAGCTCACCCATTGGTGGACATTCAGGCATCAGGGGTACTTATGAAAGAATAAGCAAGTTTCTATGGTGGCCTTCCTTAAAACTAGATGTCACCAAATTTATGAAGGAGTGTGATGTCTGCTAGCAGCAAAAGCATGAGACTCTTGCATACCCAGGACTGCTGCAACCACTTCCCATTCCAGAAACACCTTGGGCTGATATTTCCATGGACTTTATAGAAGGCTTGCCTAATTCAGAAGGTATGACAGTGATTTGGGTGGTAATAGATAGACTTACCAAATATGGGCACTTTATTGCTCTGAAACACCCTTTTACTGCTGCACAGTTGGCTCAAGGTTTCCTCCTGCATATTTATAAGCTACATGGACTACCTATCACCATAGTATCTGACAGAGACAAGGTATTCATTAGTCTATTCTGGCAATCCCTTTTCAAAATGGTGGGCACCAAATTGCAGATAAGTTCAGCCTACCACCCCCAAACAGATGGGCAGACTTAGAGAGTTAATCAGGTCCTCGAATGCTACCCTAGATGTATGGTGACTCAGCAGCGCCACAAGTGGAATTCTTGGTTTCCCCTAGCTGAATGGTGGTATAACTCTCACTTCCATATAGGATTACAAGAAACTCCTTTTGAAATGCTCTATGGGTATAAACCACCACACCTAAACTTCCACCAGTTTGGACAGATACAAGACCCAACAGCCAAACAGTTTTGTAAGGACAGGACCAAATTACAACAGAAACAACACTTAGTGGAAGTTCAGTCAAGAATAAAGGGCTATGCTGACAAACACAGGACAGAGAGATCTTTTGTCCCAGGTGATATGGTTTATCCCAAGGTTAAGCCTTACACACAAACCTCTATGACACAGTTAAAACTTGGAAAAATGGCTCCTAAGTATTATGGACCTTTCCTGGTGGAAGATAGACTAGGATCAGTGGCATACAAACTTCAGTTACCTAGCTATTCCAAGATACATCCAATTTTTCATGTCTCTTTACTCAAGAAAAAAGTTGGGTCTCAATGCACTGCCTCACCTATAATTCCCCCTCTGAACTCAGTTGAAGAATCTGTAGTGGAGCCCATTGCTATCTTAGAAAGAAGGATGATTAAGAGGAATAATGCAGCTGAAGTGAAGGTCTTAGTTCAATAATTTAAAACTAATTTTTTGTTTATTTATATAATTAATTATTTACCAAATATTATCTTTGTACTACAATATTTAAATAGTGTAACACATACATATACTTATAATATTTATTATAGCATACAATATATTATTTTATAAAGAAAATTATATACCTTTGCTATTTAAAAAATATTTCTACTAAACTAATGTATATATCAATATATTAACTATGATTATAAAAAAAATTTATTTCAATTCACAATATATATTATTATAAAAATGGTATATTTAAAAATTATTTTGAAAATGACAAAAATTTATTTGAATTATAATTTAGAGTTGATTATTGTATTTATTAAAAATAAATAAATTAACATTCTTTCATTAATGAACTATACTTTAAAACTCATTATTTATTTATTTTCTTATTCTAATTATAGTTGTAATAAGAGTATTCATTTTGAAATTGAAGAATTCAAAAATGATGAAAATTTATTTGAATTGTTAAACCTCTTTATTTATTTGCATCGAACAAATATAAAAAATAAATCTAATATTACAATTTACATATATCGGGTTCATTTTAAGCTGTAACTTATAAGTATGAGTGTTCGGCACTAATTTGACTTATGTATGAGTGTTCGGCACTAATTTGACTTAGAAGTAAGAATTAAGTTAAAATAAGTTGTGAATGTGCTCAGCTGATAATGAGTTATAAGTTAAAATAAAATATAAAGATTACTAAAAATGATATTAATAAAAACATATGTTGATTCAATATTATATCATAAGATCATCATTTTTCGTTACGTAATACACTAAACAAATGTGAGCCTTCATCAATGTGCTCAAAATATTTTTAATGATTTTTCAAATATAAACTAATTTTGATATTTATTTAATAATCTAACTTTTCAGATATAAAAAAATTATAAACTTGCTAATTTTCATATAATTTACGAATATGAATAGACATACTTTTAACACTAAATAATCAAGTATGATCAATATTTAATTTTTTTATTTTACACTATTATAATATTAGTGTTTTACATTCTTAAATAAAACAGAATTAAAAGAAACAGGGACCATGTGATAACCCGAATTTCTTAGGAATTATTAAAAGAAAATATTATTTTTAAAATAATAATTATAATTAATATTTTAAAATAATTAATATTTTTAATATTTTAAAAAAATATTATTTTAAAAAATAATTTGAATAATAATTTAATTTAAAATTTTAAAATAAAATATTTTTTTAAAATAATAAAAAATTTAATATTTTAAAAAAAATTCTTTCTAAAATAATTAATATTTTTATATTTAAAATAAAATATTATTTTTATATTTAAAATAAAATATTATTTTTATAAAGTTTTAAAAATAATTATTGTTTTAAGGAAAAATTATTAGAAACTTTTATTTTTCTCAAAAATGAATAAAGTTTCAAAAAATATAGATTCAAAAAAGGTAATGTTAAATTTTATTAAATCATAAATATTTTTATGAAAATTTACACGTCTTTAATTTTTTTTTTATGAAAATAAATTTTTATTTTTTTGAATATATATTTTACAAAACTTTACTATTATTTTCAAAAATAAAACACTTTCCAATTTTTTTCTTCAAAATTATTATTATTTTTTAAAAAATTTAATTTATTTATTTTTAAAATTTGAATCACTTTTTTTATCTTTTCTTGTTTTTTTATTTTTTATTTTTTATTTTTTATTTTTTATTTTTGGTATTTTAATTTATATTTTTAGTTTTTGCTTTTTAAAAATTCTAATATTAAAAATACATATAATAATGGTAAAGATATTAATTTTCCTTTCTGAAAATAATGTTATACACAAAAAAGAAATAAAATCTTCTTTTTTAAAAAAAATAAAATTTTATTTTCTTATTTAATTTTTTTGAATCTATATTTTATGAAACTTGACTCATTTTTGAAAAAAATAAATTCCTAATATTTTTTCTTAAAATAATATTTATTTTATAATTTTTAAAAATAATATTTTATTTTAAATATAACAAATAATTAGTATTTTAACAATAATGTTTTATTTTAAAATATTAAAAAGAATAATGATTTTCAAATTATTTTAAAAAATATTCTATTTAAAATATAAATATAATTATTATTTTAAAAATAATATTTTTAAAAAAAATATAAAAATAATAATTATTTTAAATTACTAAAAAATATATTTTATTTTAAAATATTAAATATAATTATTATTTTAAATTTTTTTAAATAATATTTTTCTTAAAATAAGAAAATTAACTTTTTTAAAAATTTTATTTTATTTTAAAATATTTATTATTTAAAAATAATAATTTATTTTAAAATATTAAATATAATTATTATTTGAAAAAATATTTTATTTTAAATTATTAAAAATTGGGGTTGGATTAAACTGGGTCGAGTTTGGTCAAAATTTGGTCAAAATGTGTCGGGTTGAGGTCAAATCGGGTAGGAGGAACGGAAATGCTCAAAAAATATCACTTTAAGGACCAAACTTACGAAAAATAAACTTTAGGGGCGACTTTGAAGGTAAGTGGCAACTTGGAGGGACAAAAGTGACATTCAACTATTTATAAATTAGTTTGACCAACTTATAAGTCATTGCCAAACACCCTTTAATTCAAGATATAGAGTGAAATTAATATCTTATTATAAAAAAAATTACAAGTCGAGAAAAAAAGAGAATTTGGAAAAGGGAAGTTAAAAAGGAACTTACACACCATTGGTGCAACTTAATTGGTCTATGTCAGAATCATTGGTGCAACTTAATTGGTGCAGTTTGGTCGATTTTTGGTGCAATTTCGGGAGTGATTTTAGGTTCCTTGCTCAGCCATTGTCAAAATGTATATATGTAAAATAACGAGTTAAAACAAAAATTCATATAAATTATTTAGAAATTAATTATATATTTATTTCAAAATTATAAGTGAACGATATGATCATTATAAACTACATCCAATTGACTACAAACTCTAATTTTTGTAAATTAGAAAATATATCTATATGTGCTCTATTTTAATTTCAAAAATTATTACTTTGTAAAAGAAATTAAAACTGGGCATTTATTTTGAGACGAAGGAAGTGAAACATTTGACTGCATAAAATTGCGTCCAAATAAATAAAAAAATTTAAATGTAAAATGATGCGTTTTGGAGGAAAAAAGAGGTCGAAACATGCCTATTGGGCAACGAATGACAAACATACCTATGAATTTCGTTACGAAAAATGAAAGCCTTACACAAACTGCAACGAATGACAAATTACGTTGCTAAACATGCATTTTTGGCAACGACTTTATAAGTCGTTGTCCAAAAAATCGTTGCCAAATGTCTATTTTTTAGTGATTTATTACATATATGTGAACGTGCATATAAAGTTTCATATTCTGATTTTGCCCGGATCTCATATCCGTGGCCTTTCTAGCTTACTTTTTAGTATATATATATATATATATACACGTTTTTCTTTGTTTGCATAGCCTGGATTGCTAATCCGAGGTTTTTTACCGCTTTTATATATATGATAAGGAAATTATATTTATGAATAATTAATTATTGATTTATATGATAAGAAAATATTTATTTTAATGTGGATATAAATGAAGGAATTAGTGCTGATATTTTTTATCAGTATTTTGTTGGAATGAAGGTGTGGAAAATCATCCGTATGTGGATTTTGGTCACTTTTCGTTCGGAATTTGAAAAAACTTTCTTCTACAAAGTTGTAGAGAATTAAATTTCCTATGGCATGGACATAAGATTCGTATTTTTTTGATAAAAAGGCTATTTATTATGAATTATTGAAGTTCCAAAATAATTAATTTTTGGGATTATAAATGTTTTTTTAATAAAAAAAAAAGTTAATGGGTGGGCCCCACTGGTGGTGAGCTGATGATTTTGGTCAAGAGGTGGGCGTGAATTTTTTTTAAATAAAATATTATTTTATTAAATTTTCTGCTTGGCGTTCTAAGCATTTTTCTATAAATAGGGTGCTGAATTAGAATTTAAAAATCACACCAGAATCAGAAGTTTTCTCTCTCTATAATATCGAGCGTATTTTTGTGAGTATTTAGATACTGTTACTATTCAGTGCAATTTTTATCAGTTGTATATCCGATATTCCAGTCAGAAGTACTGTTCTTTTGAGGTAAGGGATGTTATATTTTTCGTAAATGATGTTATTTCTTTCAATATCATTTCACCGAAATATTGGTATGAATTTTATTATGAAATTTGTACCTTTTTCATCGGGGTTACTATTCATGTATACGACACTTTTCACGTATGCAGCACTATTCACGAATACAGTACTATTCATGAGTACTATTCACGAAGTATGATTTTTCTTATGAAAATTTTTATCTTTTTATGTCGGGGTTACTATTCACGTATACGACACTATTCATGAATACAGTACTATTCACAAAAAAAATTAAATTTTCTTTTCTTGGTCCAAGTTGGCTATTATGATTCCTATCTTTGATTGGATCCAAGTTTTGACCTTCATTCTTGAATTTTGCTCCACAATTGATTATTATGGAGTATTCTTAAACTTGGATAAACTAAATTACGAATTCCTAATTTTTGTCCTTTATCTCACTGGATTCTTTCTTTAAAATATTTTTCATCATCTTCAGTCTTAAATGGTGATACAAAAGAATATTTTTAGCCTATAGTGCAAAGATGGATTATTATTTGATGAATATCTTTGGCCCGTAGTGCAAATATGGACAGGTGTTGAGATGCACATGACCAACTGGTGATATAAATGAATATCTTTGGCCTGTAGTGCAAAGATGAATATTTGATTCAAGATATATATTGATTGATGTTACAGGGATAAAATATTGATTATGGACTTTCAAATCATAGAAGATAGTAGACATTATTTTCTACTTAATTCTTCTGATACATTGTTATTTCCGCTGCGGTTGTTGATCTAAAACTTGTTGTCCATAATATTTTATCTGATTTGTTTAAGACTAACGATAATTTATTTTTCATTATCTTAGTCATAATATTCTTTACTGGTTAGTTGAGCTCAAGCTTTTCATCTATTGTTCTCTTCAGAAAATGAAAATGTCGCAGGGACTAGTTGAGGGACAAAGTGATGGTTCGAGTTAGAGCAGTAGTAGTCATCACTATTTTTATAAAATAGTATGATAATAATTGTAATGAGGACTTAATTTGAATGTTTATATTTTTTACATATTTGTATTGACACTCACAGCTGTGTGGTCGTATTTTGCACGACCGTGTGATATAAAAGTTTGTATTTGAATTCTGTACCATGTATTTGGCGACCCAGAATGGGTTGGTTGGATTGGACCTATTCTGGGGGCGTCACACATACCCTTGGCGCCAACCTTTCCCGCCAGCGCAAGCTTTAATATCGACCAAATATGTCGTAAAGTCGACTAAATAGTCCGTTGAAAATAATTAATACGACTGAAGTAACCTCGACGGAATTTCGTCGAAATTATTCTTTTTTTTAAAATAGACGAACCAGCAGCAGCCCTAACTCTATTCATTTCTCTTTTCACTCAGCAGCTGCTCTCCTCTTCCTTCTTCTCCCTGCTCGTCCGCATCTTCCTTCTTCTTTATTTCGACAACTCCCCTCCTTTTCCTTTCGTTTGCTTCCTTTTCTTGCTTCTATAGCTAGCTCGCCGGCATTCTTCTTCAGTACAGCAGCAGCAGCAGCGGGCAAAGCCGGCAGTGGCTGCGGCGGAGCCGGCGGTGGCGGCGGCGGAGCAGACAGTGGCGGCAGCTTTGTACGGTGGTGGTGCTTGGCTTGCAGTCTTCCTCTTCCTCCATTGTTAAGCAGCTTTAATTTACAGGTTAGGGTTTAATTGTTTTGTAATTAGGGTTTAATTGGCTTGAATTAGGGATTCATGTTGGCTTGAATTAGGGATTCATGTTAGGTTTGGTTCAATACTGCAATTTTCTGCCAATTTATGCTATATATATTTGGTTTAATTTGGTTATATGTGAAATGCTTGTGGGTTTGAATATGTATGTTGTTTAATTTGGTTCAATTTGGTGAAACTTATGCATATATATTCATGTATGTTGTTGTATTTGGTTCAATTTGGTGAAACTGTATATGTTGGTTCAATTTGGTGAAACTCAGTGTTGTTGAAATTGGGTTGGTATATTTGATATTTGCGACGAAATTCCCGACAGAATTCTATCAGAATTCTGCAATTGCCAAATTTGTGGGCCACACAAGTATATTTATTTATTATTTAATTAGTACTTTCCGAATATTAAAATAAACTAAGTAGTATTTAGTTAGTTTCTTACTACTAAATAATAAATAATTAATTAAAAGAGATAAATAAATAATTTGAAAAAATAATAAATAATTACATAATTTAATAATAATTAATTAAAAGATATGGATAAATAATAAATAAATAATAACAAATAAATAATAAGTAATTAATAATTAATTTAAAGATATAAATAATAAATAATAAAAATAAATAATTAATTAATAAATGATTATTAATAAATAACTAATAATTAATTAAAAGATATAAATAATAAATAATAAAAATAAATAAATAATAAAAATAAATAAATAATAAATAATAAATAAAATAAATAATAATTGATTATGCCTCAACATAGCGGTGGAGGTGGCCGTGGTGGCGGCCGCTCCGGATCGGGTGACGGCTCCCAGGGCGGGTCGTCTTCAGATACTAGTGAGTTAATTTCTATTTTGGCTCAGTAACATTTTTTTCATAACTATATTGTACATTCATTTATTATTTTTTGACAATGTCATAACTCTATTAAACATACAGATGCTAGACGTCGGCGTCAGCGAGGGCCTAACCTCGGTCGATTAGGTCGTCCGCCGACAGTTCCTGACATAGTTTCGGTTGATGTCGGCGCGTCCATGTAGGTTTCAACTATAATATATAACTTGTGTTCAATTAGAATGAATTTATTATGTGATTAATAAATTAAAATGTTCTTAATAAACTTTGTATTCTAGTATTATGGATCCTGTCACTAAGGCGATTGTACACGCCATCTGCCTGGCGCATCTCCCGACTGGCTGCATGCGATTTAGCTAGTACTCACGCTACGATGCCGGCTTTATGGTGACAGTGTTGCGGGAGTTTTATGTAAGTCGAATTACATATATTAAATCAAGTTCCATGTTATTTACATATTGTTTAAATAATTAATTATACGTATGTTATGTCTGTTTGATAGAGATACTACAGATACGATGCCGGCATCACTGAGGCGGATGGTGACGCCATTATTATTGCTCACATCTCGAAGAATTATGCCGGCTGGCTGTACGAGATGCGATAGAGGGCAGTCCGGGTGGTAGAAGAATCGCCCGGGACTACTATGCGAGAGCATCAGCCGCCAACAGTATCAGATGCAGCATGGACTGCCATGTGTGCGTACTGGGATGATGCCGCGCTCAAGACCAATTAGGAGCAGATGAAGAAGAATCGCGGCAAGCTACGAGTTATACATACTTCTGGCTCGCAGTCGTTTTAGGAGGTTAGGTCGGTATATATTTATATTTAGTTTAGTTTAATATTAAACTGCAACTATAGTAAATTAAGGTGATATTATTTAATGTATATGATTTAGGCCATGCGGAGTAGCTTGGGCCGACCTCCTACTATGATGGAGTTCTAGGATAGAGTCCATACGCCGAAGGAATCTACTTCGGGATCGACGATATCTCCAGCAGCACTAGCTATACGGGTAATACATTTACTATAATAAATATTAATTAGGATCATATTACGTAATTTATATGATGATATCAAGTTAACTCACATGTACATATATTAAATTACAAGACCGGTTTGAGAAGCTTTGCAGCCAGCGTATAGCGGAGTTGCAGGCTGCTAGGGGCGATGCTGAGACGTTAGATTCCACCGTCCCTCCGTTCGAGATTAGTTTATCTTAGGACGAGGAGACGGTTCTTTGGGTCGCGTCTCAGGATACTCCCACTAGCACTACCGGCCGGTATCGAGTGTTGGGGTTGCCGAGGATACCAGCCTATACACTGCCAGGAGGCATAATATTTTAGTTTATTTCTTATTTATGAATAAAGTAAACTTATAATATTATTCATGTTATATTTATTTTTGTAGGCTCTAGCCAGCGTCTGCGTCCGAGAGCCCCCGCGGGACCAT
Organism: Panax stipuleanatus; assembly: GCA_020205555.1. Lineage (NCBI taxonomy): Eukaryota > Viridiplantae > Streptophyta > Magnoliopsida > Apiales > Araliaceae > Panax > Panax stipuleanatus. The sequence goes on from CM035120.1 coordinate 45,689,237, forward strand.
CACATATGGGCGCTGGCTTAGACGATGCTTTGTTCCAGCGGGTTATGGCTGCGGTGTCGGAGAGGTTTGAGACCGATCCGTTGTTCTATCGTCAGGACCTGCCCAGCCGTTCTCGCCTCCATCAGCTTGCGCAGGACGTTGCAACTGGTGCCACCGCCGAGAGTACGGGTATCCCTCTGGAGCAGTGGGCCGCGATACATGACGAGATTGTTCGGATGGTGGTTACCTTAGTCGAGGACGCGTTTGGGCCGATGTTGAGTCAGCGCTCGACTGCTCAGGTATACTATTCATTTTAAATTCAAATAAATATTCTGTATGTTATTTAATTTTCATTTAGTTATCTTTAACTGAATCATATATATGGACTAATGAGTTGCATTATATTGTATCAACAGGATGACGAGCGGACTAACGAGCGGGATGACGATGATGGCGATTTTCATACTCCAAAGCAGCGTCGACGCCCTCCCGATGATCCTCCTCACACCGGGGGCTCTACTAGCTTGACTTAGTTTACATTCTTTTGTAGTTTACATTATTTTTAACTTAGTTTACATTCTTTTGAGTTACATTATTTTGTAGTTTACATTATTTTTGACGTATTGTAGTTTAAACCTTGTCATTACTTTAGTTTAAAATATCTCTTTACTTTAGTTTTGTTGCGGTTTGACATTTAGTTTAATTAGCTTAATGGGATGTTTGATATAGTTAAGTTTAGATTAAAGGGATGTTTTTGACATTTTTACTTCTCGTTTAGTTGGTTTTTGACATATTGTTGGCCTTGGTAATTGTAATTCATGTTATTGGGCCTTATTAAGTTAATTGTAATTCATCTCATTTAGTTACTTCTCATTTTTACTTTAGTTTTGTTTATGTTTAGTTTAAATTAATGGGATTCATGTTGGCCATATTATTAGCTTGTGTATGTGCTGTTGGGAAAAAATGAACAGGTACAGGTACAAAAGATGTGGGTTAAATCCCTGGATATTGCAATAACAAATAAAACATTTAAAAAAAATTACACTATTCTAGACGGAATAGTAATATTCTCGACGAATTTCCGTCGGACATAAACCCTTATCATTTTGGTCATGTGCCACGTGTCACAACTATTCTCGACGGAATAGTGGTAATATCGACGGACTTTCGTCGAATTTAAGGCCTTTACCATTTTTGATAGACTGCCACGTGGCATGCTTATCATCGATAAAATATCCTCGACGGTCTATCTTCAGTCGGGAATAGGTTAAAACCGACTGAATATTCGGTCGAAAATAATTTCGTCGAGTTTAAGTATCCCCGACCGAAAGACCGACGGACTTAATTTCGACCTGTTTATATACGATCGAATTTTCGACCGAATATTCCGTCGGAATTAAGGTTAACCTCGACGGAATATCCTTAATACCGACGGAATATTCCGTCGAAAATAAGCTTTTTTGTTGTAGTGTAAATTAATGAAAATAGAAAAATTAATATGAATAACCAATGAATAATAGACTTTAGTTCTACATTTCAGTTTCACCTTTTCACAAATATGGATTAATCAAGTTAAGCAATATTTACCCTTCAATGAGACTAATAACCCTAGATAACCACAATCGTTTAATTACCCGAAATTCTCCTTAAGTTGTAAATCTAATGTGAAAATCACCCCAATAGACCCTAACTATCATACAACCTAGAACTATCAGTTTAGATTTAATGTAATAGTAGCATAAAGAATGAGAATTAGGTTATTTCAAGTAACAATCACACAATCAGTGATTATTTGACTTGCCTTCTGATAATCTTAGCAATACTTCAAATCTTGTCCGCAATCATACATTACTAATTGATACTTCTGATCAGATATAATATCTTCTGCTTAGTAATGTATCTTAATCTAGCAGATGATATTTATCATATTTGTAACGCCCCCAAAATAGGTCCAATCCACCCAACCCATTCTGGGTCGCCACGAAATACACTCAACAAAAATCCAAATACAAATCCTCAAATTCTAATTTTTAAACTGTCGTACAGAATACGACCAAAGTTAAACTGTGAGTTTTAATACAAATACTACTGATACCAAAATATAACTCTCATAGTGCTTCAACCTTGGACAACACCTTACCCTATTTGGGTCACCAAAATTAACGGTTAAATGGCGTATACAATACGACACACACATTTAAAGTTCTCAATACAATTATATATTTTATTACTGTTTTATAATGTATTGAGACACTCAACAGTCAACGACCACTACTCTATTCCCTTGTTATCCCCGCTCGACCCAGCTACACTCTTGTTACCTGAAAGAAATTGTGAAGCAAAAAGATGAGCACAAATAGCCCAGTAAAGAATATCATAACTAAAGATAATTAAATTATCAATAGTTTTCATCAGTAATAAATCAGAGATTTATAACATATGGTAGATGATAAAAATTTTCAACCATAGTTGCAGCGGAACGAACAATCCATTAGAAGAGTCAAATAGACAATAAAGTCTATTATTTCATCCACGTTAAAAATCTACCAACAATATTGTATTCCTATAACATCAATCAACAATTCCTGTCCATAATTGTAAGACCCCAAATTTTATGAATAAAGATTTAATTTTCTTTATATATTATTTTAAAATAGTAAGATGTTAATTTGATAAATGTGATAAGTTATGGGGGATATGGGCAAATTTTTCAAAGTTAGCAAGTGGTAATAAAATATTCATTGTTGTCGGGGAATATTTGTTTGGTCGTGAAATATTCTTGTTGTCGGAGAATATTCGTACGACGGCGCAGCCATTTGTGGGCCCCACAACGGAATAACTGTCGGATATAGAAAGCGACAGAAATAACCTTTTTATAAAATAACGGTAAAACTGTTACCGTTAAACTGTTGAAATACACGGTGATAAAAATACAGTAATACGCATTGTTGCACAGTAGCACACGGTATTGCACAGTATTTTGAATTATTGATTCTTACGTAGGAAGACACTTACTCAATTATTGTTACAGTAATTACTGTTCAATATTTTATTTTATTGATTTAATAATTGCATAATATTTTATTGGTTCAATATTTGCTACGTTGATATTTTATATCAATAATTGCTACTTTACTATTTTATATTAGTGATTCAATAATTGTCATTGCACAGTATTTCAAATTATCAAATTAATAATTCATATTATTTGAATAATATTATTAGATAGCATTATTGGCAATGTCTAAGGAAGTTTTGTCTAGGAAAGTGGTTGATTAATTGCGCGCCAGTAAGGAGAAATTCTTATCGGAAGGCCCCCTCTTTCCTGAGAACGACTTGATTGTCATTATTGTGGTTCTGTAATATTATTTGTGAATAATAATTATTGATAAAAATGATAAGTAAAGATTTATTCAATGTGAATTTAAACGGAGGAATTTTTAGTAAAAGTGACAATTATTGAGAATGGATATTTTATCTGTTCTGATAAAATAATTCATTCAAATATATTATTATAATATTACATTATAAGCGTATAATTTGATAATATAATAATATAATGGTGATGATATTTTTTACAACAAACTCACGATATATGAATAAAATGATATGGAAGAGAGAAAATGAAATTTGAAATTCTTTTAATAATTATAAATGTTTTAATATATATATATATATATATATATGTATAAATAAACATGCAGTGGAATTCATTATTTCAAAAGTGGAGGCTTTGAAATTTTGAGTGTACTGGAGATTTTCAAGAGTAGTGAGTGTGGAAAAATCATCCGTATGTAAACTTGGGTCATTTTTTTTATTTGGAATTTGGAAAAACTTTCTTCTACAAAGTTGTAGGGAATTAAATTTCATATGATATGGACATAAGGTTCATATTTTTCTAATAAAAGGGCTATTTATTATGAATTATTGAAGTTTTAGAAATAAATATTTTTTTAAATATATGGTGGGCCCCACTCTTGTCTTTTGTTGGCTGTAAAATGCTGAAATTTTAATTCAAGTGTGGTGTGCTGGGAGAAGCCACCGGGAGCAAATTGTCAATCCTGGCGTTCTAGCATTTTCTTATAAATAGGGTGCTTAAGTTAGAATTGAAAATCACATCAGAATCAAAAAAAATTCTCTCTATAATATCGAACGTATTTCTTGTGAGTATAAGGATAGTTTTGAAAGTAGTATGCATACAAGCCAATCATGTATTATGATAAAGCATATACTTTGGAGACAATCTTATTTATTTATTAATAAAAATATTCATTTATTAAAGTCATTTAATTATCTACATGGTGCTGTTTTTATTATATGTAAATAACCCATAGTTTTAAGCAATGCTTTTAGAAGTATGATGATGATCATGCAAATGAGATCTAAATTCTTAGAAAGCTTTAAAACTAAAATAATTTCCAATCGTGGGATCACTAAAAAGGGAATTAGTAAATCCGGATAGATTGGCACATATGTTGCTTGCTCATTGGATGAGGATGATTGATCTCATGATCATTTGTGTGGAGACACTAAAGCAATTATGTAGGTGCTTATTGAAGAATAATTTCACTAAACGTGACTCGCTATGGAATACCTAATGGAGTTTTACTCGCCTGTCAATAAGATTTCCTAATGTGATAGTAGTACAAGTGATCTTTGGACTTGAGATCATTATAGTATCTTGTATGTAATGAATTATACTTTGACTTATTCCTTAAAGCCCTTTAGGGTATATAAAAGGGTATGCTTTGATATAATGAGTTACATATGGAGATAATGAATGATCAATAAAGAATCTACCACCTCTAGTAAAAGAGAAGATATATCCTATGTGATTCGTTAAATGACAACCCAGGAATCCTTGACCAATGTGGAATGAAATTAGAAAGGAGTTTTTAATTTGCATTATTTGGAGTTGTGCATTTTCTAATCGAAATACATATAATTGAATAAAATAAGACTTGACAGTAAATTCATGGCTTATATTTAATTGGGACATTATATGGTAGAAGGATTGAATTGTACGGTAACTATTTACTCACATGTTATTTTATGATTAATGTTGAAATCTATATTATCTGAAAAGTCGTTGATCGCTAGGGAGACTTATTCCTATTGTAGAATAAATATTATTTATTTAAATAGATTATTAGTTTAATTTATTTATTTAAATAAGATTAGAATTGTTATAATTGATTCATTCACAACCGGTTTAATATGGAGAACCTAAAGGGTTACACCAAAAAAAGAAGAATAATTATTTAAGAAGGTAATGGCATAATCGTAATAATGCATTAAGTGTAACTAATTTAATCTATGGTGATAGAATAAATTAAATAGATTAATGTTTATTATTTAATATTTTGAAAATATTAAATATAAATTAGTAAGAGGATTCTTATTAATATTATTACAATTATTATTATTTTAATTTCTAAAGGAGTTTAGTAATTAATTTAATATTAGTACTCTCATTAATTCCTAATAAGATTAGGAGACAAATTAATTAAATGAATTTAATTAATTATTCCCAATGTGGTGGGAAGCCTAAATTAATTAAAGGAGTTTAATTAATTAAATAAAATCCCATGTCTAATAGGATTAGAAGGGTTGACCAATATCTATATAAGAAGAGTCTTATAATATTATCAGTTGATGCAATTCTAATTGTTGGAGAGTACTCATTTTCTATAGAGGATAGAAAACTAAGCCAACCACCCTCCTTCTTAATAATTCATCTTCCTTGGTGGATCACCTCTAGAGGCCAAACACTTGGGTGGCTAACGTTGATCAAAGGAAGGAATCTAACCTGAAAATTCAAGGAGATCATAAAGAACAACAAGGAGTTGAACTCGTACCTGTGAAAGTTTTGTTCTACAAGGGTATGATTCCATAACTTCTTATTTATCGTTTTAAATTAATAATTTACATAAAGGATGATCCGGGTAATGATTTTGTAGAAAATTTTAAACTCTGATATACCATGCTTTCGCTAATTTTTGCAATTTGATTGCGTCATGATTTTGTACAAACTCAACAAGTTTGAGTGTGGATTACGGTGCAAAATTTTTCTCAGCATTATATCCGATATTCAAGTCAAAACTACTCTCTTGTTAAGGTATGAGATATTATTTTTCGAGTAAATGATGTTATTATCTTTCAATATTCATAAATAATATTATATTCTTTCATATTCCATATTATGGAAGTAATAATATTTCATTTTATATTTTTAAATCTGAACTTATTACGGTAAGTATTGCTTCTATAATTCCTGAAATGATCAGAAATTTCTTGAGTTTTGTGCTTCATCTAGTATCATTTCACCGGAATAATTTTCTGAATTTTCTCGTGAAATTTTTATCTTTTCATCACGAGTTACTATTCATGAGTTACTATTCACTAGGTACTATTCACGGTAAAAAAAATATTTTTTTTCTTTGATTGGATCCAAGTTTTGATCTTCATTCTTGAATTTTGCTCCACAATTGATTATTACGGAGTATTATTGAACTTGGATAAACTAAATTACGAATCCCTAATCTTTGTTATTTATCTCACTAGATTCGTTATTTATATTGTTTTTCATCATCCTCAGTTCTAAATGATTACTTGATGAATATCTTTAGCCTGTAGTGCAAAGATGAATGATTACCTGATGAATATCTTTGGCCGTAGTGCAAAGATGGACAGGTGTTGAGATGAACATGACCAACTGGTGATACAAATGAATATCTTTGGCCCGTAGTGCAAAGATGAATATTTGGTTCGAGATATATATTAATTGATGTTATAGGGATAAAATATTAATGATGGACTTTTAAATTATAGAAGATAGTAGACTTCATTCTCTACTTAACTCTTCTAATGAATTGTTATTTTCGCTACAGTTGTTGATCTAAAACTTATTGTCCATAATATTTTATCGAATTTGTTGAAGACTAACGATAATTTATTCTTCATTATCTTAGTTATAAGATTCTTTACTGGGCTAGTTGAGCTCACCCTTTTCTTCCATTGTTCTCTTCAGAAAATGAGAATATTGCGGGCATTAGTCGGGGAATGGAGTGATGGTCCAAGTTAGAGATGTAGAAGTCCTCACTATTTTTTTTGTAAAATAGTGTGTTAATAAATGTAATGAGGACTTAGTTTGAGTGTTTATATTTTCTACATGTCTGTATTTACATTCACAGTTGTGTGGTCGTATTTTACACGACCGTATGTTATAAAAAATTATATTTGGATTCTGTACCATGTATTTGGCGACTAAGAATGGGTTGAGTATTGAACCTATTTTGGGGGCGTCACAGTTGGTATCAGAGCTTAGGGATATGAACTCTGGCGGAGATCTGGGAATAGAACTAGGAGGGGAGAGACGAGTAAATCCTTCGCTAGTGTGTGTCCTACCTAAGCTTATTTGGTATTTAATTGGTGGTTTGGAACATAGGGTTAGTATGTGATATGTTAATTTGTTTGATTAACTCTTATTTTGTGGCAGTATTTGAGAATGGCAGCTGAAAATCTAAACAATGGAGTGAATGAGACCAGTTGAGACACCTTTAATCACCAACCAGGAGAACGTGCAACAAGAAGGCTATATTCCTCCTGTAAACAACACCACCGATCAAACGATGAATGATGGGATGATTAGAAGCTTTTTGCAGTTCATGCAAAACCAGACAAGGGAGACTCGTGTTCATAATACAGGTGGAAATAATAACAACTCGCGGCTTGTCACTGCCAAGCAGTTCAAAGAGTTGGGACCACCAGAGTTTCAGGGAAAGCCAGATCCAATCAAGGCAGAGACGTGGGTTAAGCAAATTACCAAGATATTTGATGTCTTGGGATGCACGGAGGAACAGAAGGTTCCATTCGCCACGTTTATGTTCCATGGAGAGGCAGATTACTGGTGGGAATCTGTGAAGCGTACCCAGCCTGCCGCACTCAAGACATCTTGGGAGGAGTTCCAGAAACTGTTCAATGACAAGTACTTTCCAGAAAGTATTCGTCATATGAAGGAGGTAGAGTTTATCAAACTAGAACAGAACAACATGACTGTATCCCAGTACGAGGCTAAGTTCGCGGAGTTATCCCAGTTTACATCTCATTTGGTGGATAATGAGGAGCGTATGACACGGATGTTTCTGAGATGTTTGAAACCCAAAATTCGTTAGTACCTCATTTCTCACAAACTTTGTTTGTATTCAGATGTGGTGAACAGGGCCCAATTATTAGAACGAGATCATGATTATGTTCAACCAAAGGACAACAACCAAGGTCGTACCGGTGGAAACAACAATCGGAACAATGAAAATCAACATGGAGAAAATTATCAGGCCAGAAGCGGTAACCAATCCGGTGGTAATCGTAGCCAAGATAATAGAAAAATTGAGTCGGGGGGAGATTTTAAGAAGAGAAGGTACAACAATGAGAACGTGAAGACGTCGACAGCAGCACCAACATCAACTGTTTCTAGGGAGGAGAACGACCACCGGTCGTATGCTATAAATGCGGGCAAGAGGGACACATTAGTCCAAACTGCCCACAACAATTCAAGGTATGTTATAACTATGGGAAGGAAGGACACATAGCTAGAGAGTGTCAGGTAGCGAAACCAAGTCCAGCAGGGATGGTGACTCCAAAGCCTGTCCCTGACAAGTCAAAGTCAGTGGTTCCTGGAAGAGCTTTTGTCGTAACTGCCGAACAAGCGAGGAACCCAAATGAGGTTATTACGGGTAAGCTAATCATAAACTTTTGCGAAGTCTATACCTTATTAGATACCGGAGCTACCCATTCTTTTATTTCACCTGCTTGTGCTCAACGTTTGAACTTGACTTCTGAGAAATTAGACTTTGACTTATCTGTTGAAACTCCGTTAGGAGAAACCTTCGTTACATCTACAGTTTACAAATCTTGCTTGATTCAAATTGACACCCTCACCCTACCTGTTGATCTTATATCTTTGAAAATACTTGTATTTGATGTGATTTTAGGAATTGACTGGTTAACCATTTATCATGCCAAAATTGATTATTTTCGTAAGGTTGTTAGTTTTCATATTCCTAACCAACCTGTTGTGCGAATTCAAACAACCAAACCACTAAAATCAATCAATATCATTTCAAGTCATAAAGCTATTCGTTTATTGAAAAACGGATGTTAAACTTTCTTAGCCCTTGTCACTGATCTAAACCAGAATACGTTAGGTTTGAATGATATTTCTGTTTTTATTAAGTTTCCTGATGTATTTCCCAAAGAACTTCCCGGTCTATCCCCAGAACGTGAAGTTGAATTCTTTATTGATCTTGAACCCGGTACAAAACCCATCTCTAAAACCCCATATCGAATGGCTCCTATTGAACTTCAGGAGTTAAAGGTCCAACTGCAGGAGTTGTTGGACATCGATTTTATTCGTCCTAGTACATCTCCTTGGGGTGCTCCTGTTTTATTCGTAAAGAAGAAAGACGGGAGTATGCGACTTTATATTGACTATCGGGAGTTGAACCATGTCACCATCAAGAATAGGTATCCATTACCTCGTATTAATGACCTGTTCGACCAGTTGCAAGGTGCACAATTCTTTTCAAAGATCGATCTTCGTTCGGGATATTTTCAGTTAAAGATTAAAACTGAGGACATTCCAAAGACTGCCTTTAGAACTCGATACGCGCATTACGAATTTTTAGTTATATCTTTTGGATTGACTAATGTCCATGTTGCATTCATGGACATAATGAACCGAATATTTAAGAAATATTTGGATCATTTCGTGGTTGTCATTATTGATGACATCCTAATATTTCTTTACGTAGAACGAACTCAACATGCGACAACTACGTTGGCTCGAGCTGTTGAAAGATTACGACCATACCATCCAAAACCATCCTGAAAAAGCGAACGTGGTAGCTGATGCGTTGAGTAGAAGATCATATGCGGGAACGAATGCGATGCTTTCAAGTCTTATTTTGTGTGATTTACAAAGGATGGAGATAGAGTTCAAGACTCCGGGGACCCATGCGATGATGTCAAGTATACGCGTAGAACCAACTTTGATTGATAAAGTTAAAGCTGCTCAAGCTACAGACCCGAAGCTGATGAAGATGAAGAAGAAAGTGCAAGAAGGTGATATTCCAGAAGCAAGAATCGATGAAGAAGGAATACTTCGAGTCAACTCCAGACTTTGTGTTCCTACCAATTCTAATTTGAAGTATAGAATCATGATGGAGGCACATAACACACCGTTTGCAATCCATCTTGGAAGTACCAAAATATATCGTGATCTTCGGTATACATTTTGGTGGAGCAATATGAAGAAAGAGATCGCAGAGTTTATCTCGAGGTGTTTAACGTGTAAACGTGTCAAGGAGGAGCATCAAGTGCCAAAGGGTCAGCTTGTAGAAAGATATGGGCACCGATTTACGATTTATTGGTCCATTTGAAATTCTTGACCGAGTAGGAACTGTGGCTTATAGACTCGCCTTACCTCCAAGTATGTCTCGTGTTCATAACGTTTTTCACATATCTATACTTCATAAATATGTGAAAGACCCAAACCACATTATTGAGTTAGAACTAGATAGCTGAAGATTTAACGTACGGGGAGGTACCTGTCAAGATCTTGGATAAGAAGGAACATGTCTTACGCTCAAAGATTATACCTCAAGTTAAAGTTTTGTAGAGGAATCATGATATTGAGGAAATGACCTAGGAGTTGGAATCAAAAATGAAAGCGAGGTATCCTCACCTTTTCGACATACCAGGTACGTACGTCAATTTTAAGGACGAAATTTCATAAGGAGGGGAGGTTATAAGACCCCAAATTTTATGAATAAAGATTTAATTTTCTTTATATATTATTTTAAAATAGTAAGATGTTAATTTGATAAATATGATAAGTTATGGGAGATATGGGCAAATTTTTCAAAGTTAGCAAGTGGTAATAAAATATTCATTGTTGTCGGGGAATATTCGTTTGGTCGTGAAATATTCTTGTTGTCGGAGAATATTCGTACGACGGCGCAGCCATTTGTGGGCCCCACAACGGAATAACTGTCGGATATAGAAAGCGACAGAAATAACCTTTTTAAAAAATAACGGTAAAACTGTTACCGTTAAACTGTTGAAATACACGGTGATAAAAATACAGTAATACGCGTTGTTGCACAGTAGCACACGGTATTGCACAATATTTTAAATTATTGATTCTTATGTAGGAAGACACTTACTCAATTATTGTTACAGTAATTACTGTTCAATATTTTATTTTATTGATTTAATAATTGCATAATATTTTATTGGTTCAATATTTGCTACGTTGATATTTTATATCAATAATTGCTACTTTACTATTTTATATTAGTGATTCAATAATTGTCATTGCACAGTATTTCAAATTATCAAATTAATAATTCATATTATTTGAATAATATTATTAGATAGCATTATTGGCAATGTCTAAGGAAGTTTTGTCTAGGAAAGTGGTTGATTAATTGCGCGCCAGTAAGGAGAAATTCTTATCGGAAGGCCCCCTCTTTCCTGAGAACGACTTGATTGTCATTATTGTGGTTCTGTAATATTATTTGTGAATAATAATTATTGATAAAAATGATAAGTAAAGATTTATTCAATGTGGATTTAAACGGAGGAATTTTTAGTAAAAGTGACAATTATTGAGAATGGATATTTTATCTGTTCTGATAAAATAATTCATTCAAATATATTATTATAATATTACATTATAAGTGTATAATTTGATAATATAATAATATAATGGTGATGATATTTTTTACAACAAATTCACGATATATGAATAAAATGAGATGGAAGAGAGAAAATGAAATTTGAAATTCTTTTAATAATTATAAATGTTTTAATATATATATATATATATATGTATAAATAAACATGTGGTGGAATTCATTATTTCAAAAGTGGAGGCTTTGAAATTTTGAGTGTACTGGAGATTTTCAAGAGTAGTGAGTGTGGAAAAATCATCCGTATGTAAACTTGGGTCATTTTTTTCGTTTGGAATTTGGAAAAACTTTCTTCTACAAAGTTGTAGAGAATTAAATTTCATATGGAATGGACATAAGGTTCGTATTTTTTTGATAAAAGGACTATTTATTATAAATTAATGAAGTTTCAGAAATAAATAATTTTTTAAACATATGGTGGGCCCCACTCTTGGCTTTTGTTGGTTGTAAAATGCTGAAATTTCAATTCAAGTGTGGTGTGCTGGGAGAAGCCACAGGGGGCAAATTGTCAATTCTGGCGTTCTAACATTTTCATATAAATAGGGTGCTTAAGTTAGAATTGAAAATCACATCAGAATCAAAAAAAATTCTCTCTATAATATCGAGCGTTTTTCTTGTGAGTATAAGGATAGTTTGAGTATGGATTACGGTATAAGATTTTTTTCAGCATTATATCCGATATTCCAATCAAAACTACTCTCCTGTTAAGGTAAGGGATATTATTTTTCGAGTAAATGATGTTATTATCTTTCAATATTCATAAAAAATATTATTTTCTTTCATACTCCATATTATAGAAGTAATAATATTTCATTTCATATTCCTAAATCTGAACTTACTACGGTAAGTATTGCTTCTATAATTTCTGAAATGATCAGAAATTTCTTGAGTTTTGCGCTTCATCTAATATTATTTCACCGGAATAATTTTTTGAATTTTCTCGTGAAATTTTTATCTTTTAATGTTGAGTTACTATTCATGAGTTACTATTCACGGGGTACTATTCACGGTAAAAAAAATATATTTTTTTCTTTGATTGGATCCAAGTTTTGATCTTCATTCTTGAATTTTGCTCCATAATTGATTATTACGGAGTATTATTGAACTTGGATAAACTAAATTACGAATAAACTAAATTACGAATCCCTAATCTTTGTCATTTATCTCACTAGATTCGTTATTTATATTATTTTTCATCACCCTCAGTTCTAAATGATTACTTGATGAATATCTTTGGCCTGTAGTGCAAAGATGAATGATTACCTGATGAATATCTTTGGCCGTAGTGCAAAGATGGACAGGTGTTGAGATGAACATGACCAACTGGTGATACAAATGAATATCTTTGGCCCGTAGTGCAAAGATGAATATTTGGTTCGAGTTGTATATTAATTGATGTTACAGGGATAAAATATTAATGATGAACTTTTAAATCATAGAAGATAGTAGACTTCATTCTCTACTTAACTCTTCTAATGAATTGTTATTTTCGCTGCAGTTGTTGATCTAAAACTTTTTTTTCATAATATTTTATCGATTTGTTGAAGACTAACGATAATTTATTCTTCATTATCTTAGTCATAAGATTCTTTACTGGGCTAGTTGAACTCACCCTTTTCTTCCATTGTTCTCTTCAGAAAATGAGAATATTGCGGGCATTAGTCGGAAAATGGAGTGATGGTCCGAGTTAGAGCTGTAGAAGTTCTCACTATTTTTTTTGTAAAATAGTGTGATAATAAATATAATGAGGACTTAGTTTGAGTGTTTATATTTTCTACATGTCTGTATTGACATTCACAGTTATGTGGTCGTATTTTACACTACCGTATGTTATAAAAGATTATATTTGGATTCTGTATCATGTATTTGGCGACTCAGAATGGGTTGAGTATTGAACCTATTTTGGGGGCGTCACAATAATCATGTAAATAGTTCATAATCATAATTATGTTGATAAATTCCTCTTCGCACACAAGACGAAGATATTTTTCATCACCTATCTTTACCTGAAACACCAAAGATCATGGTTATACCATATCACAGTTCTTATTCATAATCATGCTAATAAATTTATCTTTGCACTCAGGCCAAAGATATTCATCAACAGTTCATCTTTGCACTACAAGCCAAATATATTCAACAACAGGTCATCTTTGCACTACAGGCCAAAGATATTCAACAACAGGTCATCTTTGCACTACAGGCTAAAGATATTCATATCTCAAAGAAATATCTAATCATTTCTGAATTTATATAAACAATAATTGTAACCATGTTGATCAATTCATCTTTGTCCTTAAGTTAAAGATATTCAATTGTAAATTTAATGGTCATGAACATACCAGTCAACAATTTATCTTTGCACTACTGGCCAAAGAGAACCCATAGTCATGGTCATACCAATAATCTACCCATCTTTACACTCAAGTCAAATAGAACTTCATCACCAGGATTATAAAAATGTTACATATGATAATAAAAACAATATGATCAAAATATGGATCTAATTTCAAGAGTAAGATTCATAAATCAACGATAATTTAGTTAGAAAAAGAAACCAATTTTATCGTGAATAGTATCCCATGAATAGTAACTCGTGCATAGTACTTCGTGAATAGTATCCAGTATTTGTAAATAGTGTCGTATACGTAAATAGTGCCGTATACGTAAATAGTACCATATACATGAATAGTGCCGTATACGTGAATAGTAACCCTGACATGAAAAAGATAGAAATTTTATAAGAAAAATCATACCAATATTTTGGTATAATGATATTAAAAGAAATAACATCATTTATGAAGAAAATAACATCCCTTACCTTCCCTTACCTCAAAAGAACAGTACTTCTGACTGGAATATCAGATATAATACTGAAGAAAACTTGCACTGAATAGCAACACTCAAAGTATCGAAATACTCACAAAAATACGCTCGATATTATAGAGAAAGAAACTTTTGATTCTGGTGTGATTTTTAAATTCTAATTCAGCACCCTATTTATAGGAAAATGCTTAGAACGCCAAAGCAGAAAATTTAATAAAATATTATATTTATTAAAAATCTTCCGCACACCTCCTTGACTAATTCATCAGCCCACACAAGTGGGGCCCACCATTAACAAAAATGTTTTTATTAAAAAAAATATTTATAACCCCAAAAATCAATTATTCCAGAACTTCAATAATTCATAATAAATAGCCATTTTATCAAAAAAAAAATTGAATCTTATGTCCTTTTAATAGGAAATTTAATTCTCTACAACTTTGTAGAAGAAAGGTTTCCCAAATTTCGAACAAAAAATGACTGAAATCCACATACGGATGATTTTTCACACCTCCATTTCGACAAAATACTGATAAAACACATTAGCACTAATTCCTTCATTTATATCCACATAAAATAAATATTTCCTTATCATATAAATCAATAATGAATTATTCACAAATAATATTACAGAACTACAATATTGACAACCAGGTTGTTCCCAGGAAAGAGGGGGCTTTCCGGTAAGGATTTCTTCTTACTGGTGCACAATTAGGTGACCAAACCCCTTTCCTAGACAGAAATTCCTAGACATCGTCAATAATGATATCTAATAATGTTATTCAAATAATATGAATTATTGATTTGATAAAGTAAAATATTTTGCAATGACAATTATTGAAACAACAATAATATAAAATACTGTGCAATACCGTGTGCTACTGTGCAACAACGCGTATTACTTTATTTTAACCCCCGGGTATTTCAACAGTTCTAACGGTAACCGTTACGTCGTTATTTTTAGAAAACTTATTATTGTCGTTTTCTTCATCCGACAGTTTTTCGTTATGGAGCCCACAAATGGTTGCGCCATCGTACGAATATTCTCCGACAAAAAGAATATTCCACGACCAAGCGAATATTCCCCGACAACAATGAATATTTTACAACCACTTGTTTATTTTGAAAATTTTACATATATCACCCTCAACTTTAACCTTTTATCAATTTAACCATTTACTGAATATAAATATAAGAAAAATTGAATACTTCTATTTTATAAAATTCGGGGTCTTATAATATTAATCTAATTAGCCGAATCAAATCAATCAGATAGAATAACATGCAATCAATTAAAACAGATTATCAGAATAAATCTCATGCAAGAAGAAATAAATAAAGTAAACTTGATCAAACTATTAATTATGAATAAGGTTCAACATCCTTTAGAACTGAAATAGAGAATTTAGTTTGACATGCCTTTGATATTCTAAAACAAGGGTTGAATTAAAATGTAGATGATTGATATCAAATCCTGACTATTACAATGTATGTATACTACTAAACAAAGTCCTAAACCTATGAGAAATAGAAATCCAAATTCTAATAGGAATTACAAACCATAACCCTAATTTCCATAAGAAAATAAAAATTAATTTAGAATAGAAATCTTAGTAAAAAAGAAATCCTAATTACAATAGAATTCTAAAATATTACAAGAAATATGAAAAAATGCGTGGAAAAATGCATCCCTTAAAATTCGTTCCCAGCACGGCTGTAAGACCCCAACTTTTATGAATAAAGATTTAGTTTTCTTTATATATTATTTCGAAATAGTAAGGTGTTGATTTGATAAATATGAAAGTTATGGGTGAAATGTGCAAACATTTTTAAAATGAGCAAGTGGTTATAAAATATTCTTGTTGTCGAGGAATATTCGTTTGGTCGTGGAATATTCTTGTTGTCGGGGAATATTCGTACGACGGCGCAGCTATTTGTGGGCCCCCACAACGGAATAACTGTCGGATATAGAAAGCGACAGAAATAACTTTTTTACAAAATAACGGCGTGGTTGTTACCGTTAGTACTGTTGAAATACCCGGTGGTTAAAATACAGTGATACACGGTGTTGCATAGTAGCACACGGTATTGCACAGTATTTCGAATTATTGAGTCTTACGTGAGAAGCCATTACTCAATTATTGTTACAGTAATTACTGTTCAATATTTTATATTATTGACTCAATAATTGCTATGTTGATATTTTATATTATTGACTCAATAATTGCTGCATTGATATTTTATTGACTCAATAATTGCTACGTTGCCATTTTATATGATTGATTCAATAATGACTAAAGTTAATATTTTGTAGTATTGATTCAATAATTGTTGTTGCACAGTATTTCACGTTATCAACTCAATAATTCATATTATTTGAATAATATTATTAGATAACATTATTGACAATGTCTAAGGAAGTTCTGTCTAGGAGGGGTTATTTAATTGCGCGCCAGTAAGGAGAAGTCCTTATCGGAAGGCCCCCTCTGTCCTGGGAACGACTTGGTTGTTAATATTGTAGTTCTATAATATTATTTGTGAATAATTAATTATTGATTTATATGATAAGAAAATATTTATTTTGTGGATATTAAAGAAGGAATTGGCGCTAGTGAGTTTTTATCAATATTTTGGTGTGAGAAATCATCTGTTTTTGGATTTCGGATAATTTATGTTTGGAATTTGGAAAAACTTCCTTCTGCAAAGTTGTAGAGAATTAAATTTCCTATGAAAGGACATAGAATTTGTATTTTTCTGACGAAGGGGCTATTTGTTATGAATTATTGAAGTTTCGGAAAATATATATATTATAAAGGGTGGGACCCACTTTTGGTTGGAAAAAAAATGGCTGATGGCTTTTTGGTAGCAGCCGGCGGCTGGAGGTTTTAAAAAAATAATAATATTATTTTATTATTTTAGTCTCCTTTGGCATCCTAAGCTTTTCCTATAAATAGGGTGCTTAGGTTAGAATTGAAAATCACACCAGAATCAGAAGTTTTCTCTCTCTATAATATCGAGCGTATTTTTGTGAGTATTTCAATACTTTGAGTATTACTATTCAGTACAAGCTTTCGTCGGTATTATATCCGATATTCCAGTCAGAGATACTGTTCTTTTGAGGTAAGGGACGTTATTTCTTTTGTAAATGATGTTATTCTTCTCAATATCATTATACAAAAATATTTTCATGGATTTTATGTTGAAATTCTTACTTTTTCCGTCGGGGTTACTATTCACGTATACGGCACTATTCACGTATACGGCACTATTCACGGGAAAATTTATTTTTCTTCTATTTGTCCAAATTGTCTGTTAAGGTTACTATCTTTGATTGTATCCAAGTTTTGGGCTTTATTCTTGAATTTTGCTCCACAAAGTATTATTATGGATTATTCTTGAATTTGGATAAACTAAATGACGAATCCCTAATCTTTGTCTTTTATCTCACTGGATTCGTTCTTTAAAATATTTTTCATCATCCTCAGTCCTAAAAGGTGATGTAACTGAATATCTTTGGCCTGTAGAGCAAAGATGAATGATTACTTGATGAATATCTTTGGCCTGTAGAGCAAAGATGAATGATTACCTGATGAATATCTTTGGCCTGTAGTGCAAAGATGACAGGTGTTGAGATGAATATGACCACTGATGATACAAATGAATATCTTTGGCCTGTAGTGCAAAGATGAATATTTGATTCGAGATGTATATTGATTGATATTATAGGGATAAAATATTGATGATGGACTTTTAAATCATAGAAGATAGTAGACTTGATTCTCTGCTTAACTCTTCTAATGATTTGTTATTTCCGCTGCGAATATTGATCTAAAGTTGGTTGTCCATTATATTTTATCTTATTTGTTGAAGACTAACGATAATTTGTTTCCCATTATCTTAGTCATAATATTCTTTACTGAGCTAGTTGAGCTCACCCTTTTCATCTGTTGTCCTCTTCAGGAAATGAGAATGTTGCGGGGACTAGTCGGGGGACAGAGTGATGGTCCGAGTTAGAGCAGTAGTAGTCCTCACTATTTCTGATAAATAGTGTGATAATAATTGTAATGAGGACTTAGTTTGAATCTTAATATTTTCTACATATTTGTATTGAGACTCACAGTTGTGTGGTCGTATTTTGCACGACCGTATGATATAAAGTTTGTATTTGAATTCTGTACCATGTATTTGGCGACTCAGAATGGGTTGGGATGAATGGACCTATTCTGGGGGCGTCACAGTTGGTATCAGAGCTTAGGGATATGATCTCTGGCGGAGATCGGGGAATAGAACTAGGAGGGGAGAGACGAGTAAATCCTTTGCTAGTGCGTCCTACCTAAGCTTATGTGGTATTTAATTGGTCAGTCGGCGCATAGGGTTAATATGTGATATGTTGACTTGTTTAATTAACCCTTGTTTTATGGCAGTATTTGAGAATGGCAGCTGAGAATGTTAACAACGAAGTGAATGAGACCGTGGAGACACCTTTAATCGTTAACCAGGAGAACGTGCAACAAGAAGGCAATGTTCATCCTGAAAATAACGCTGGTCAGACGATAAACGATGAGATGTTTAGAAGTTTTTTGCAGTTCATGCAAAATCAGACGAGGGAGACTCGTGTGCAACATACAGGTGGAGATAATAACAACACGCGAGCTGTCACTGCCAAGCAGTTCAAAGAATTGGGACCACCAGAGTTTCTGGGAAAGCCAGATCCGATCAAGGCGGAGACGTGGATTAAACAAATTACCAAGATATTTGATGTCTTGGGATGTACAGAGGAACAGAAGGTTCCATTCGCCACGTTTATGTTCCGTGGAGAGGCAGATTACTGGTGAAAATCCGTGAAGCGTACCCAGCCTACCGCACTCCAGATGTCTTGGGAAGCGTTCCAGAAACTGTTTAATGACAAGTACTTTCCTGAAAGTATTCGTCATATGAAGGAAGTAGAGTTTATCAGACTCGAGCAAAACAACATGACGGTATCCCAGTACGAGGCTAAGTTTGCAGAGCTGTCCAGGTTTGCACCTCATTTGGTGGAGAATGAGGAACGTATGACGCGGATGTTTCTAAGAGGTTTGAAACCCGAAATACGTCAATACCTCATTTCTCATAAGTTTTCTTTATATTCGAATATAGTAAACAGGGCCCAGTTATTAGAACGAGATAATGATTATGTTCAACCGAGGGACCACAACCAAGGTCGTACTGGTGGCAGTAGTCATCGGAGCAATGACAACCAGCGAGGAGGAAAGTATGACAGAAGCGGTAACCACTCCGGTGGTTATCGTGGCCATGATAGTAGAAGAAGCGAATCAGGGGGAGATTTCAAGAAGAGAAGGTACAACAATGAGAACACGAAGATGTCAACATCAGCACCAGCATCAACTGTTTCGAGGGGAGGAGAACGACCACCGGTCGTATGCTTTAAATGCGGGAAAGAGGGACATATCAGCCCAAACTGCCCACAACAGTTCAAAGGATGCTATAACTGTGGAAAAGAAGGACATATAGCTCGAGATTGTCCTGTTGCGAAACCAAGTTCAGCGGGGGTGGTGATTCCAAAGGCGGTTGCAGACAAGTCAAAGTCGGTGATTCCTGGAAGAGCGTTTGTCGTGACAGCCCAAAACGCGAGGAATCCACACGAGGTGATTATGGGTAAGCTGGTCATAAACTCTTGCGAAGTTTATACCTTGTTAGATACCGGTGCTACCCATTCCTTTATTTCACCTGCTTGTGCTCAACGTTTGAACTTGACTTCTGATAAATTAGACTTTGACTTATCTGTTGAAACTCCGTTAGGAGAAACCTTTGTTACATCTACAGTTTACAAATCTTGCTTGATTCAGATTGGTACCCTTACCTTACCTGTTGATCTTATATCTTTGAAAATACTTGCATTTGACGTGATTTTAGGAATTGACTGGTTAACCACTTACCATGCCAAAATTGATTGTTTTCGTAAGGTTGTTAGTTTTCATATTCCTAATCAACCTGTTGTGCGAATCCAAATCACCAAACCACTAAAATCAGTCAATATCATTTCAAGTCATAAAGCTATTCGTTTATTGAAAAACGGATGTCAAGCTTTCTTAGCTCATGTCACTGATTTAAATCAGAATACATCAGATTTGAATGATATTTTCGTTGTTAATGAGTTTCCTGATGTATTTCCCGAAGAACTTCCCGGTCTACCCCCAGAACGTGAAGTTGAATTCTTTATTGACCTTGAGCCCGGTACAAAGCCAATTTCTAAAACCCCATATCGAATGGCTCCTATTGAACTTCAGGAGTTAAAGGTCCAATTACAAGAGTTGTTAGATATCGGTTTTATTCGTCCTAGTACGTCTCCTTGGGGTGCTCCTGTTTTATTCGTAAAGAAGAAAGACGGGAGTATGCGACTTTGTATTGACTATCGGGAGTTGAACCATGTCACCATTAAGAATAGGTATCCGTTACCTCGTATTGATGACATGTTCGACCAGTTGCAAGGAGCGCAATTTTTTTCAAAGATCGATCTTCGTTCTGGATATCATCAGTTGAAGATTAAAACTGAGGATATTTCAAAGACTACTTTCAGAACACGGTACGGGCATTATGAGTTCTTAGTCATGTCTTTTGGATTGACTAATGCTCCTGCTGCTTTCATGGATATGATGAACCGTGTATTTAAGGATTATTTAGATAAATTCGTTGTTGTCTTTATTGATGACATTCTCATCTATTCTAAAAGCCGTGAAGATCATGAACACCATTTGAAGTTGGTACTTCAAAAGCTTCGTGAGAACAAGCTATATGCTAAGCTGAAGAAATGCGAGTTTTGGCTTGAGGAAGTAGCATTCCTTGGGCACGTGGTATCGAAACGTGGAGTATCTGTGGACCCGGCGAAGATTGAAGCAATACAAAGCTGGGAGCAACCTAAGTCGGTGACCGAAGTACGAAGCTTTCTGGGCTTAGCTGGTTATTATCGGAGGTTCGTAGAGGGATTTTCTCGAATCGCTACTCCATTAACTCAGTTGACTCGGAAAGATACAAAATTCGTTTGGAGCGAGGAATGCGAGAAGAGCTTCCAAGAGCTCAAGAGGAGACTTATTTCGGCACCTGTTCTGACAATACCATTTGGTTCGGATGGATTTATTATTTACAGCGATGCTTCGGGCAAAGGGTTAGGATGTGTTCTCATGCAACATGGGAAAGTCATAGCCTATGCCTCGCGACAACTCAAAGAATATGAGAGGAATTATCCTACTCATGATCTAGAGTTGGCAGCAGTCGTATTCGCGTTGAAGATCTGGAGACATTACTTGTACGGAGAGAAAGTGGAGATTTATACGGATCATAAGAGCCTTAAATATTTCTTCACTCAGAAGGAACTCAACATGCGGCAACGACGTTGGCTTGAGTTGTTGAAAGATTACGATCATACCATCCAATACCATCCTGGAAAAGCGAACGTGGTAGCTGACGCGTTGAGTAGAAGATCATATGTGGGAACGAGTGCGATGATGTCAAGTATACGCGTAGAACCAGCTTTGCTTGATAAAGTTAAAGCTGCTCAAGCTACTGATGCGGAACTGATGAAGATGAAGAAGAAGGTGCAATTCCAGAAGTAAGAATCGATGAAGAGGGAATACTTCGAGTCAACTCCAGACTTTGTGTTCCTAACGATTTTGACTTGAAGTATAGAATCATGATGGAGGCACACAACACACCGTTTGCAATCCATCCTGGGAGTACTAAAATGTATCGTGATCTTCGACATACATTTTGGTGGGGCAATATGAAGAGGGAGATCGCGGAGTTCATCTCGAGATGTTTAACTTGTCAACGTGTAAAGGCGGAGCATCAAGTGCCGAAGGGTCCATTGCAACCACTGGAGATTCCGAAATGGAAGTGGGAACACATTACGATGGATTTCGTTACGGGTCTTCCCAAGGTTTCTCAAGGCTTAGATGCGATTTGGGTTATTGTTGATAGATTAACCAAGTCTGCTCATTTCTTGCCGATACGAGAGACTTATTCCCTTGAACGTCTTGCTCATATGTACGTGAATGAGATTGTGAGATTGCATGGCATGCCAGTATCCATAGTTTCGGATCGTGATCCCAGATTTACTTCACGATTTTGGATCAGTTTGCAGAAAGCTATGGGTACGGATTTACGATTCAGTTCGGCTTATCATCCTCAAACAGATGGACAATCAGAGAGGACTATTCAAACTCTTGAAGATCTATTGAGACTTTGTGTTCTAGACTTCAAAGGGAGTTGGGATAAGTACTTACCATTGGTGGAATTCTCCTACAACAACAGTTATCAGGCAAGTATAGGCGTAGCTCCATTCGAAGCGTTGTATGGGAGAAAGTGTCGTTCTCCAGTATGTTGGGATGAGGTGGGTGAAGCAACATTGTTGGGACCAGAGTTAGTACGTATGACTACAGAAAAGATCCAAATAATCCGACAACGTATACAGACGGCACAGGATCGACAAAAGAGTTATGCAGATCTTCATCGAAAGGACGTGGAATTTAATGTTGGAGACCATGTGTTATTACGTGTTGCTCCATGGAAAGGAGTTACAAGGTTTGGGAAGAGAGGAAAGCTCAACCCACGATTCATTGGTCCATTTGAGATTCTTGACCGAGTAGGAAATGTGGCCTATAGACTTGCTTTACCTCCAAGCATGTCTCGTGTTCATAACGTGTTTCACATATTCGTGTTACGTAAATATGTGAAGGATCCAAACCGCATTATTGAGTTAGAATCAGACGAGATAGCCGAAGATTTAACGTACGAGGAGGTACCTGTCAAGATCTTGGATAGGAAGGAGCATGTCCTACGCTCGAAAATTATACCTCAAGTTAAAGTTTTGTGGAAAAACCATGCAATTGAGGAAATGACCTGGGAGTTGGAATCGGAAATGAAAGCGAGGTATCCTCACCTTTTCGACATACCAGGTACGTACGTCAATTTCGAGGACGAAATTTCATAAGGAGGGGAGGTTGTAAGACCCCAACTTTTATGAATAAAGATTTAGTTTTCTTTATATATTATTTCGAAATAGTAAGGTGTTGATTTGATAAATATGAAAGTTATGGGTGAAATGTGCAAACATTTTTAAAATGAGCAAGTGGTTATAAAATATTCTTGTTGTCGGGGAATATTCGTTTGGTCGTGGAATATTCTTGTTGTCGGGGAATATTCGTACGACGGCGCAGCTATTTGTGGGCCCCCACAACGGAATAACTGTCGGATATAGAAAGCGACAGAAATAACTTTTTTACAAAATAACGGCGTGGTTGTTACCGTTAGTACTGTTGAAATATCCGGTGGTTAAAATACAGTGATACACGGTGTTGCATAGTAGCACACGGTATTGCACAGTATTTCGAATTATTGAGTCTTACGTGAGAAGCCATTACTCAATTATTGTTACAGTAATTACTGTTCAATATTTTATATTATTGACTCAATAATTGCTGCATTGATATTTTATTGACTC
This sequence comes from Panax stipuleanatus, assembly GCA_020205555.1. NCBI lineage: Eukaryota > Viridiplantae > Streptophyta > Magnoliopsida > Apiales > Araliaceae > Panax > Panax stipuleanatus. Next base: position 45,713,291 of record CM035120.1, read on the forward strand.
AATAATTGCTACGTTGCCATTTTATATGATTGATTCAATAATGACTACAGTTAATATTTTGTAGTATTGATTCAATAATTGTTGTTGCACAGTATTTCACGTTATCAACTCAATAATTCATATTATTTGAATAATATTATTAGATAGCATTATTGACAATGTCTAAGGAAGTTCTGTCTAGGAGGGGTTATTTAATTGCGCGCTAGTAAGGAGAAGTCCTTATCGGAAGGCCCCCTCTGTCCTGGGAACGACCTGGTTGTTAATATTGTAGTTCTATAATATTATTTGTGAATAATTAATTATTGATTTATATGATAAGGAAATATTTATTTTGTGGATATTAAAGAAGGAATTGGCGCTGGTGAGTTTTTATCAATATTTTGGTGTGAGAAATCATCTGTTTTTGGATTTCGAATAATTTATGTTTGGAATTTGGAAAAGCTTCCTTCTGCAAAGTTGTAGAGAATTAAATTTCCTATAAAAGGATATAGAATTTGTATTTTTCTGACGAAGGGGCTATTTGCTATGAATTATTGAAGTTTCGGAAAATATATATATTATAAAGGGTGGGACCCACTTTTGGTTGGAAAAAAATGGCTGATGGCTTTTTGGTAGCAGCCGGCGGCTGGAGGTTTTAAAAAAATAATAATATTATTTTATTATTTTAGTCTCCTTTGGCATCCTAAGCTTTTCCTATAAATAGGGTGCTTAGGTTAGAATTGAAAATCACACCAGAATCAGAAGTTTTCTCTCTCTATAATATCGAGCGTATTTTTGTGAGTATTTCAATACTTTGAGTATTACTATTCAGTACAAGCTTTCGTCGGTATTATATCCGATATTCCAGTCAGAGATACTGTTCTTTTGAGGTACGGGATGTTATTTCTTTTGTAAATGATGTTATTCTTCTCAATATCATTATACAAAAATATTTTCATGGATTTTATGTTGAAATTCTTACTTTTTCCGTCGGGGTTACTATTCACGTATACGGCACTATTCACGTATACGGCACTATTCGCGGGAAAATTTATTTTTCTTCTATTTGTCCAAATTGTCTGTTAAGGTTACTATCTTTGATTGTATCCAAGTTTTGGGCTTTATTCTTGAATTTTGCTCCACAAAGTATTATTATGGATTATTCTTGAATTTGGATAAACTAAATGACGAATCCCTAATCTTTGTCTTTTATCTCACTGGATTCGTTCTTTAAAATATTTTTCATCATCCTCAGTCCTAAAAGGTGATGTAACTGAATATCTTTGGCCTGTAGAGCAAAGATGAATGATTACTTGATGAATATCTTTGGCCTGTAGAGCAAAGATGAATGATTACCTGATGAATATCTTTGGCCTGTAGTGCAAAGATGAATATTTGATTCGAGATGTATATTGATTGATGTTACAGGGATAAAATATTGATGATGGACTTTTAAATCATAGAAGATAGTAGACTTGATTCTCTGCTTAACTCTTCTAATGATTTGTTATTTTCGCTGCGAATATTGATCTAAAGTTGGTTGTCCATTATATTTTATCTTATTTGTTGAAGACTAACGATAATTTGTTTCCCATTATCTTAGTCATAATATTCTTTACTGAGCTAGTTGAGCTCACCCTTTTCATCTGTTGTCCTCTTCAGGAAATGAGAATGTTGCGGGGACTAGTCGGGGGACAGAGTGATGGTCCGAGTTAGAGCAGTAGTAGTCCTCACTATTTCTGATAAATAGTGTGATAATAATTGTAATGAGGACTTAGTTTGAATCTTAATATTTTCTACATATTTGTATTGAGACTCACAGTTGTGTGGTCGTATTTTGCACGACCGTATGATATAAAGTTTGTATTTGAATTCTGTACCATGTATTTGGCGACTCAGAATGGGTTGGGTTGAATGGACCTATTCTGGGGGCGTCACAGTGGCCGCGCTCAGATTGAACTGAGAAGAACGCTTGCCGCGCCTTACTGGAAGAAGATTGATTTTTGTTTATGGGGACCAACGCGATCATACTGGATTTGTATTGCGTAACAGCGTGGCCACACCCAACCTCCAGAGCCTGTTTCTCCTTTATGCATCCCAGCGCTATCTCGCTCTATTTGTACTGTCCCACGGCATGGCCGCGCTGCCCTGTTCTTAAGAAACATATTTTCCTTCTCTTCATTTCAGCTCCAAATCATTTCGTTTTCATCTTTTCAGCTTCAATTTATCCTAAAAATCATAAAACACCTTAATAAGCTCGTGTACACAACAAAACATGCAATAAAATAAACATAAAGGAATCGAAATAAATGAATAATATGCACTCATCAAATTTCCCCACACTTAGCCTTTACATGTCCTCGTGTAAACCAAAACAAAGGTTATATTATCGTTTAGCAGAATTCTATTCAACCATAGTGTCAAAAGGTTTCAAGTTATAAATCATGAGTATCAACTCCAACTAACAGAAATTTGATCAATGCCTCATCAATCAACTCAAAATAACAACCTTGCCATTTCACCAATAAATTTCATTAAATCAAACTATATTCGTAGACACTCAAAATTTTGCATTCCTGTTACTAAACCTGCAGGAGGGCAAAACTATTTTTTACCATCCGAAGACAACCCCGAAAGTTCAAGTCAAGCCCCGCCAACAACCCGGGAGGTATAGAATCCCCGGCGACAACACCGAGAGATCAAACTCAACCCCGGCGACAACACCGGGATGTCAAGTTAAGCCCCAGCAACAACCTAGGAGGTACAGGTGCCCCGGCGACAACACCAGGAGATCAAACTCAACCCCAGCGACAACACCTAGGATGTCAAGTCAAGCCCCGGCAACAACCCGAGAGGTACAGGAGCCCCAACAACAACACTTGGAGATCAAACTCAACCCCAGCGATAACACCGGGATAATAAGTCAAGTCTCGACAACAACCTGGGAGGTACAGGAGCCCCGACAACAACACCAGGAGATTAAACTCAACCCTAGCGACAATATCGGGATGTCAAGTTAAGCCCCGATAACAGCCCGGGAAATATAGGAGCCCCGACAACAAAATCGGGAGATCAAACTCAACCCCGACGACAACACCGAGATGTCAAGTCAAGCCGACAACAACCCGGGAGGTACAGGTGACGACAACACTGGGAGATCAGATCCACCTTCGGAGACAGCGCCGAAGCATCAAATCATCCCAAAGACAACCCTGCGAGACCAAATCAACCTCGGAGACAATCTTGAGGAAGAACAGAGCCGGCTGGGATCAAACCTGTGACAACCCGAGAATTTATAAGATTAATAAAATCTTAAATGATTAAATAAAGATTAAATAATAAGACCTAGACTGGAAATAGAGTATGGATTTAAAAATTTTGTGAAGGACTTATATGATTTTGTGTATTGTTTATATATTTATGTAACATATAAAGAGAATTAAGAATGAAGTCTTATAACCTAATATATATATTAGGTATGGAAATTTAATAACCTAAGGGTTATAATATGTAAGAATGTTAGTATTTAAAATATTAACTAACACTAAGAGATTAAGTTTATTATCTCAATTTACTAATTAATTTTATAAAAGCAAGTCTAATTGGGTTAAATAATTAAATATAGTTGAGTAAAGAATTTATTTACAAAGGTGTGTGATGGAACCCTAACTAAATGATTAGAATATGATAAAAATTAGAGAGTATGGGATTAAGTTGATTTTATGGCCCAAGGAATTATTTAAGTAGCCCAATTTGTAGCCCAATTATTTATTTAAATATTGGACTTGTAAATAATTGATTTAAGATCACTTAAATTATTAAGCTAGCCCAATATAACATGTATAGGGCAAGTATATTAATGGCCCAAAGTAATTAATTAGGAGCCCAAGTTTATTTAATTAGTAAGCAAAATTAGGAATTTAAGGAAGGCCCAAAGGAATTAATGAAGGCCGAAGACTCTAGCCCAATTGTTAAGGAATTTAATTGGACATTTGAGCAAGCAAGTTAAAGCAATAAAAATAAACCATAATGGGAAGAAAAGGCCCAACATTTTCGGTCCAACAAGGAAGGGAAAATGAGGTTCATGTATGTAATCATTGGATTTACTAACTCCTAACAACTCTCTTAGGTGTCACTCCATGGAATTAGCCACCTTATTTCTCCACCACAACAAGTAAGGAAAGGCTTGCACGCATTCTTTTATCCAAGCTTACAAGTTAAATGAGAGAGAGATAAGGAGCAATAGATATTGGGAGATTATGTATAGATATACATAATATATCTATCTATTTTTTTTGCCAACACATGAAACATACTCTCTTTCATCTCTTACTTTCATTTTTAACTAAAACAAAGAGAGAGGGAGAGAGTGAAATGGAGGTTCGGCCACCTCAAAGAGAGGAGAGAGAGGGAGAAGTTTGATAGTTCTATAGTTCCTAATCAAAGATAGGAAGAAGAAGAAGGAGACCATGGAGATCAAAGGTATAAATATCTTTTGTTTATGTTAATTTTTAGTTATGTTCAATCAAAACTTGGGTTTATTTTCTTAAACTTCAAAACTCTAGATCTACATGATCTAGAGTGTGTTATGTGTAGATCTATCACTTTTAAGGATCAAAATTTAGATCAAAAGCTAGAAAAGGAAACTATGTTTTAAAAGTTAAAAAATCCAAATATTTCTTAGCATAGATTATGATTTGCTTTGATTTGATGAAGGTTTGATGCAATAGATTATGGATCATGGTAGATCCATGAGTCTTAGAGGTATTACTATGTGTTATGATGGTTTATGATGGCTAATGTTGGATTAATCAAGAGATCATGAAAGTTTTCTTACAAAACACAAAACTGGAAAATTCAAATTTTTAAAAACGTAACATGAAATTCAAAAGACCATATCTCTCATTGTGTTTCGAATTTTTGAGTGTGGTTAGTTTTTGGAGTTAGATCTAGAAGTCTTCTAACGTTTTCAAGTGGAATCACTGAAAAAGGAGTTATAGATTTTCGTGTGGACTGTTTTTGGCAAAGGACGCCAAAACTGAAAATGCCAAAAAGTAGACTGTCCGGAAATTATAAGGGCAGTTTTGTCCACTTAAATTGTGTAATAAATTCCGGCCTTTTGGGAAATTAAAATATATGTTATAAAGTAGTTTGTGTCCAAAAATGAGCTTATTCCTACTTAAATTGAGCAAGTTATGACTATTTCAATATTTGTATTTTTTTCGACGAAAATCACTACAACCGGAGTTGTATAACTCCGATGGCCACGAAATTTAAACCGGAGACTCACGATAACATGTATAAGATCCCGCCAAGAGTTGAGAATTTTTGGAGTTAAGTGTGAGGTAGTTATTTTTTTAAGGAATTAACTAGAAATGGATTTTTGAAAAATACTAAAGGAAATTGAAAAATTCCTGAAAAATTATTTTTGTGTATGAAATACATGTATTTATGTATGGACAAAAGATAAAAAAATAATAAGATAATTTGGTTAAAAAAATGGGAATCTAGCTTGCTGTATTGGCCATCAGGTTGCTGGATTACAATCTGGTTTGCTGGATTGAGCATCAAGTTGCTGGATGAGATGTTTGGATAATCCAGGATGCTGGATTGGTCTTTTTAGATAATCCAGGTTGCTGGATTAGAGGTAAGTTGAATCCAGGCTTGCTAGATTGGATGTTAGTTTAAATCTAGGCTTGCTGGATTGGAGGTCAGTTGTATCCAGTCTGCTGGATTGGGAATTAGTTACTAAATTAAAATTCAGTCTGAATCCAGGTTGCTGGATTAGGTATTCGGCTTACTTAATTATAAAGGACTTATAAAATGAAAGACTAAGTGTTAATTCACAAGTTGTATGATAAAGTAGTGTTAAGTCTGAGGTAGTACAGTCGTACTCTTTAATGGTTGATGTATAGTAGCTGGGCTAAATGACTCCTTTATATGGGGAAGGGATCTACGAATTAGTAACCGATCTAACTCACTGTGAAAATAGTGTAGACGAGACGAAAACTAATTTGTTAGTTGTTTGTGGAAAACCACTCACTATACTATATTGAATATTATTAAAGATTCGATGTGTGCTAGGTTTAGACTTGTGTTTGTATAGTGTTAAGGTTATCTAATATTTGACTATGTGTTTAAATGTTAGATAGTTTACTTATAAGGTATGTTATGCTAATTGAAAAATCAATCTTATAACTGATAGGTCTTTACAATAAAGCGATTAAATTATATTGCGTAGCAGTAATCGACGGTATAGGCAAGTTTTCTCTAACTCAACTTTGAGTTATATTTCAAAGCATGTTCGTGAATAATTATTGTTAATTATTCATATCTATACTGATTATTGATTCGCACTTAGTGCAGGTTGCATATGTTCATCAGGTATGAAAGGCTGATCACCTTCATTACCATATTGTTCAGTTAAATTGATTCATGTTCTTTTACAATTCTTATATTGTTGAAAGTTTATCAGCTTATTATTCTTTCTTTCAATCATGATATGTCCTTGTTGTATTTAAATTTGCTGGGCAAACTTGTTGCTCACCTTTGCTATATCATGATAAACATTTCAGATTAAGACGAAACTTCAGACACAGACAAAGGCAACGGCAAGTTCCAGGATGGAATTATTAAACGGTTAAAATGGTAATAGTATTGGATACAAATGACATTGTATGTCATGTAGGTTATTAAATGCAGGTATTAAGTTAAGGTTACAGGCCTTGGGAATTATGTTGTAAAAGTTATTGTATAAACAATTTATGTTTATATTTTTTGCAATAGTTAAAGAAATGATGTATCGTAACGTACCAGGTCCGAGGTTCTGGGGACCCGAATTTGGGGGCGTCACAAAACCTTGGAGACACCCCGAGAAAATAGTCAAAAATCGTGCCAATAAGGGAGACAACCCCTGGAAGGGCAAAATTGTCATTCTACCAACCTGAATCCAAATTCAGTCAAAATCAAGCCAAATTGATGCAATCAAGGTCAGAAAGAGCCATAACATCAATTTTGAGTGAAAACAGCACAAGATAGCTCAACGGACATATTGTGAAAAAACAAAAATCTGGTTATAAACCCATCTTCCTGCATTCAGAAAAGGTCAAGTCCCATGTCATTGGGTCGCTCTCGGAAAGGGCTTTCCGAAAAGGTATAGCACGCCTCAAACGGACGCCCGGATCAAAAGTTATGAAGGTTCGAACCTAACATCGCGTTGCTCGGAGTGCACATATTTCGAGACGATGGGACCTACGGGAATGGGCCCCACTCGGGGAGCCGCAAGTAGATTTGCGGCTGCCGCAAGTGCAGCCGCTATCATTTTGGTCTATAAATAAGACACCCCACCCTTGCAAAAAAAGGAGAGAAAAAAATAGAAAACGCTCTGAAACTCCACCCATTTCGACCCTTAGCCCTACTTCTTGTACGCCAAACTTTAATTTTATTCTTCCAATACGTTTGCATACGTATATTCTATAACATACCAAAAATTAACTTATGAAAACGTACATTTAAAGCCAATCGAGTGGCAAAAAGCCTGTGGAGCAGTCTATTATAAGTTTTTTTGCGATCAGAAGTCATTTCTTACTTTATTACGTATAAAGTTTCATCTTCTGGTTTTGCCTGAAACTAAATTTCGTGGCCTTTTTAGCTTACTTTTAGTATATAGAAGTATATATATATATATATATATATATATATATATATATATATATATATATATATATATATATATATATATACGTTTTTCTTCATTTGCACAGCCTGGATCGTTAATCCGTTGCTTTTACTCGTTTATATATATATACGCTACCTTGTTCGGCCTGGTCGCTGATTCGTGGTCTTTTCAGCTTTATTATATATATAACTGACTATATATATATACTAACTTTCAATTCCGTCAAACCTGGATTGAAAATTCGTGTCATTTACTATTTTTGTATATATATATATATATAACTATGTATATATAATTTTTCTGACTTCGTTTGGCCTGGATTGGAAATCTGTGGCCTTTTACAGCTTATATATATATATAAATATATATATATATATATATATATATTTACATTCAGTCGAGCCTGGATTAGAAATTCGTGGCTTTTTACAGCTTATATATATATATATATTTACATTTAGTCGAGCCTGGATTAGAAATTCGTGGCTCTTTACAGCTTTTATAAATATATATATATATATATATATATATATATATATATATATATATGTATATATATATATTTACATTTTAGTTGGGTCTAAATTGGAAATTCGTGACCCTTTACTGCTTTTATACATATATTTACATTTCTTTGTTAGGTCTAGATTGGGAATCCGTGGCCATTTATAACTTTTATTATATATATATATATATATATATATATATATATATATATTCTTTATTCAAAGTAATTAAATCTTTGCTTTAATTATTTATTTTATCTGAATTTGTGTTAATATAAATTTTGTGGAGTAGATTTTTCTAAATCTAGCCCTTTCTAACTTTCAAACGGTTCAAAATAGGTTCAACCGGAACCAGGAAGCTAGAATGACTAAGATTTATTTAAATCTAGTTTTTTTTAGTTTTGTAAATATTAAAGCGACCTTGCGACCCTAGATCCATATCTAGTGGGAATGGGAAGCTTTGGCTACGCGCATACAATGATTTGACCGATAAATCCTTTATTTTTGCGATATCTAGAGTACAATTTGCATTCTCTTTAAATATCTATGTTGTGCAGGTTTTCTGGGCCATTTTCTGTGAGCCTAGGAATCGTGGAATTAATGATCAAACTGATTTAAATCTGATTTTCCGCGATGAATAACTCCATATTGTAAACATATCCTGCCAGATTTTCTGTAAAATGTACATCTGAGGGACCTTAAAACGGTTATCCGGATTTAAGGTCTCAAATATAGTAAAATATGGTTTGTAGTGCTAGAATCACTTTGATGGCTGTCATGCCCATAAGAAGACCAGCACATGTATATACATTTTGTGGTCGAGGATGTTTCGCATCCCGACAATAAAACATCCAAATCAAGCCAAAGGCTAAACAGAATAAAAATGGAAGTATCAACATGTGACGCCCCCAAAATAGGTTCAATACTCAACCCATTCTGAGTCGTCAAATACATGGTACAGAATCCAAATACAATCTTTTATATCAAACGGTCGTGCAAAATACGACCACACAACTGTGAGTGTCAATACAGACATGTAGAAAATATAAACACTCAAACTAAGTTCTCATTACATTTATTATCACACTATTTTACAAAAAAAGTAGTGACGACTTCTACAGATCTAACTCGGACAATCACTCCATTCCCCGACTAGTACCCGCAATATTCTTATTTCCTGAAGAGAACAATGTTAGAAAAGGGTGAGCTCAACTAGCCCAATAAAGAATATTATGACTAAGATAATGAAAAAATAATTTATCGTTAGTCTTCAACAAATCAGATAAAATATTATGAAAAATAAGTTTTAGATCAACAACTGCAGCGGAATTAACAATTAACACTAAAGCAAGTATGTAGGTGCTTATTGGAGAATAAGTTCACTGAACGTGACTCGCTATGGAATACCTAATGGAGTTTTACTCGCCTGTCAATAGGAATTCTTAATGTGATAGTAGTACAAGTGGTCCTTGAACTTGAGATCATCATAGTATCTTGTATTTAACAAATTATACTTTGACTTATTCCTTAAGGCCTTTTAAGGCATATATAGGGTATGCTTGGGTATAATGAGTTACATATGGAGATAATGTATGATCAATAAAGAATCTATCACATCTAGTAAAAGAAGAGATATGTCCTATGTGATTCGTTAAATGACAACCCAGGAATCCTTGGCCAAGGTGGAATGAAATTAGAAAGAGGTTTCTAATTTGCATTATTTGGAGTTGTGCATTTTTTAATCGAAATACATATGATTAAATAAAATAAGACTTGACAGTAAATCCATGTCTTATATTTAATTGGGACATTGTATGGTGGAAGGATTGAATTGTACGGTAACTATTAACTCACAGGTTCTTTTATGATTAATGTTGAAATCTATATTATCTGGAAAGTCGTTAATCGCTAGAGAGGCTTATCCCTATTATAGAATAAATATTATTTATTTAAATAGATTATTAGTTTAATTTATTTATTTAAATGAGATTGGAATTGTTCTAATTGATTTATTCACAACCGGTTTAATATGGAATATCTAAAGGCTCACACCATAAAAGAAAGAATAATTATTTAAGAAGGTAATGGCATAATCGTAATAATGCATTAAGTGTAATTAATTTAATCTATGGTGATCGAATAAATTAAATAGCTTAATATTTATTATTTAATATTTTAGAAATATTAAATATAAATTAATAAGAGGAGTCTTATTAATATTATTACAATTATTATTATTTTAATTTTTAAAGGAGTTTAGTAATTAATTTAATATTAGTACTCTCGTTTATTCCTAATAAGATTAGGAGACAAATTAATTAAATAAATTTAATTAATTATTTCCAATGTGGTGGGAAGCCTAAATTAATTAAAAGAGTTTAATTAATTAAATGAAATCCCATGTCTAATAGGATTAGAAGGGTTGACCAATATCTATATAAAAAGAGTCTTATAATAGATATCAGTTAATGAAATTCCAATTGTTGGAGAGTACTCATTTTCTATAGAGGATAGAAAACTAAGCCAATCACCCTCCTTCTTGATAATTCATCTTCCTTGGTGGATCACCTCTAGAGGCCAAACACTTGGGTGGCTAACGTTGATTAAAGGAAGAAGTTTAACCCAAAAATTCAAGGGGATCACGAAGAACAAGGAGTTAAACTTGTACCTGTGGAAGCTTCGTTTTACAAGGGTATAATTCCATAACTTCTTATTTATCGTTTTAAATTAATAATTTGCATAGAGGATGATCTAGGTAATGGTTTTGTAGAATTTTTTAAACTCTGATATACCATACTTCCGCTAATTTTACAATTTGATTGTGTCACGATTTCATACAAACCCAACAGTGGCATCAGAGCTAAACCTTTATGCAATTATTAATTTATTTTTAATTTTATATACATATGGGTATGTATTTAGAATAATTTATTGGGCATAATTTTATTGTATAAAATTATTTTTTTAAGAAAAAAAAATGGCGTTTTTTTTTGGACGAATCACAAATTTTTTTTATGGGCGCTAATCTTGAATTCTTCGAAGAAAAGGCGTTGTCACTTTCTTACTCCAAAACGAAGGTGACCCATCAGGAAAGGACTCTTTTAATAAACCTGCAGGACTCTTTTAATAAAAGAAGGTGACTTCTTTTTTAAAAATAAACGTGAATTTATATTATATATATATATAACCTGATTCGTTATATATATATAATATATATATACGGTAATATCAAATATATATATATATATATATATGATATATTTATATATTATATTCTAAATAATTTTATAATTAAAATAAAGAGTTTATTTTAATCTTGAAATTGGATTTCATGCAATTTAAAATTGCTCATTAAATGATACTCATATATATATAAAATATTTTAATTATGAGATGGATATTTATTTATTGATATATATGGTGATATGTATGATAATAAATAGGGATTGATTATGGACTATTTGACCAATGTGATTGTATTTTATTTTAGTTGAATGCATGAATGAATGGATTTTATTAAATGGGGTCTGCGTACCTTGCCTTCTATGATTTTATTTTTTCTCGATGTAAATTCTATCTCCCTCATATGTACTTCCCCTTAACTGCTGATCAAGGTTTCTATTTAAATTAAATAGTTTAATGTAACAAAAATAGTTAGAATTATCTTGAAGAAATTGGAGACCAAGGAGCAAGGAGCGCATGAAGACACGTTTGTATGGAGCCCGGATTTAAATGTAATAGTTACGTTTAAATTTAAATTTTTGCACTCCTAGGTTTGATCTTTTGGTTCACTTGGTGGCTCTAATGAACCAAACTAGAAGAAAAGTCCATAATCAATCCGTGTAAAATATAGTATTCTCTATATTGCATACTAAATATTATATATATTATATTTTATGCAAACGTGCTTTCGCATGTTTAATAAAATGACGCGTATTATATATATATATATATATATATATATATGTGTGTGTGTGTGTGTGTGTGTGTGTGTGTGCATGCGCGCTAAACAAGATGAGACAAATAATAACAAACCCCTCAAAGAAATTATATTAAGTCCGAAGCGTTCAAATGATATTTGGAATATCGAACGTCGCCTTTTAGCATGATTAATTAATAGAGTATTAAATATTTAATATGAGTTTGTTGTGCTATCCACAAGGCAAGTATTGAGTATTTAAGATGTTAATTAATCACATTTGATGCTTATCAAAAAAATTGAACGATCTAGTCTTCTTGTGCTATCCATAAGGACGAACATTTTTCTTTTTTGAATTTATGGAAGTTCTAGGCTGGACTTAACTTAAATTATTTTAGTTCGGATGTGCACACACATGACCATTATGATTTAAGAGGCAAAATAAAAGGAGTTACATGGTGATGTAATTGATAAGAGTTGTCTACCTATTTATTTGTATATCGCTTGTTGTGCTATCCACAAGGTTATATACATTTGAAATGGGATCCTTAATCTCACTAGCAAATATTTAATTAGATATTGTCGAACTATATAAATGAGGGTAATATAGTTTGATGAAAATAGTGGGAGATACCAATTTCAAATAAAGACCTAAATTTATTTTGGTATACAAAATTAATAAAATGAATGTTTGCTAAAATGTTGTCTTTTCACATGCAGAATTTTAAAAAATATCAAAATCACTAATCTCACTACGAAGCATACTTGATGCAAATAAGCTTACCGAGCCGAATTATGAGGACTGACTAAGAAATTTGAGAATTGTTCTCACTGCTGAAAAGATTTCTTATGTCCTAAATTCGCCTGTCCCTGGAACTGTTCCAGAAACAGCCTCTGTGGAAGAGATTGCCACCATCACAAAGTGACAAGATGATGCATCTGTGGCTCAATGCATCATGCTCGCATCCATGAATAACGAGCTTCAGCGTTAGCATGAAAACATGGATGCTCCTACTATGTTGTTTCACCTCAAAGAGTTGTATGGTGAACAAAGTAGGACTGCTAGATATGAGATATCTAAGGAGCTCTTCCGATCTCGGATGACCAAGGGTAAGGTGAACATAAAGGAACAAAAGAAACCTGATCCAGCTAACAAAGGAATGTGCTTCCATTGCAACGAACCGAATCATTGGAAGAGGAACTACAAGAATTTTCTGGCAGAGAAGAAGCTTGGAGAAGCTTCGACTTCCAATCAAGGTTTGTTTATGATTGAACTTAATTTTTTAGAAAGTCAACATTCTACTTGGATATTGGATACCGGCTGTGGTTCTCACATATGTAATACTGTGAAGGGACTGGTCAGAAGTAGAAAGCTGAACAAGGATGAGGTTGTCCTACGAGTGGGAAATAAAGCAAAGGTTACTGCATTAGCTGTAGGCACTTATTGTTTAGCACTGCCTACGGGCAAGTCCATTTATTTAAATAATTATTATTTTGTTTCGAATATCATTAGAAACATTATTTCAAATTCTGTATTAGATATGGATGGATTTGAAATTATAATAAAGAACAACAGTTGTTCAATTAATAAAAATAATATTTTATATGGTATTGAAAATCTTGCGAAATGGACTTTATATACTTAACTTGCATGAAAATATACTTCAAATAGAACAAACTAAGAAAAGGAAAAGAGATGATATTAATTATACCTATATGTGGCACTGTAGACTAGGTCATATCAATGAAACGAGATTATCCAAGTTGCATGAGGATGGGCTCTTAGAGCTATCTGATTATGAATCATATCCAACTTGTGAATCTTGTCTCATGGGTAAATGACTAAATCTCCTTTTAGTGGAAAAGAAGAAAAATTACAGAGTTGTTAGCATTGGTTCACACAGACGTTTTTGGACCTATGACAACGAATGCACGGGGTGGGTATTCTTATTTTATTACTTTCACTGATAATCACTCAAGATTTGGATATGTGTATTTAATGAAATACAAATCAGAATCATTTGAAAAGTTCAAAGAGTTCAGAAGTGAAGTAGAGAAATAAACAGGCAAGAGTATTAAGATTCTTCGATCAGATCGAGGTGGTGAATACTTAAGCGGTGAGTTTCTCGATTGTCTCAAAGAAAATGACAATGGACTCCACCAGGTACACCACAGTTAAATGGAGTATCTAAAAGGAGAAATCGAACATTGTTGGACATGGTTCATTCCATGATGAGTTTTACCGATCTTCTAATTTTATTCTGGGGTCATGCCCTAGAAACGGCTACATATCTACTAAATAAGGTCCCCACCAAATTCGTCCCCAAGACTCCATATGAGATGTGGACAGGGAGAAAACCCAGTCTTAAGCATGTTAAGATTTTGGGATGTCCAGCTTATGTGAAAAGATTTTAAAATGATAAGCTTGGGACAAGATCTGATAAGTGCACGTTTGTGGATATCCTAAAGAAAGTTTGGGATACTATTTCTACAATCTTACTGAGCAAAAGGTGGTTGTTGCGAAACACGCTGCCTTCTTGAAAAAGAAGTTTACCCTTGAAGGGGCTAGTGGGAGGAAAATAGATCTTAAAGAAATTCAAGAACCACAAATCACTACAAATTAAGTGGATAAATATGTCCAAGTAGAGATACCTACTTTACAACACCCTATTCGTAAATATGAAAAGGTAACGAAGATACCTGAGAGGTATGGATTCGTCATAGAGGATGACAATAAGGTACACGTCATGAATGATGATGATCCATTGAATTATGAACAGACTATGAGTAATAAAGACTCAGAGAAATGGTAGATGACCATAAAATCTAAAATGGATTTTGAAGCTATGCTCAAGTCTATTTGGATTTTTCTTGCGATTGCAGCTTAATTTTACTTAATCTGGCAAAATGGACGTGGAGACGCCCTTCCTCAAATATACATTATTAGAGGAGAATGTATGTATGATACAGCCAGATGGGTTTTTGTTTCAATGGTTGAAGCAAATCATGTATATGAGCTACACCAATCCATTCATGGATTGAAGCAAGATTCTCGTAGATGGAACATTCGTTTTGATAAGACAATCAAAGAGTTTGATTTTATCAAAAACGAGGATGAACCATGTGTGTACAAGAAGGTTAGTGGGAGCGCTGTTTTATTTCATGTATTATATGTTGATGATATATTACTGATAGGGAATGAAATTCCTATGCTAAAATCGATCAAAATAAAGTTGTCTAAACATTCCTCCATGAATGATTTGGGTAGAACATCCCGCATTGGGGATATAAATCTGTATTAATAGATTTAAAAGGATGTTCGACTTAACCCAAGGAAACGTATATTCATTATATGCTAAAGGTGTTTAGCATGGCAAACTCCAAAAGGTGTCTTATGATGATGAGCCATGGAGTGAATGTCTTTAAAATTATCCTCAATAAAAGAGAGATCGCATGAGCTACTATCATGTATATAATGAAATATACGAGACTTGATGTTGATCAGTCATATTTTGGAGAAGATCACTGTGAGACAGTGATATACATCTTAAAGTACTTAACTGACACTAAGGATATCATCATATCACATGATGAGTCTGAATTACACTAGAGGGCTAAACAGACTCAAGTTTTCAGACTGACCAGACGACAGCAAAATCCACTTTAGGGTAAATTGTTACCTTGAAAGATGGTGCAGTGAATTAAAAAAGTTCCAAACAACAACAGGTTGCTGGTTTAGTGACAAAGACAAAGTATATAACTGTAAGTGAAGCTGCAAGTTGATGTTTCGGATGAAAAATTCATTACAAAACTAGGAATAGTTCCTAAGTCTCATCTTGAATCTAAACATGTGTTGCAACACTTTGATTAAAGAAATCATTAAAAGAGGAGAGTGTAGACTCTCAAGACAACATTACAGATCCATTTACTAAAATTCTAACACAACAGCAGTTTGATCGTCACTTAGAGAAGATGGGTATGAGATACCATATCAATTGGCTTTAGTGCAAGTGGGAGATTGATAGTAGTGTGCATACAAGCCAATCATGTATGATGATAAAGCACATACTTTGTAAACAATATTATTTATTTATTAATAAAATATTCATTTAAGTCATTTAATTATCTACATAGTGCTGTTTTTATAATATGTAAATAACTCATAGTTTTAAGCAATGCTTTTAGAATCATGATGATGATCATGCTAATGAGATCTAAATTCTTAGAAAGCTTTAAAACTAAAATAGTTCCTAATCGTGGGATTACTAAAAAGGGAATTAGTAAATCCGGATAGATTGTTACATATATTGCTTGCTCATTGGATGAGGATGATTGATCTCATGATCATTTGTGTGGAGACACTAAAGCAAGTATGTAGGTGCTTATTGGAGAATAAATTCACTAAACGTGACTCGCTATGGAAACCTAATGGAGTTTTACTCGCCTGTCAATAGGAATTCCTAATGTGATAGTAGTACAAGTGATCATTGGACTTGAGATCATCATAGTATCTTGTATGTAACAAATTATACTTTGACTTATTCCTTAAGGCCTTTTAAGGCATATATAGGGTATGCTTGGGTATAATGAGTTACATATGGAAATAATGTATGATCAATAAAGAATCTACCACCTCTAGTAAAAGAGGAGATATGTCCTATGTGATTCGTTAAATGACAACCTAGGAATCATTGGTCAAGGTGGAATGAAATTAGAAAGAGGTTTCTAATTTGCATTATTTGGAGTTGTGCATTTTTTAATCGAAATACATATGATTAAATAAAATAAGACTTGACAGTAAATTTATGTCTTATATTTAATTGGGACATTGTATGGTGGAAGGATTGAATTGTACGGTAACTATTAACTCACAGGTTCTTTTATGATTAATGTTGAAATCTATATTATCTGAAAAGTCGTTGATCGCTAGATAGGCTTATTCCTATTATAGAATAAATATTATTTATTTAAATAGATTATTAGTTTAATTTATTTATTTAAATGAGATTGGAATTGTTCTAATTGATTTATTCACAACCGGTTTAATATGGAGAATCTAAAGGCTCACACCATAAAAGGAAGAATAATTATTTAAAAAGGTAATGGCATAATCGTAATAATGCATTAAGTGTAATTAATTTAATCTATGGTGATCGAATAAATTAAATAGCTTAATGTTTATTATTTAATATTTTAGAAATATTAAATATAAATTAATAAGAGAAGTCTTATTAATATTATTACAATTATTATTATTTTAATTTCTAAAGGAGTTTAGTAATTAATTTAATATTAGTACTCTCGTTTATTCCTAATAAGATTAGGAGATAAATTAATTAAATGAATTTAATTAATTATTCCCAATGTGGTGAGAAGCCTAAATTAATTAAAGGAGTTTAATTAATTAAATGAAATCCCATGTCTAATAGGATTAGAAGAGTTGACCAATATCTATATAAGAGGAGTCTTATAATAGATATCAGTTGATGAAATTTCCAATTGTTGGAGAGTACTCCTTTTTGTATAGAGGATAGAAAACTAAGCCAACCACCCTCCTTCTTGATAATTCATCTTCCTTGGTGGATCACCTCTAGAGGCCAAACACTTGGGTGGCTAACGTTGATTAAAGTAAGAAATTTAATCCAAAAATTCAAGGAGATCACGAAGAACAAGGAGTTGAACTCGTACCTATGGAAGCTTCGTTTTATAAGGGTATGATTCCATAACTTCTTATTTATCGTTTTAAATTAATAATTTGCATAAAGGATGATCCGGGTCATGATTTTGTAGAAATTTTTTAAACTCTGATATACCATGCTTCCGCTAATTTTGCAATTTGATTGCGTCACGATTTTGTACAAACCCAACAGATAATTCCTCTAAAGAGTAAATCATCCGAACTGTATTTGAAAAATATAAGTGATCTATTGAAAAATATTTATATAACTATCAATTGTGAAATATTATAAATATTATCGTACTTAGACGTTGCAAGGCTACAGGAGACATTCCTTTTAAAGGAATTCACACTGTACGATTCTTTATAGTACTAAGTGACTTTGTTTATAATCCATCACATAATAGATAAAATATTATTATATATTATCTGAGTTAAACAAGTTTATTTGTTATATCAAGTATTGTTTAAAATTAATTAGTTGATTATTTTATAATTGATATTTGCTCATCTTGAAAGTTAATTTTAAAATTACTTTCTAACAACTCAAAAAGCAATCTTTGATTTAAGAAGAAAGAGATATAAATTATTTTCATCTATATTTATTGAACTGAATTACTATCTGTTTATGTTTGAAGCACTATCAAAATTTGTAAAAGAGAAAAAGAGTAGAGATAGTTTATTTTATGTACCTGTGAGAAATACCAAGAATTCTTTGACCAAGACCAGAGTTTTTGAGAGAAGTCAGCTGGGAGTTGGATCTCTATTAACTTGTGAGGAAAGAAGAGATAGTTATTTCAAGATCAGATCATAAAATAGAACTAATCTAAAAGAAGTACAACTAAGCTTGAGGAGGGAGCGGGGAGCTTGCTGTCCAAGATAAATTAGTTGTGATCAGTTGGAGTTTGTCTATAAAATCTTGTAAAGGCTTCTCCGCCTGTTGAAGGAGTATTTATTATTGATAGTAATAGGATCTCAAGGAATACTTGAGATGGGCGTAGCAACATACCAGGGATGTATGTTGTGAACCAGACAAATCTTTGTGCATTGTATGATTAAATTTTTATTATCTTGCATATTAATTTCTAACACTGCAAATAATTATTTAAAATTCAAAAAATCCTAAGATAAATTTTTATCTGTAATAATCTATTCAACCCCCTTCTAGATTATTATTGGACATTCAATTGGTATCAAAGCTTCTCACCGTTGGATCAGTCAAGTAAGTCAAATTATATATATAAAATTTTAATTTTTATTTCTATTATCTCTCTCTCTCTTCACTTCCGTTTCTCTCTATTCTCTCTCTATTTTCTCTCTATTCTCTTCATTTCTTCGTCGTTCTTTATCTCTTCAAGCCCCGATCTTATCTGATACTTCGTTTATTTTCCTTTCTAATTTTTTTTTTAAATCTCTGTCTTTTTCATCTGATTTCTTCTCAAATCTTATCATTTTCTGTCTATTTCGACGTCTGTCTAAAATTTTCAAAACCCTAAGTTTTTTTAAAATTTTTAGTTGTACTATATATATATATATATGTTCACAATCTATATTATGTTCTGCATCTATCGATCTGAAACCAGATGAAGATCTAATCTACGTTTTTCTTTATTATTTTTTTAAAAAAAGAGGAGTATCATTTTTGTTTTTCCCTCTCTTCAAAAATTCTGTTTCTGACTATGTTTTGTTCATAACTTTTTTTTTATATATTCCGATTTTCTTAGATCCTAATTTTTTTATAAAAAAAAATTTGTTTGTAAAATTTATTTTATATATCTATATTTTTTTCTTCACATAGTGTTTCAATTCTTTAAAGTTGTACTTTTTATTTTGTTTTTCTCTCTCCTCAAAATCAACTATCCAATTCTTCTGTAATTTTTAGTGTTTCTGGGTTCAAACACGATTATATCATATTATCATATTAGTCTCAACAAAGATTAGTATTTATTATAATTTTTTACAAACCTCAATTTTTTTTTTAAAAATAAATTGATTATGCTAAAAACCCTATTTTTTTTAAAAAAAATTTCTTTGTATATATCTATATACACTTATATATGTCAACTCTACTGTTGATGTTTATACCTGTGCTACTATCGGCCTTACCATGCATCTCATTTCTCCTACTTTCTGGTTGCTTCACTCAAAGAAATGGCTAAGGTATAATCTTTACCACTCATTTTACATTCGTGCTGTGTGGATACTGATGTCCATTGGAATTTTTTTTGTGCTGTATGTTTAACTTGTATGACTACTGCTATCCACTAGATATATTTGTTATCTGTTGAAATTCTCCTTGTTTTCTGTTTATCATCTTTTATAGGCACATATTGATATCTAGCTTCCCTCATCTCAACATATTATTTTTTTTTTAACAAAAGAGGGCAATGATTATTGGTTTATAGTTCCAATGTTTGCCGTGCTATACTAAGATTTGCTATAAATGGTAGATAGCACTAAATTTGTTTTTGACCGTTCATACTGATAACTTGTTAAAACTGAATATGTCTTTAATCCTTTTTACTCATTTGCCATATTTAGTTTAGTTTGACAGATAAGACTTGTCACTTCAGCCATTCCTTAAATGGTGTACCTGCTCTCTGCTGATATATATTTTAACACATGCTATCTAGATATATTTATTCTTTAAATTGACATGTGGCAAATTCTGTATTCAAATTACTGTGTAAAAAGTCAAATTTTGTTTAAGACAAACATTTGAAACATTCATTTTCCTATTCCTATTCAATGCCTATATCTACTCTTACACAGTTTACAACATAGTCATCTTTCTAACAACTCTCTTTATATCATTTATTCTAATCTCGAGTGATCATGTTTTATATAGCATTCAGTCAGTCTCCATATGTTCATATCTTCTCTGCAACATTTATCCTTTCTACATCTTCACTATATATATTACCTATTTTTCAAAATGGTTCATCCTCTCATATACTTACCCATTTCTGTTATACTCATGTCTATTTTATACTCATCCAAACGAAAGAAAGAGCCTTTGCCTTCTGAAATTCATCTCTCACATAATGTCCCTCATCTCACTACTGCATCTGCACAATCTAAATATCTAATCATGCGACACAATTTGTCTCCAGGAAATGATATTAACTTTAATAGTTTTCCTGATTTGTTTGAAAAATTTAGAAACATTGGGTGGGAATGTCTGGTAAATTTCTGTGACAAGACTATTTATCCTAGTCTAATTTCAGAATTTTATGCACACATGGAATTTTCAAAAAATACCTCTGGTATGCTATCTGCCATCACTACATGTATTCAAGGTCAAGCCTACATTATTGATGAACATTTTCTGATAAATGCACTTCAACTCTCTCATTCTACTTTAGAACTTCCTAGAATTCCTATCTTCATTCACCTGGTATCTCTGTTGATGAGTGTATGATATTCAAACACAACTTGTCAATTGTCACTGATCAAATGGTCACTGCTTTGATGTTTGACTTTCCATGTAAAATTGGCTCTGAATTTCTAACTGCAGAATGTCAGTTCTTAGGAAAAACTCTCCGAAATAATTTTATGCCTACTCGTGAAGATCGAAAACTTCTCCCTTTTGATTTGGAAATCATGAAATGTATTTTGAATGACTGCATGCCTTATAATCTAGCATATTTTATACTTTCTTCATTCGAATTCTACTTTCACAACAACTGTTTAGGATTCGGTTTGTTACTTACTCATATTTTCAACTACTTGGAAATTAACTTGTCCCAACATCAAGCTCAATTAGTTCTAGTCAGCAACTCTCTATCTTATCTTCACCTTCCTCCACAGTCTTTGATAGTGTTTAAACCCATTAACCATGAAATCATTGAGTCTAATATCAATATGGCAACTAAGATAGACTCCCTAAACAGCATGAGTCAACTGCTCCTACACAATCAGAGTCTTATGCTTGAGAAACTGATTGACATCCAGTTCACTCTAAATTCTGTTAAGAATGTAGTATACTACATGGATCACAGTCAGGTTTCTATGAATCCACATCAGTTTGTTGCTAGTATTAGCTCTGATCCAGCCATTCCTGCAATTGATTTTACACCAGCATTTCACGTTCTAGTCACTGCGCAGTTCTTTCCCGAAGATACTGATCAAGATGATCAAGTGACTGATCAACTATTTTCAGGTGGAGATGTCTCAACCACTGCCCAACACTTCTCTCCAATTGATTTGGATGAGATCTAAGTATTTGCTATGTGTGTAATTTTTTTTTGCCTATTTTTGGATAACTGTAACCTAAACTCCTACATAACTGCTACTAACTGCCGAACTTGCTATTTCTATGTTATGGGTGTTACTAACTTGTTTCTGCAGGTATCGCTAACTTACTAACTTTGCTCTGCAGAACCAAGACTTCCCTGTCATTTTTTATGATGACAAAGGGGGAGAAGAAAAATAGCAAAATTTATTTTATGAATGGATAATATATATATATATATATATATATATTATAAACTGCTATGAATGAGATGAATGAAACATGAACTGCTATGAATGAAATATAAATTACTAGGAAATTCATATCTTTAGGGGGAGCTTCATTTTTTTAAAAAGAAAATTTTTATTTTTATAAATAATTGTCATCAACGAAAAGGGGGAGATTGATAGGTATTAATTTTTCAGTTTTATTTTGATAGTAAACAATTATTTATATTTTTCACCAAAAGATTATATTTAGTTATTTATTTTTCATATACCCAGTTGAATTAAATTTTATTAACCTTGGTACAACAATTGTCAAGTGTTAAATAATTTAATTCATATATTAATATCTCAAGGCAAGGAGATCCTATTTATTTTACAAAATAAGAAGGGGGCAAAAAGTTTTCGGATAAAACATTATAAGACTTTAGTAAAAATGCATGCTGATTTCGCTTTGGCCAAACAAACATGAGATAATTATTTTCGGACTTAAAAAGCAATGGGCATACTTTGACCGAACAAAAGTACATAACTTTCAGATAAAACAAAAATCATAAACATACATATTCATTATTTTCGGATGGAACATGAGCATATACCTTATACATACATGCTTGGTCGAATGAAATCTTTAGTATAATAAATGCTATCACTTTTTTTGCTAGATATTGAAAGTGTAAATCTTGACCGAATATAAGGAAGATTTGGATGGATTATCATTTATTACATAAATACATTCAAATTTTCATCACAAGCCTGGCGATCCGTGTGATCAAAACTTCATCCTGACCATTAATTTCAAACAAATCAATCTCATTCATTCAAAAATAGTTTTTGGAAATTATTTTTTTGCCCTCAACTTCAAAAATCTATAAATAGGGAAGTTTTTCATTCATTTGATTTTTACTAATTCAATTGAAAAGAAAAGCTTATTCTCCTTGTCTAAATCCTCTCTCACTAAAAAGCTTGCAATTCTCTTCTTGTTCAAAAGTTCTGATTATCTATGAAGGAAAAATTGGTCTAAGTAAATTGAGATAAGTTATTTATTTGAAGTTATATTGATTATCTCTTACTTATTTTATTTATAGATATACGAATATAAATTGTTATACACAATTTTATATATTTATATTTCATCTATTTATTAAATAGAAAGTTATATTTAAACGTCGCAAGGCTACATGAGACATTTCTTTTAAAGGGATTCACACCGTACGATTCCTTATAGTACTAAAATAACTTTATATTTGATATTACTTATATAAATATTATAAAATAGATATACACTTGATTGTTCAAAAACAACACTGAGATAATTCATCTAAAGAGTGAATCATCTGAACTGTATTTGAAAATTATAAGTGATCTATTGACATATATTTATATTGTTGGGTTTGTACGAAATCGTGATGCAATCAAATTGGAAAAATTAGCGGAAACATGGTATATCAGAGTTTAAATTTTTTTTTACAAAACCATTACACGGATCATCATTTATGCAAATTATTAATTTAAAACGATAAATAAGAAGTTATGGAATCATACCCTTGTAGAACGAAGCTTCCACAGGTACTAGTTTAACTCCTTGTTCTTCTTGATCTCCTTGAATTTTCGGGTTAGATTTCTTAGTTTTCTATCCTCTATAGAAAAGGAGTACTCTCCAACAATTGGAATTGCATTAACTGATATCTATTATAAGACTCCTCTTATATAGATATTGGTCAACCCTTCTAATCCTATTAGACATGGGATTTTTTTTAATTAATTAAATTCCTTTAATTAATTTAGGCTTTTCACCACATGGGGAATAATTAATTAAATTCATTTAATTAATTTATCTCCTAATCTTATTAGGAATAAATGAGAGTACTAATATTAAATTAATTACTAAACTCCTTTAGAAATTAAAATAATAATAATTGTAATAATATTAATAAGACTCTTCTTATTAATTTATATTTAATATTTTCAAAATATTAAATAATAAACATTAAGCTATTTAATTTATTCTATCACTATAGATTAAATTAATTACACTTAATGCATTATTACGATTATGCCATTACCTTCTTAAATAATTACTCTTCCTTTTATGGTGTGACCCTTTAGGTTCTCAATATTAAACCGGTTGTGAATAAATCAATTAGAACAATTCTAATCTTATTTAAATAAATAAATTAAACTAATAACCTATTTAAATAAATAATATTTATTCTACAATAGGGATAAGCCTCCCTAGCGATCAACGACTTTTCAGATAATATAGATTTCAACATTAATTATAAAAGAACCTGTGAGTAAATAGTTATCATACAATTCAATCCTTCCACCATACAATGTCCCAATTAAATATAAGACATGGATTTACTGTCAAGTCTTATTTTATTTAATCATATGTATTTCGATTAAAAAATGCACAACTCCAAATAATGCAAATTAGAAACCTCTTTCTAATTTCATTCCACCTTAGCCAAGGATTCCTGGGTTGTCATTTAACGAATCACATAGGACATATCTCTTCTTTTATTAGATGTGATAGATTCTTTATTGATCATACATTATCTCCATATGTAACTCATTATACCCAAGCATACCCTATATATGCCTTAAAAGGCCTTAAGGAATAAGTCAAAGTATAATTTGTTAAATACAAGATACTATGATGATCTCAAGTTCAAGGACTACTTGTACTACTATCACATTAGGAATTCCTATTGACAGGCGAGTAAAACTCCATTAGGTATTCCATAGCGAGTCACGTTCAGTGAACTTATTCTCCAATAAGCACCTACATACTTGCTTTAGTGTCTCCACACAAATGATCATGAGATCAATCATCCTCATCCAATGAGCAAGCAACATATGTACCAATCTATCCGGATTTACTAATCCCCTTTTTAGTAATCTCACGATTGGGAACTATTTTAGTTTTAGAGCTTTCTAAGAATTTAGATCTCATTAGCATGATCATCATCATGATTCTAAAAGCATTGCTTAAAACTATGTGTTATTTACATATTATAAAAACAGCACCATGTAGATAATTAAATGCCTTTAATAAATAAATATTTTATTAATAAATAAATAAGATTGTTTACAAAGTACGTGCTTTATCATCATACATGATTAGCTTGTATGCACACTACTATCAATCTCCCACTTGCACTAAAGCCAATCGCCATGGTATCTCATACCCATCTTCTCTAAGTGACGATCAAACTGCTGTTATGTTAAAGCTTTAGTAAATGGATCTGCAATGTTGTCTTGAGAGTCTACACGCTCCAAGGTGACGTCTCCTCTTCCAATGATCTCCCTGATCAATTGAAATCGCCGCAACACGTGTTTAGATTTTTGATGAGACCTTGGTTCCTTAGCCTGTGCAACTGCTCCTGTGTTGTCACAGTAAACGGGAACTGCTTCTCCAATGCTAGGAACCATACCAAGTTCAGTTATGAACTTCTTCATCCAAACAACTTCCTTTGCAGCTTCACTTGCAGCTATATACTCTGCCTCTGTCACTGAATCAGCAACTGTTTGCTGCTTGGAACTCTTCCAACTCACTGCGCCTCCGTTCAAGGTTAAAACATACCCCGAAACAGATTTACTGTCATCTTGGTCCGTTTGAAAACTTGAGTCTGTGAAGCCCTCGAGTTTTAATTCAGACCCACCGTAGATAAGAAAAATATCCTTAGTCCTTCTCAAATATTTTAGGATATTTTTCACTGCCTTCCAGTGCTCTTCTCCTGGATTCGACTGGTATCTGCTCGTTACACTAAGTGCATGAGCAACATCCGGTCTAGTACATATCATACCGTACATGATAGATCCTATTGCAGAAGCATAAGGGATCTTACTCATACGGGCTCTCTCCTCAGGTGTCTTTGGGGCCTGTTTCTTGGAGAGATGTATTCCATAGCTCATCGGCATGAGACCTTTTGGAATCTTTCATGCTAAATCTCTTTAGCATTGCATCAATGTACGTTCCTTGGGATAAACCAAGCATCCTTTTAGATCTATCTCTATAGATCTTTATCCCCAAAATATAGGATGCTTCTCCCAAGTCCTTCATGGAGAAGTGTTTAGATAACCAGATTTTAATCGATTGTAGCATAGGAATGTCATTCCCTATCAGTAATATATCATAACATATAATACAAGGAATGAAACTGCGCTCCCACTAACCTTCTTGTACACACATGGTTCATCGTCGTTTTTGATAAAATCAAACTCTTTGATTGTCTCATCAAAACGAATGTTCCATCTACGAGAAGCTTGCTTCAATCCATAAATGGATCGTTGCAGCTTACAGACTTGATTTGTTCCAACCTTTGAAACAAATCCCTCTGGCTGTGTCATATACACATCCTCCTCAAGTTTTCCATTGAGGAAGGCCGTTTTCACGTCCATCTGCCAGATCTCATAGTTGTTATAAGCTGCAATCGCAAGCAAAATCCGAATGGACTTGAGCATAGCTACTGGTGAAAAGGTTTCATCATAGTCAACTCCTTGTCTTTGTTTGAAACCTTTTGCAACCAGTCGGGTCTTATAGGTTTCTACCTTGTCGTCCGCTCCAGTCTTTCTTTTAAAGACCCATTTACACCCAATAGGCTTAATGCCTTCAGGTGGTGAAACCAAAGTCCATACTTTATTTTCGTACATGGAGTCCATTTCGGATTTCATAGCTTCAAGCCATTTTCCTGAGTCTTTATTACTCATAGCCTGTTCGTAATTCAATGGATCATCATCATTCATGATGTGTACCTCATCGTCATCCTCTATAACGAATCCATACCTCTCAGGTATCTTCGGTACTCTTCCAGATTTACGAACAGGGTGTGGTATAGTAGGTTCTTCTACTTGGTCAGGTACCTGACTTTGATCCGTGGTAATTTGTGGTTCTTGAACTTCTTCAAGATATATCTTACTCCCACTGACCCCTTCATGGATAAACTCCTTTTCCAAGATGGCATCATGTTTCGCAACAAACACCTTTTGATCAGTTGGATAGAAATAATACCCTAAAGTTTCTTTAGGGTATCCCACAAATCTACACTTATCGGATTTAGTCTGTAACTTATCATTTTCAAACTTTTTGACATAAGCTGGGCAACCCCAAGTCTTAACATGCTTAAGATTGGGTTTCCTCCCTTCCACATCTCATATGGAGTCTTTGGGGCGCATTTGATAGGTACCTTGTTAAGTAAGTATGCAGCCGTTTCTAGGGCATATCCCCAGAAAGAAATTGGAAGGTCAGTAAAACTCATCATGGATCGAACCATATCCAACAGTGTTCGATTTCTCCTTTCAGATACTCCATTTAACTGTGGTGTACCTGGAGGAGTCCATTGTGAGATTATACCATTTTCTTTGAGACAATTGAGAAACTCACCGCTTAAGTATTCTCCACCTCGATCTGATCGAAGTATCTTTATACTCTTGCCCGTTTGTTTCTCTATTTCACTTCTGAACTCTTTGAACTTTTCAAATGATTCTGATTTGTATTTCATTAAATACACATATTCAAATCTTGAGTGATCATCAGTGAAAGTAATAAAATAAGAATACCCACCCCGTGCACTTGTTGTCATAGGTCCACAAACGTCTGTGTGAATCAATACCAACAACTCTGTTACTCTTTCTCCTTTTCCACTAAAAGGAGATTTAGTCATTTTATCCATGAGACAAGATTCACAAGTTGGATATAATTCATAATCAGATAACTCAAGGAGCCCATCTTTATGCAACTTGGATAATCTTGTTTCATTGATATGACCGAGTCTACAGTGCCACATGTAGGTATAATTAATATCATCTCTTTTCCTTTTCTTAGTTTGTTCAATTTGAAAAATATTTTCTTGTAAGTCAAGTGTATAAAGTCTATTTCGCAAATTTCTAACACCATATAAAACATCGTCTTTATAAATAGAACAACTATTGTTCTTTATAACAACGTTAAATCCTTCCATATCCAATACAGAAATTGAAATAATATTTTTAATAATATTCGGAACATAATAACAATTATTAAGATAAATGGACTTGCCTGAAGGCATTGCTAAATAATAAGTTCCTACAGCTAATGCAGCAACCTTTGCTCCATTCCCCACTCGTAGGATCACCTCATCATTGTTCAGCTTTCTACTTCTGACCAGTCCCTTCACATTATTACATATGTGAGAACCACAGCCGGTATCCAATACCCAAGTAGAATTTTGACTTTCTGAAAAATTAATTTCAATCATGAACAAACCTTGATTGGAAGTCGAAGCTTCTCCAAGCTTCTTCTTTGCCAGAAACTTCTTGCAGTTCCTCTTCCAATGACCCGGCTCGTTGCAATGGAAGCACATTCCTTTGCTAGCTAGATCAGATTTCTTTTGTTCCTTTATGTTCACTTTGCCCTTGGTCATCCGAGATCGGAAGAGCTCCTTAGATATCTCATATCTAGCAGTCCTACTTTGTTCACCATACAACTCCTTGAGGTGAATCAACATAGTAGGAGCATCCATATTTTCTTGCTGACGCTGAAGCTCGTTATTCATGGATGCGAGCATGATGCATTGACCCACAGATGCATCATCTTGCCACTTTACAATGGTGGCAATCTCTTCCTCAGAGGCTGTTTCTGGAACAGTTCCAGGGACATGTGAGCTTAGGATATAAGAAATCTTTTCAGCAGTGAGAACTATTCTCAGATTTCTTAGTCAGTCCGTATAATTCGGCCTGGTAAGCTTATTAGCATCAAGTATGCTTCGCAGTGAAATTAGTGATTTTGATATTTTTAAAATTCTGCATGTGAAAAATAACATTTTAGCAAACATTCATTTTATTAATTTTGCATACCAAAATAAATTTAGGTCTTTATTTTAAATTGGTATCTCTCACTATTTTTATCAAACTATATTACCCTCACTTATATAGTTCGGCAACATCTAATTAAAGATTTGCTAGTGAGAATAAGGATCCCATTTCAAATGTATATAACCTTGTGAATAGCACAACAAGCGATATACAAATAAATAGGTAGACAACTCTCGTCAATTACATCACTATATAACTCCTTTTATTTTGCCTCTTAAATCATAATGGTCAAGTGTGTGCACATCCGAACTAAAATGATTTAAGTTAAGTCCAGCCTAGCACTTCCATAAATTCAAAAAAGAAAAATGTTCGTCCTTGTGGATAGCACAACAAAACTAGAGTTCAATTTTCTTGATAAGCATCAAATGTGATTAATTAACATCTTAAATATGCAATACTCGCCTTGTGGATAGCACAACAAGCTCATATTAAATATTTAATACTCTATTAATTTATCATGCTAGAAGGCGACGTTCGATATTCCAAATATCATTTGAACGCTTTGGACTTAATATTATTTCTTTGAGGGGTTTGCTATTATTTGTCTCATCTTGTTTAGCGCGTATGCACACACACACACACACACACACACACACACACACACACACACACACATATATATATATATATATAAAATACGCGTCATTTTATTAAACATGCGAAGCATGTTTGCATAAAATATAAAATATATATAATATTTAGCATGCAATATAGAATACTATATTCTACCCGAATTGATTATGGATTTTTATTCTAGTTTGGTTCACTAGAGCCACCAAGTGAACCAAAAGGTCAAACTTAGGAGTGCAAGAATTTAAATTTAAATATAACTATTACATTTAAATCCGGGCTCCATACAAACGGGTCTTCACGCGCTCCTTGCTCCTTGGTCTCCAATTTCTTCAAGATAATTCTAACTATTTCTATTACATTAAACTATTTAATTTAAATAGAAACCTTGATCAACAGTCAAGGGGAAGTACATAGGAGGGAGATAGAATTTTACATCAAGAAAAAAAATTAGAGAAGACGAGGTACACAGACCCCATTTAATAAAATCCATTCATTCAAGCATTCAACTAAAATAAAATCCAATCACATTGGTCAAATAGTCCATAATCAATCCCCATTTATTATCATACATATCACCATATATATCACTAAATAAATATTCATCTCATGAATTAAAACATTCCATATATATATGAGTATCATTTAATGGACAATTTTAAATTGTATGAAATTCAATTTCAAGATTAAAATAAACTCTTTATTTTAATTATAAAATTATTTAGAATACAATATATAAATATATCATATTTATTTTTTAAAAAGAAGTCACCTTCTTTTATTAAAAGAGTCCTGTAGGTTTATTAAAAGAGTCCTTTCCTGATGGGTCACCTTCTTTTTGGAGTAAGAAAGAGACAACACTTTTTCTTTGCAGAATTCAAGATTAGCACCCCAAAAAAAATATTGTGATTCGTCCAAAAAAAAAAAAACGTCATTTTTTTTTCTTAAAAAAAATAATTTTATACAATAAAATTATGCCCAATAAATTATTTTTAAATACATACCCATATGTATATGAAATCAAAAATAAATTAATAATTGCATAAAGGTTTGGCTCTGATGCCACTGTTGGGTTTGTACGAAATCGTGACGCAATCAAATTGCAAAAATTAGCGGAAGCATGGTATATCAGAGTTTAAAAAAATTTCTACAAAACCATTACCCGGATCATCCTTTATGCAAATTATTAATTTAAAACGATAAATAAGAAGTTATGGAATTATACCCTTGTAGAACGAAGCTTCCACAGGTACTAGTTCAACTCCTTGTTCTTCTTGATCTCCTTGAATTTCCGGGTTAGATTCCTTAGTTTTCTATCCTCTATAGAAAAGGAGTACTCTCCAACAATTGGAATTGCATCAACTGATATCTATTATAAGACTCCTTTTATATAGATATTGGTCAACCCTTCTAATCCTATTAGACATGAGATTTCTTTTAATTAATTAAACTCCTTTAATTAATTTAGGCTTCCCACCACATGGGGAATAATTAATTAAATTTATTTAATTAATTTGTCTCCTAATCTTATTAGGAATAAATGAGAGTACTAATATTAAATTAATTACTAAACTCCTTTAGAAATTAAAATAATAATAATTGTAATAATATTAATAAGACTCCTCTTATTAATTTATATTTAATATTTTCAAAATATTAAATAATAAACATTAAGCTATTTAATTTATTCTATCACTATAGATTAAATTAATTACACTTAATGCATTATTACGATTATGCCATTACCTTCTTAAATAATTACTCTTCCTTTTATGGTGTGACCCTTTAGGTTGTCTATATTAAACCGGTTGTGAATAAATCAATTAGAACAATTCTAATCTTATTTAAATAAATAAATTAAATTAATAATCTATTTAAATAAATAATATTTATTCTACAATAGGGATAAGCCTCCCTAGCGATCAACGACTTTCAGATAATATAGATTTCAACATTAATCATAAAAGAACCTGTGAGTAAATAGTTACCATACAATTCAATCCTTCCACCATACAATGTCCCAATTAAATATAAGACATGAATTTACTGTCAAGTCTTATTTTATTTAATTATATGTATTTCGATTAGAAAATGCACAATTCCAAATAATGCAAATTAGAAACTCCTTTCTAATTTCATTTTACCTTGGCCAAGGATTCCTGAGTTGTCATTTAACGAATCACATAGGACATATCTCCTCTTTTACTAGAGGTGGTAGATTCTTTATTGATCATTCATTATCTCCATATGTAACTCATTATACCCAAGCATACCCTTTTATATATCCTAAAGGACTTTAAGGAATAAGTCAAAGTATAATTCATTACATACAAGATACTATGATGATCTCAAGTCCAAGGATCACTTGTACTACTATCACATTAGGAATTCCTATTGACAGGCGAGTAAAACTCCATTAGGTATTTCATAGCGAGTCACGTTCAGTGAACTTATTCTCCAATAAGCACCTACATACTTGCTTTAGTGTCTGCACACAAATGATCATGAGATCAATCATCCTCATCCAATGAGCAAGCAACATATGTACCAATCTATCCGGATTTACTAATCCCCTTTTTAGTAATCTCACGATTGGGAACTATTTTAGTTTTAGAGCTTTCTAAGAATTTAGATCTCATTAGCATGATCATCATCATGATTCTAAAAGCATTGCTTAAAACTATGGGTTATTTATATATTATAAAAACAGCACCATGTAGATAATTAAATGCCTTTAATAAATGAATATTTTATTAATAAATAAATAAGATTGTTTACAAAGTACGTGCTTTATCATCATACATGATTGGCTTGTATGCACACTACTATCATATATAACTATCAATTGTGAAATATTATAAATATTATCATACTTAGACATTGCAAGGCTACAGGAGACATTCCTTTTAAAGGAATTCACACCGTACGATTCTTTATAGTATTAAGTGACTTTGTTTATAATCCATCACATAATAGATAAAATATTATTATATATTATCTGAGTTAAACAAGTTTATTTGTTATATCAAGTATTGTTTAAAATTAATTAGTTTATTTTATACTTAATATTTTCTCATCTTGAAAGTTAATTTTAAAATTACTTTCTGACAACTCAAAAAGCAATCTTTGATTTAAGAAGAA
The DNA here is from genome assembly GCA_020205555.1 of Panax stipuleanatus. Classification (NCBI taxonomy): domain Eukaryota; kingdom Viridiplantae; phylum Streptophyta; class Magnoliopsida; order Apiales; family Araliaceae; genus Panax; species Panax stipuleanatus. The sequence continues at coordinate 45,746,077 of CM035120.1, forward strand.
AGAGATATAAATTGTTTTCATCTATATTTATTGAACTGCATTACTATCTGCTTATGTTTGAAGCACTGTAAAATTTTTTAAAAGAGAAAAAGAGTAGAGATAGTTTGTTTTATGCACCTGTGAGAAATACCAAGAATTCTTTGACCAAGACCAGAGTTTTTGAGAGAAGTCAGCTGGGAGTTGGATCTCTATTAACTTGTGAGGAAAGAAGAGATAGTTATTTCAAGATCAGATCATAAAATAGAACTAATCTAAAAGAAGTACAACTAAGCTTGAGGAGGGAGCGGGAAGCTTGCTGTCCAAGATAAATTAGTTGTGATCAGTTGGAGTTTGTCTATAAAATTTTGTAAAGGCTTCTCCGCCTGTTGAAGGAGTATTTATTACTGATAGTAATAGGATCTCAAGTAATACTTGAGATGGGCGTAGCAACATACCAGGGATGTATATTGTGAACCAGACAAATCTTTGTGCATTGTATGATTGATTTTTTATTATCTTGCATATTAATTTCTAACACTACAAATAATTATATAAAATTTAAAAAGGCCTAAGATAAATTTTTATTTATAATAATCTATTCAACCCCCCTTCTAGATTATTATTGGACTTTCAATATTCATCAAATAATCATTCATCTTTGTACTACAGGCTAAAGATATTCGTTTGTATCACCATTTAAGACTGAGGATGATGAAAAATAATATAAGGAACGAATCCTGTGAGATAAAGGACAAAGATTAGGGATTCGTAATTTAGTTTATCAAAGTTCAAGAATACTCCGTAATAATCAACTGTGGAGCAAAATTCAAGAATGAAGTTCAAAATTCGGATCCAATCAAAGATAATTTGGATAAAAAAAATTGTTTTTTATCGTGAATAGTAACTCGTCATGAAAAGATGAAAACTTCATAAAAAGTTCAGACCAATATTCCAATGAAATGATATTAGATGAAGCGCAAAACTCAAATAATTTATGATCATTTTAGGAATTATAGAAGCAATACTTACCGTAGTAAGTTTAAATTTATGAATATGAAATGAAATATTATCACTTTCATAATATGGAATATAAAAAAAATAATATTCTTTATGAATATTGAAAGGAAATAACATCATTTACGAGAAAAATAATATCTTTTACCTTAGTAAAATACTAGATCTGACTGAAATATCAGATATTTTGTTGAGAAAAATCTTGTACCGTAATCCACACTCTAACTATCCTTATACTCACAAGAAATACGATCGATATTATAGAGAATTTTTTTTTTGATTCTGGTGTGATTTTTATTTCTTAACTAAGCACCCTATTTATAGGAAATGCTTAGCACACTAGGATTGACAAAATTTCATACGGTGGCTTTCTCATCACCCAACTTTGAAAATCAAGCAGAACACTTTTGAAATAATTCTTAGCACATTTCACACCAACAAAGGACAAGAGTGGGGCCCGCACATTCTAGAAAATCCTCCACCAAAAATTAATTCAGACCCAATATTCCGGAACTTTAATAATTCATAATAAATAGCCCTTTTATAGGAAAAATATGAACATTATGTCCATTCCATAAAAAATTTAATTCTCTATAACTTTGTAGAAGAAAGTTTTTCCAAATTCTGAACGAAAAATGACCCAAGTTTACATACGGATGATTTTTCCACACTCACCACTCTTGAAAATCTCCAGCACACTCAAAATTTCAAAGCCTCCACTTTTGAAATAATGAATTCCACCACATGTTTATATATATATATATATATATATATATATATGTATTAAAACATTTATAATTAATAAAAGAATTCCAAATTTCATTTTCTCTCTTCCATCTCATTTTATTCATATATCGTGAATTTGTTGTAAAAAAAATATCATCACTATTATATTATTATATTATCACATTATACACTTATAATGTAATATTATAATAATATATTTGAATGAATTATTTTATCAGAACAGATAAAATATCCATTCTCAATAATTGTCACTTTTACTAAAAATTCTTCCGTTTAAATTCACATTGAATAAATATTTACTTATCATTTTTATCAATAATTATTATTCACAAATAATATTACAGAACCACAATAATGACAACCAGAACGTTCCTAGGAAAGAGGGGGCTTTCCGATAAGAATTTCTTCTCTTTGGCGCGCAATTATATAACCTAACCCCTTTCCTCTACAGAACATTCTAGACATTGTCAATAATGTTATCTAATAATATTATTCAAATAATATGAATTATTGATTTGATAATATAAAATATTGTGCAGTGACAATTATTGAATCAATAATATAAAATATCAATGTAGCAATTATTGAGTCAATAATAAAATATTATGCAATTATCAATGTAGCAATTATTGAATCAATCATATAAAATATTGAACAGTAATTACTGTAACAATAATTGAGTAAGTGCCTTCTTACGTAAGAATCAATAAATCGAAATACTGTGCAATACCGTGTGCTACTGTGCAACAATGCGTATTATTGTATTTTTATCACTGGGTATTTCAACAGTTTAACGGTAACAGTTTTACCGTTATTTTTTATAAAAAATTACTTCTGTCACTTTCTATATCCGACATTCATTCCGTTGTGGGGTCCACCAATGACTGCGTCGTCGTACTAATATTCTCCGATAAAAAGAATATTCCTCGACCAAACGAATATTCTCCGACACAACGAATATTTTATAACCACTTGCTTACTTTGTAAAATTTACACATTTCACCCATAACTTACCACATTTATCAAATCAACACCTTACTATTTCAAAATAATATATAAAGGAAATTAAATCTTTATTCATAAAATGTTGGGGTCTTACAACCTCCCCTTCTTATGAAATTTCGTCCTCGAAATTGAGTACGTACCTGGTATGTCGAAAAGGTGAGGATAGCCTCGCTTCCGATTCTAACTCCTAGGTCATTTCCTCGATATCATGGTTCCTCCACAAAACTTTAACTTGAGGTATAATTTTTGAGCGTATGACATGTTCCTTCTTATCCAAGATCTTGACAGGTACCTCCTCGTACGTTAAATCTTTGGCTATCTCGTCTGGTTCTATCTCAATAATGTTGTTTGGGTCTTTCACATATTTACGAAGCATGGATATGTGAAAAACGTTATGAACACGAGACATGCTTGGCGGTAAAGCGAGTCTATAGGCCACAGTTCCTACTCGGTCAAGGATTTCAAATGGACCAATAAATCGTAAATCGATGCCCATAGCTTTCTGCAAGCTGACCCTTTGGCATTTGATGCTCCGCCTTGACACGTTTACACGTTAAACACCTCGAGATAAACTCCGCGATCTCTCTCTTCATATTGCTCCACCAAAATGTATGTCGAAGATCATGATACATTTTGGTACTTCCAGGATGGATTGCAAACGGTGTGTTGTGTGCCTCCATCATGATTCTATACTTCAAATCAGAATTGTTAGGAACACAAAGTCTGGAGTTGACTCGAAGTATTCCTTCTTCATCGATTCTTGCTTTTGGAATAACACCTTCTTGCACTTTCTTCTTCATCAGCTCCGGGTCTGTAGCTTGAGCAGCTTTAACTTTATCAATTAAAGCTGGTTCTACGCGTATATTTGATATCATCACGTGGGTCCCTGGAGTCTTTAACTCTATCTCCATCCTTTGTAAGTCATGTAAAATGGGTCTTTCTGTTGACAGCATCGCACTCGTTCCCGCATGTGATCTTCTATTCAACGCGTCAGCTACCACGTTCATTTTTCTAGAATGGTATTGAATGGTATGGTCGTAATCTTTAAAATGCTCAAGCCAACGTCGTTGTCGCATATTGAGTTCGTTCTGGATGAAAAAAATATTTGAGGCTTTTGGAGTATATTAGGATGTCATCAATAATGACAACCACGAAATGATCCAAATATTTCTTAAATATTCGGTTCATTATGTCCATGAACGCAACATGGACATTAGTCAATCCAAAAGATATAACTAGAGATTCGTAATGCGTGTATCGAGTTCTAAAGGCAGTCTTCGGAATATCCTCAGTTTTAATCTTTAACTGATGATATCCAAAACAAAGATCGATCTTTGCAAAGAATTGTGCACCTTGCAACTGGTCGAACATGTCATTAATATGAGGTAGCGGATACCTATTCTTGATGGTGACATGGTTCAACTCCCGATAGTCAATACATAGTCGCATACATGAGAACCCCAAGGAGATGTACTAGGACGTATAAAATCGATGTCTAACAACTCCTGTAGTTAGACCTTTAACTCCTGAAGTTCAATAGGAGCCATTCGATATGGGGTTTTAGAAATAGGTTTTGTACCGGGCTCAAGGTCTATAAAGAATTCAACTTCACGTTCTGGGGTAGACCAGAAAGTTCTTCGGGAAATACATCAGGAAACTCATTAGCAACAAAAATATCATTCAAATCTGATGTATTCTGATTTAAATCAGTGACATGGGCTAAGAAAGCTTGACATTCATTTTTTAATAAACGAATAGCTTTATGAATTGAAATGACATTGATTGATTTTAGTGGTCTGGTTGTTTGAATGAAAGCTAACAATCTTATAAAACAATCAATTTTGGCATGATGAGTGGTCAACCAGTCGATTCAAAAATCACATCAAATGCAAGTATTTTCAAAGATATAAATCCACAGGTAGGGTGAGGGTGCCAATTTGAATCAAACAAGATTTGTAAACTGTGAATGTAACGAAGGTTTCTCCTAACGAAGTTTCAACAGATAAGTCAAAGTCTAATTTCTCATGAGTCAAGTTCAAACGTTGAGCACACGCAGGTGAAATAAAAGAATGGGTAGAACCGGTATCTAATAAGGTATAGATTTCGCAAGAGTTTATGATTAACTATCCTGTGATAACTTCGTTCGGGTTCCTCGCGTTTTGGGTATTCACGACAAATGTTCTTCCTTGAACCACCGTCTTTGACTTGTTTGGGACAGTCTTTGGTGTTACCATCCCAGCTGGACTTAACTTTGCCATAAAGCACATTCCACCCTCAACTGCTTCGTCGCACTCCTGATCCATGATTTGAATCATTACTCTTCGATCCATCTCGAATTGAGGTTGACCACTCTGCACAGGGTAATTCCAAACTCGATATTGGATTCTCCAATTGCTATCCAAAAAGTGAAATCCATATCATCTATTTTGGCCTTCTTAGATCGAACGTCTCTTTCTAAAATATCAACGCGTCGTGCTGCTTTTACCCATGCATCCTCCATTCTTATTCGTTCAGTTGTTTCTTCTTTCATCAGAATTTTGACAATTGCTATTCTCAGATTCCAGCTCTAATATCATATGCTATGCTAGAGAGAGCTTCTGTTCAAGCTCCGCATATTCGGGTAGCAAAATCTTGAATTACTGTATCCCTTTGTTCCACGACCGCCTACCATTCTTCTTCTCTCGTCATCACATTATCATGGTTGGTGATTAGCGGTGCCTCAATGGTCTCATACGTTCCATTGTTTAGATTTTCAGCTGCCATTCTCAAATACTGCAATAAAACAAGAGTTAATTAAACAAATTAACATATTACATATTAACCTTATGTTCTGACCGACCAATTAAATACCAAATAAGCTTAGGTAGGACACACTAGCGAAGGATTTACTCGTCTCTCCCCTCCTAGTTCTATTCCCAGATCTTCGCCAGAGATCATATCCCTAAGCTCTGATACCAACTGTGACGCCCCCAAAATAGGTTTAATACTCAACCCATTCTGAGTCGCTAAATACATGGTACAGAATCTAAATATAATCTTTTATATCAAAAGGTCATGCAAAATACGACCACACAACTGTGAGTGTCAATACAGACATGTAGAAAATATAAACACTTAAACTAAGTTCTCATTACATTTATTATCACACTATTTTACAAAAAAAATAGTGAAGACTTCTACAGTTCTAACTCAGACCATCACTCCATTCCCCGACTAGTACCCATGATATTCTCATTTCCTGAAGAGAATAATGGAAGGGTGAGCTCAACTAGCCCAGTAAAAAATATTATGAGTAAGATAATAAAAAAATAATTTATCGTTAGTCTTCAATAAATCAGATAAAATATTATGGACAACAAGTTTTAGATCAACAACTGCAGCAGAATTAACAATTTATTAGAAGAGTTACGTAGAGAATGATGTCTACTATCGTTTATGATTTAAAAGTCCATCATCAATATTTTATCCCTGTAACATCAATCAATATATATCTCAAATCAAATATCTATCTTTGCACCACGGCCAAAGATATTTGTATTACCAGTGGTCATGTTCATCTTAACACCTGTCCATCTTTGCACTACGGGCCAAACATATTCATCAAGTAATCATCTTTGCACTACAAGCCAAAGATATTCATCAAATAATCATTCATCTTTGCACTACAGGCCAAAGATATTCGTTTGTATCACCATTTAAGACTGAGGATGATGAAAAATAATATAAGGAACGAATCCTGTGAGATAAAGGACAAAGATTAGGGATTCGTAATTTAGTTTATCAAAGTTCAAGAATACTCCGTAATAATCAACTGTGGAGCAAAATTCAAGAATGAAGTTCAAAACTCGGATCCAATTAAAGATAAATTGGATAAAAAAAAATATTTTTTTACCGTGAATAGTAATTTGTGAATAGTAACTCGTCATGAAAAGATGAAAATTTCATAAAAAGTTCAGACCAATATTCCAATAAAATGATATTAGATGAAGCGCAAAACTCAAATAATTTCTGATCATTTCAGGAATTATAGAAGCAATACTTACCGTAGTAAGATTAAATTTATGAATATGAAATGAAATATTATCACTTTCATAATATGGAATATGAAAGAAAATAATATTCTTTATGAATATTGAAAGGAAATAATATCGTTTACGAGAAAAATAACATCCTTTTACTTAGTAAAATACTAGATCTGACTGGAATATCGGATATTTTGTTGAGAAAAATCTTGCACCGTAATCCACACTCAAATTATCCTTATACTCACAAGAAATACGCTCGATATTATAGAGAAAAAAGTTTCTGATTCTGGTGTGATTTTCATTTCTTAACTAAGCACCCTATTTATAGAAAATGCTTAGCACACTAGGACTGACAAAATTTCTTACGGTGGCTTTTCATCACCCAACTTTGAAAACCAAGCACAGCACTTTTGAAATAATGCTCAGCACATTTCACACCAACAAAGGACAAGAGTGGGGCCCGCACATTCTAGAAAATCCTCCACCAAAAATTAATTCAGACTCAATATTTCGGAACATTAATAATTCATAATAAATAGCCCTTTTATCAGAAAAATATGAACCTTATGTCCATTCCATATAAAATTTAATTCTCTACAACTTTGTAGAAGAAAGTTTTTCCAAATTTTGAATGAAAAATGACCCAAGTTTACATACGGATGATTTTTTCACATTCACCACTCTTGAAAATCTCCAGCACACCCAAAATTTCAAAGCTTCCGCTTTTGAAATAATGAATTCCACCACATGTTTATATATATATATATATATATATATATATGTATTAAAACATTTATAATTAATAAAAGAATTCCAAATTTCATTTTCTCTCTTCCATCTCATTTTATTCATATATCGTGAATTTGTTGTAAAAAAAATATCATCACTATTATATTATTATATTATCACATTATACACTTATAATGTAATATTATAATAATATATTTGAATGAATTATTTTATCAGAACAGATAAAATATCAATTCTCAATAATTGTCACTTTTACTAAAAATTCCTCCGTTTAAATTCACATTGAATAAATATTTACTTATCATTTTTATCAATAATTATTATTCACAAATAATATTACAGAACCACAATAATGACAACTAGGTCGTTCCCAGGAAAGAGGGGGCTTTCCAATAAGAATTTCTTCTCATTGGCGCGTAATTATATAACCTAACCCCTTTCCTCGACAGAACTTTCTAGACATTGTCAATAATGTTATCTAATAATATTATTCAAATAATATGAATTATTGATTTGATAATATAAAATATTGTGCAGTGATAATTATTGAATCAATAATATAAAATATCAATGTAGCAATTATTGAATCAATAATAAAATATTATGCAATTATCAATGTAGCAATTATTGAATCAATCATATAAAATATTGAACAGTAATTACTGTAACAATAATTGAGTAAGTGCCTTCTTATGTAAGAATCAATAATTCAAAATATTGTGCAATACTGTGTGCTACTGTGCAACAACGCGTATTACTGTATTTTTATCACTGGGTATTTCAACAGTTTAACGGTAACAATTTTACTGTTATTTTTTATAAAAATTTACTTCTGTCGCTTTCTATATCCGACATTCATTCCGTTGTGGGGTCGACCAATGACTGCGCCGTCGTACGAATATTCTCCGACAAAAAGAATATTCCTCGACCAAACGAATATTCCCCGACACAACGAATATTTTATAACCACTTGCTTACTTTGTAAAATTTACACATTCCACCCATAACTTATCACATTTATCAAATCAACACTTTACTATTTCAAAATAATATATAGAGGAAATTAAATCTTTATTCATAAAAAGTTGGGGTCTTACACAACAGGCTTCAATTCCTATGCAAGCGTAAGGGTTTGAAAACCTTCTTTCAAAAATGTCACTTTCATATCTTGTCTAAAAAATGGACTATTCACCCAAATCAAACCCTTCGTATATAGGTCCAACGAAGCATGCCACTACTTTCAAATCAATCAAACGTAGGCTCAATTAGTTCCAGCATACACATGCACATTGCAATTCAAAAGAGAAATATTAAAAAGATGCGGTTACCGTGTTTCACTGAAGTCGGGGGGGGGGGGGGGGGTGCCTCACACCTTCTCCCCGCTTAACCAAACCCCCGAACTTTATTAATCTCGGTTTCAAGGATAAGTTTTTACAGTGTCCAGTAATTGGGCCTACTTGCAAACAAAACTTGATTGAGTTGGTACAATCATTTCAAAATATATCAACTGGCATCTCCTGTAAACCTTTCAAAATCGTCGACATGATACATGTTGGTCTTTTCCTAAAAATTTCACCCTTTATAAAACGGAAAAGACAAATAAGGGTAGAAAAAAAAAACAAATTTAGGGAGAGGAGGATCTATCCAAAGCGACAAGATTTTTTTCCAACGTCGACAGTATTCACATAAGTAGCTTTCCTACAATCCACACATATACTCAACTCAATTATCATTGAACAACGGTCGTGCACACTGAATCATAACTCAGAATAGATTTTCCCTGCTTTTCATCATCTGAACCCACAAATTCACTTTCTTTTTCTGGTGAATGCATTTTATACTCCATTTCAGCTTTCTCATTATTTCTCTTTTGTAAGTTAGTGCATTTTATGCTCCATTTCACTTATCTGCATGTGTTTATGGGATGTGCGTTTTACGCTCCATCTCTACCCACCACATGTTTCTCTTTTACTTCTTTTTACTTTTTTTTCAACCTTGCTTTTTTCACCTTTTCCAATTTCTTTATTTCACATGCTCCTACAAATAACATTAGCAGTCAAATAGTCCTAAAATATGCAACTAGTACACATAGACAACTCCACAGATAACTAAGCCAAATAAGCATGTTTCTCATATTCGAGAAATCAATTACTATGGACCATGACTTAGTTTTCATCAATCATCAACCAATTAAACATCAAACAGATTTTGAAATTTAGCATTAATTTTCAATCATCTGACTTTAACCTTTTAAAACTTAGCCAAATAAAAAATTTCAAGACTATCAATTTCTTCAAAATTCTCTATCAAAAATGGATTAAATTAACAAACTCAGATAAAAACCTAAACCTCCCCCACACTCAAACCTTACATTGTCCCCAATGTAAGAAAATTGTGCAAAGAAGAAATTACTATTATCTAACATACAACTACCAAACCTAAAAAGTAAAGGGATAGAAAAATCAAATCTAAATCTTGGGTTGCCTTCTAAGCAACGCATTTATTTAACGTCGTTTTACTTGACAAAAATCCTCTCGATCAATCATAATCCTGATCCACCAAACATAATATCTCCACTTCTTTCATTTGAAAGCCTTCGAAGAACGATTTGAGCCCGTGACCATTCACCTTGAATATTTTTCATGTCTTTGGATTTTGTATATCTATAGCACCATGAGAAAACACATTAGTGACAAAAAATGGACCTTCCCAACGAGACATCAATTCACCTGGAAACAATTCCAGCCCTGAATTATAGAGAACTTTTTATCCAACGGTGAAATTTTTCCTTAAGATCTGCTTGTCGTGGAACGCCTTTGTCTTATTCTTGTATAGTCTAGAACTCTCATATACTTCATTTCGTAACTCCTCTAACTTCTGTAACTGCAGTTTCCTATGCACTCTCGCTTCATCTATACTCATGTTGCATTGCTGAATCGCCCAAAAAGCTTTGTGTTCTAACTCCACAAGTAAATGACATGGATTTCCAAACACCAATCGACACGAGGATATACCATTGGGAGTTTTATATGCTGTTCTATATGCCCACAGTGCATCTTTTAACCTCAAACTCCAATCTTCTTTGATTGGCTTAACTACCTTTTCCAAAACAGACTTTACCTCTTAGTTTGACACCTCGACTTGGCCATTGCTTTGTGGGTGATAAAATGTAGAAACCTTGTGTAAAATGTTATATTTCTTAAACAATGCTGCAAGCAATCTATTGCAAAAGTGTGTTCCTCTACCACCAATGATAGCCCTCGGAGTTCCAAACCAGGGCAATTCCTCATAAATAGACAATAGATGCTCATCTGGAAAGGAATTATGTAATGGTAGTATCTTCTCATCCCTCATCAACCTGATCAAGTGATTTGCCACCAAGTTGTCTGCCCCTTTCTTATCTTGATTTTCAAGTCAAATTATTGTAGAAGCAGAATCCAATCTGACCTAGGTTTATAGTTCTTCTTGGTTAGCAAATATTTGAGAGCACCATGATCAGAATAAACTACTACTTTAGTACCAAGTAAATATGATATAAATTTATCTAAAACAAAAATAATAGATAAAAAGTTCTTTTTCTGTTGTAGAGTAGTTAATCCTAGCAAAGTTTAGGGTTCTCGAGGCATAATATATGGTATGGACAACTTTGCCAATTATCTGGCCGAAAACAGCTCCCACTGCAAATTGCTTTCATCACACATGATTTCAAATGGTAGAGTCCAAATAGGGGTTGAATCACAGGTGCTGATGTCAATAGGCTTTTCAACTTGTCAAACGCCTCTTTGCACTCATCAAAAAACTAAAATTCCTCATCATTTTGCAATAACTTACACATGGGCATAGCTATCTTTGAGAAGTCTTTGATAAACCTGCGATAAAATCCTTCTTGTACAAGAAAAGAACGAATCTCCCGCACACTGACGGGGTAAGGCAAAACAGAAATAACATCTATCTTAGCTTGATCAACTTCTAAACCTTTAGCTGACACAACATGACCAAGTATTATACCTTGTTCCACCATAAAATGACATTTTTCCCAATTAAGAACAAGGTTAGTTTCGAAGCATCTATCTAGCACATGAGTCAAATTATTAACAAATATCCAAAGAATTAACATGAATTGTGAAATCAACCATAAAGACTCTTACGCAATTTTCTAAAAGATCAGTAAAAACGTTCACCATGCATCTTTGGAATGTTCCTGGTGCATTACATAATCCAAAGGACATTCGACGATATGCAAATTTACCAAAAGGACATGTGAATTTGGTCTTTTCCTGGTCTTCGGGTGCAATCACAATTTGGTTATAAGGAAGGTTTCCCTTAGATTGACAATTGTATGGGAAGGAAACTTTCCTGAGCCTTGAGATTCCAATATTCCCACTGCTGTAGCCAGCTGACCCACTTGGTTTCTCAGATCTTGAACAGTGGTACGTGTTTCCTGTTGTGAATACTTTACTGCTTTATATTAGTGCTTCGCACGAATGTCATCATTTCATACGATGAGACGCGATGTATGTCAATATATGTTATGTGATTCCTCCACCAAGAGGCGAACCCGTTGGTGTTTGATTACTGGAGTCAAAGGAGACTAATCCTGCGAGGCTCAGGAAAGGCACCACTCAGATCCGCTCCAATTAAAAGACTAGATTAATTTCCCATCTAGTAGATTGCGATGATCTGGGGACCTTCATGCCGAAAAGCCGCGAGAGTAGCCTAAGATAGGTCAGCCTCTGATTAACCAAATCCGTAGGAAAGCCTCTTCATGCCTTCCCCTTTCAATTCGATGTAAAATTTTTCTAATTCCAATGTAAATGTCAAGTTTCAATGTAAATATACATTCCATGTCTTGTAAAACTTGTCATGCTATCCTCAAAACAACAGACCTTTGTTTTACAGGATAATATTAAAAAACCTCAAAATAAACATTGCATAGCATGCATCCTGTTGATATATATACATCAAGATTAACACACCTACGTTTATTGTAGGAAAAAATTGGTCTCGTTACCAGGTCAAAATCTTAGAAAGCACTAAGCCCATCTCCAAACATGGCTTCAAGTGCTTAACCTTAATCCACCACTATTTCTAAGGAGGAGTTTGAAGGATTAAAGAACCAGATAGCTGAATTAGCTATTTTCCTCAAAGAATAAAGCAAAGGTCTTTAAGGGAAACAAACACCCGGTCATACAGAATCATCTACACCCGGTGGCAGTCAGGATACCGAAAAGAAAGATACTTAGATTCCTGAGCCTCAGAACCAGGATCCAAGCAACAAAACCCCGAAAATCATCAACCTCAACAAAGAGCAGGAAGCTGGTGATATTCTGAAGAATGTCTAACAAATGGAAGAAACAAGCCGGTCCATCAAAGGGACTGGGGCATTTGGAAGCATAAATTATTCAGATTTATGTATATTCCCAGGGGCTCGCTATCCAAAAAAGTTTTAAGTCCCTAATTTTGAGAAATGTGATGGATTAGGAGATCCCTACACCCATTTGAAGGTATTCATTGGAGAGCTCGGATCCTATTCAGAGGAGGAAAAGCTCAGAATGCAATTGTTCCAGAAGAGTCTGATTGGAGAGGCTAAAGTCTGGTATGCCCGACTGGATAACTCCAAAATTCATAGCTGGGAAGAGTTAGCACATGCCTTCCTCAATCAATACAGATTCCAGTCTTAGATGGCTCCAGGAAGATATCAAATCACCAAAGTTAAGAAGCAGAGCTCTGAGACATTAAGAGAGTATACCCAACAATGGAGACGGATGGCGGCCCAAGTTACCCTGCCTATGACAGAGACTGAGATAGTTGTGACCTTCATCGACATTTAAGAAGCTCCGTATTATGAGAGGGTCCTAGCAGGTATAGGAAAACCATTCTCGAAAATGATCAAACATGGAGAAATGGCCAAAATGGGTCTAAAGTCTGGGAAAATCAAGGACCTGATCGCTTTGGAGGCTGTGGCCGAGCATATCCAATCTGGAGGATATGGCGATAATCCTAGGAAAGTACACAAGAAGAAGGAAGAAGAAGTGTCCTTAGTACTGCAAGGACAAAATCAGAGAGGCAATTCGAGCAGCATACCCATTCAAAGGAGAAACTATCCCCCTTTTCAAGCTCCTGCACAACTTTCTAATCCTCAATTTCAGAAAGCTGTAGAGGCCAGACGTCGAAGATTGTTCATCCCCTTGGAAGATTCACTAGAAAATGTGTTGAAATTGCTGACAGCACAAAAGAAGATTGTTCAGTTACTTCCACCTGCCAGTTCAAGTGGACGGAATTTTGACCCGAGTAAAAAGTGTGCATACCATTCCAGAGCACCGGGCCATGACACACAAGATTGTTGGTCTCTCAAGCACAAAATCGAAGGCTTGATAGATAACGGAGAGATTGTGGTGACAAAACTAGAGCAACCAAGTGTGCAAGATAATCCCCTCCCTCAACACAATGAGGAGAGTGCCAATATAATTATCACGAGGATTGGAGAAAGATCAAAATATATCCGTTATGTTGGAGATTCAAGTCAATCTAGTATCAATAGCCCAGATAGTTGGGAGTTCTCAGAAAGGCAGTTCCTGATGGAACAGGAAATCAAATCTATTAAGGAACAGGTTGGACAGTTGGCAGAGTTGGTCGTGTATCAACATCAGATGACCAGACAACTGATAAATCAGACCAACCAGCATGAAGCAAGTCCTCCTACCCCTGAGATTAGCCCCATTGCTATGAGGGATCATTACCGATTTCATGAGCGTGAACCTTGGGCTGACAAGGTGGCCATAGAAGAGAAGTTCCAAGCTGATAAAGAATTCTCCTTCCAGAGGAATTTCACTAATTTGAATTAGCCTGTGAAAGAAATCCTCCAAATGCTGATCAATGAGGGGATAGTCACAGATTTGTTACCCCCGGTGAACCGTCTATCCAGAAAGTTCAATCCTGATCTGATCTATCAGTATCATTCCAATGCGCCCGGTCATGACACCGAGGATTGTTGGGGACTTCGTCACCTGATTCAGAATCTTATTGAAAGTGGTGAACTGATAAAAGGAAATCAGGATTGTGGTTATCCTGATGAGGAATCACTCTTTATTCCCATGGCATGGAATCAGAAAATAGTGGCTGTTATTTCCTGTGAGAAGGACCCAGCCGTAACACCCCTAATACTGCAAGGAAAAGGGGTTCAAGAAGGAAAGAATCCCTTAAAGGTGGCTGCGTTTGAGCCTTTAATATTGCCCTTTAGGCCACAATATCCTGTCATCAGCCTAAAAAAAGTCCCATGGAACTATGGGAAGGATGAAGGTTCAACATCAAATAACATTGCCAGTGTATCAAAGGAAAACCCTTTGTACTTGCCTCAACGGGTGATCAATTCAGTCATTAAAGCTGAAGGGAGAGTGGCTGAAGAGAAAATTAAAGAATTCCTCAGTAAAATGGGGCACCATGAGATCAAAGTGGTGCAAAGCTTGAAAGAGGCACCTAAATAGATATCCATCCTGGATCTGGTCTTATCCTCTGTGGATCATCTCAATATTCTGGTGAAAGTACTGGAGGAAGCCCATCTGCCAAAGACGGTAGATATTGAGAAGTTTCGTCATGTGATAGAGCACATCTTCAACAATAATGTGATATCCTTCACTGATGATGATATACTCGCAGAAGGGACGGGTCATTACAAGTCATTGCACATAGCAGTGATGTCATCAGGGTATGTGATTGAAGGTGTGCTAATAGATTGAGGATCGTTTCTGAACATCTGTCCCTACGACACCTTGGAAAGAATGAAGATCAACCTAAATTGGATTCGTACCAGTCATGTAGTTATCCGGGCTTTCGATGGATCTCGTCGAGAAGTTGTGGAGAGATTGAGCTTCCACTAGAGATTAGTCCCCATACTTTCTATGTATCCTTCTAGGTACTCAACATTACCACTGGGTATAATTTGTTGTTGGGAAGACCATGGATCCACATGGCAGGAGCAGTTCCATCTACCCTTCATCAGCAACTCAAGTACATTATTGATGGCAACCTAATCATGATAAATACCAAACCAGAATACCCTATCTGCATACAGGGAGACATACCGGTGATCAGTCTAGATGAAGGGGTTGAACCTGCTAGTGTTCAAGCTTTGGAGGTAAGCAATACTCAGTACCTACCTGTTGGGGCACCGGCTTTGAAACCAAAAGTTTCCCTGAAGTAATGACAGTTGCTCAGGAAATGGTATCCTTGGGTTTTTGCCCTGGAGAAGGGTTAGGGAAAACTCAGCAAGGAATCAAGAGTCCAGTGTAAATCCTAAGCCAGTCAGGGAAAACCGGGTGGGCTATTCATCCAGATCAAACCATTGGAACCCACACAAGCATCCAAAAGTTCTTGCTTACACGATTCTGCTGTTGAACCTCACTGATGCCGGGTTTATGAAACTAATGAGGAAGATTCCTATTGTTGTGTCAAGTATGCTGTTTCCTCCAGTCAAACCAATGGGTGAGAGAAAAGCCCCAAAGCTTGAGGAGGAGAGCAAAAAGGGAAAAGAAAAGTTCTTGCATAAAGTACGAGACCCATTTGCTAACATGTATTTTCTAATGCACTACGAGGGTATGAACGATGATATCCTAGACAGTGATGAAGAAGATCAGATCTGAATCCCTCGCATCAAAAGGGATAAGGGTAACAGCTCGAAGAAGAACCCCGACCCTGATCTGAAGGATATCTCAGTCGTCATCAAAGATGAGGCGGACGAGCACAACTCTCTTATCCTCCCTATTTATGAGAGCTTGACATTGGACAATTAGAGCAGCACTCCATGCCTCATTCAAAAAGGGTAAAAGGGTAAAAAGTCCATTTGCCCCAAAGCGTGGTTTCATTTACTGCTTATTTTGTTGCACAACTATAGCAGTTACTTTTGTCATGCTTTTGCTAAATGCTTTGTATGTTTAAATAGTCTTATATATTAAAGTGAAAGCATTTTGTTTTCACGACTCCAGAATTAGACTTGTTTGTCCCTGCTGATGAGATGCCAAATTTTCTTAGTGGCTGCAACTTTGATGTAGAACTGGACTTCAACTTGATGGAAATTGATCAAGAGGAGATAGATAACTATGAGGTGCCCGAGGAAATCAAAGAATGGGTCGAAGACAAACCCAAACCAAACCTTGATCAAACCACCACTGTCAATATCAGAACCTCAGAAAACCTTAAAGAAATCCAGATAGGCCTAGACCTCACCCAAGACCAAGAAGCCGACCTGATTGAACTCTTAACTCAGTTCCAGGATATGTTTGCATGGTCACATGAAGACATGATTAGCCTGTCCACTGACATTATCATCCATTGACTTCCCATTAAAGATGGATTCAAGCCAGTCAAATAGAAGCTTAGGCGATTAAAACCTGAATGGAATCTGAAAGTCAAAGAAGAGGTATCAAACAAATCAAAGCCGGTATCATCATGGTATTAACATACCCGAAGTGGCTGTCAAACATAGTTTTCGTGCCTAAGACCGGAGGGAAGTGATAAGTGGTATTTATATCGCGAATCAGATTCTCTAAAGCTCAAGACGCTGCTTGTTTTCTGTTATTTGTTGTGCTTTTGTATATATTTTGTTGTTGTTATGCTTTTCCTGTATGATGCAGGGCTGTTTTTGGTCATTTCCAGCTTGCAGGGGAAAAGTTGTCATTTTCTACATTCTGGCGGCGCAGCGCCAGAGCCTATTCTAAAGCCCACGCCGCAGCGCCAACTCATGGTCCTGGCTAAATTCATCTGGCGCTGCAGCGGCCCGGTCCTTCTTATTCTCGCGCTGCAGCGTTAGTGGCGCCGCAGCGCCGCCAAGCAGTTATAGGCTCCGCGCCGCAGCGTCACCTTCGGTGCCTAGCGGTTCGCATTTAATGACCTAAAAATAAGAAAAAGAACGAGAGAGAACGACGGAAGGATATCGGAGATAGAGAGAAAATACAGAGAATATTTTTGGGGATTCTAGAACAGAAAGAAGCTGTGTTTTAGGGGAGAATAGTTATTGCATCATATACAGCTCAGGAGTTACACGGAGAAGAGAAGACGTGGAGACAGAAAACCTTAGCTCAGGAGTTTTCTTATTCTAAAATCTCTCGGTTGTTTGTGTATTACTGATCAATGTTGAATGTGATAGAAATGTGTATTAGCACCATGGTTATGAACTAATTCCTTTTTAGGATTGCAATGTAACCTAGTGTTTAGCCTAATTAACTTTCTCTCCTATTTATACTAATGAATCATTTTGGGAATGGGTTGTTGTGTTTCTTGCTTATTGACTAAATGCTTAACAGAGTTTTTGGCAGTGATATTAATGGATATTGACTATTGGACATTATTATCTAGCTTTTAAAATACAACAACACTTGTTATGCCCTTGCCTAAAGGAATGTGTGCATAAACTGCTTAATAGGATAGACATATCTCTATTTGCCTTGTGTAGCCTTGAGACTGAGCTTAATGACCCTAGCCTAGTTATTTTCATCGATAGATATATTGTGATTCATCTAGCTAGAGATGTGCATTTGGCCTTCGACAGAAGCATATGCATAGTTCTATTCTCGGCTGACCATTCCTTGATTTGTTTGTATTGTGGAGAGTTAGGAGATTAGGCGACGCGTTAGGGGAATTGCAATCCTAGCTTGTCTCCCTATTACATCTATTTCTCCCGCTTCCTTTAGTTGTAATCGCATAGTTTAAAATACCGCCTCCAATCAATTGTTTAGATAAGACAGTAAAGAACTTACATTAGTATTTGATTTGCATTTAAGACTTCGTCCTCGTGGGTACGACATCCTACTTATCTTATATTACTTGTTGACCGCGTATACTTGCGCGTTAATTGTCATTACATAAGCCGGACAACAAGTTTTTGGCGCCGTTGCCGGGGACTTAGTATTATTTGTTATCAATATTAAAGCTAAGTCATTACGATCTTAATTTAGACTAACTTTATCTGTTTAATTTTCTTTTCAGGTGATCTCAACGGCGTATGCCACCTCGAAGGGGTCAGAATATAATACCTCTCGATCCCGAGGTTGATAGAACGTACAGACGCCTGCAGAGAGAAAAAGCGCGGGACATACATACTCCTGTTACAATGGCTGAGGAACTTCAGAAATCTTTAAGGGAGCATGCTATGCCTCACATCGCAGATTTGCAAGCGAGCATTCTTAGGCCCGCAATCCAAGCAAACAATTTTGAGATCAAGCTGGGCACCATCCAAATGTGCTCCAATATTCAGTTTGGGGGATTACCAAATGATGACCCCAACGATCACTTGATGAACTTCTTGGAAATCTGCGATACGTTTAAGTGCAACGGAGTGTCTGACAATGCCATCAGACTCCGATTGTTTCCCTTCACTTTGAAGGACAAAGCCAAGAGCTGGCTATATTCACTTCCGTCAGGCTCCATAACCACATGGGATGACTTGGCTCAAAAGTTCATGGCAAAGTTCTTCCCACCAGCTAAAACCGCCAGGCTCAGGCACGAAATTACTTCTTTTAATCAGTTTGAGTCAGAATCTTTGTACGACTCATGGGAGCGATTCAAGGATCTTCTGAGAAAATTCCCCCACCATGGACTGCCAGAATGGCTTCCCATCCAGACATTCTATAATGGGTTATCCGGAGCTACTCAATCGAGTATTGATGCCGCTTCTGGAGGAGCGTTCATGTCTAAGCATCATACAGCGGGGTATGAATTGGTGGAAACAATGGCGGCCAATAATTATCAATGGCCAAATGATAGGCAGGCCCCTAGAAGAGCAGCAGGAATATATGAGGTAGATCCAGTCACACAATTAGCGGCTTAGGTTGCAGCGCTAACTAAAAGACTTGACACCATGGGAGTGCAAGCTGTGCAGAATGTTCAGAGTGTCGCATTGTTGTGTGAATTGTGTCAAGGGAGCCACACAACTGAGCAGTGTGCCATAAGCCCCGAGTCAATTCAATTTGTTTCCAACTATGGGCGGCAGCAAAACGCATGTCTCCCTACTCATTATCATCCGGGCTTGAGGAATCATCCAAACTTTTCTTGGGGCAACACAAATAGCAATCAAGCACAACCTCCGACCACCAGGCCTAATTTCTCAAACCCTCCCGGTTTTCAAGCTCAAAATCAGTACAACCAACAACCACAGAGTTCTCATAATCAGTTCCACTATCCACCATCTCAACAGGAAAGAAAACCTAGTTTGGAAGATCTCCTGTCATGATATATTGCCCAAAATGAGACAAGGAGCAGTAATCAAGAAGCTTCCATCCGGAACCTTGAAGTCCAAATGGGATAGTTGGCCTCTGCTTTGAATAGTCGACCGCAAGGCACATTGCCGAGTGACACTGATGTCAACCTGAAACGGGATGGGAAGGAACACTGCAAAGCAGTTACACTCCGGAGTGGGAGAACTATAAATGAGAAGGGTGGAGAGAGTCCTGTAGTGCAAGAAGAAGTGACTATAGAGGAACCTATTGTGGAGCAGAGTGATGATAAGTCTGGGGGTGAGGTAAATGCTCAAGAAAGCCCTTCATCACCAACCCCTACAGTAAACACAGCTAGTCCTCCTATCCCACAGTTGCCATTCCCCCAGCGCATGCAGAAACAAAAGCTTGATAAGCAATTTTCTAAGTTTTTAGAAGTGTTCAAGAAGCTTCACATAAATATCCCGTTTGCAGAGGCGTTGGAGCAAATGCCGAGCTATGTTAAATTCATGAAAGACATATTGTCGAAAAAGAGGAAAATGGGAGATTATGAAACAGTGGCTTTGACTGAGGAATGCAGTGCTATTCTACAGAACAAGCTCCCGCCAAAACTGAAAGATCCTGGAAGTTTCACGATTCCATGCACTATCGGGGACCAATTCATTGGCAAGGCCTTATGTGATTTGGGGGCGAGTATAAATTTGATGCCTCTGTCAATATATAAAAAGCTTGGACTGAATGAAGCCAAACCCACAAGTGTTACTTTGCAATTGGCGGATAGATCTCTCACGTACCCGAAGGGGATAGTAGAGGATGTGCTTGTTAAGGTGGACAAGTTAATCTTCCCAGCGGACTTTATTGTCCTGGACTTTGAGGAAGACAGGGAGGTCCCGATAATACTGGGAAGACCATTCTTAGCAACGGGGAGAACCCTTATAGATGTGCAGAAAGGGGAGCTAACTATGAGAGTACAGGATCAGGAAGTAACTTTCAATGTGTTTAGGGCAATGAAATATCCGAACACCCTTGAAGACTGTTTCCAGATTAAAGAGATGGATGATGCAGTCAGGGAAGTATTCTCAGAAACATGCATAACAAACCCTTTAGAAGCTCCATTAAGAGGTACCAGTACTAAGGAAGAGGCCACCCATGTTGAATGTGCTAACTGGCTGGATGCACCCCAGCGATCTACACAGTTCCAAAGACAGTTTGAGTCGCTGAATGATCCAGAAGCATCTACTTCCAAGGCCCAACCATCTGTTGTAGAACCTCCTGTCCTCGAGTTAAAGCCCCTGCCCAATCATCTGAGGTATGCATACTTGGGAAATTCATCCACTTTACCTGTTATAATATCTGCATCTTTAGATGAAGGCCAGGAAGAGAAGCTACTGCTAGTGCTCAAACAGTATAAAATGGCACTGGGGTGGTCAATTTCAGACATTAAAGGGGTCAGTCCATCCCTTTGTATGCACAAAATCCTACTGGAGGAAGGATCCAAGCCGACCATTGAACATCAGAGGCGATTGAATCCAATAATGAAAGAGGTGGTCCGGAAGGAAATCATTAAGCTGCTAGATGCGAGCATTATATACCCTATCTCGGACAGTCCTTGGGTCAGTCCAATTCAATGCGTGCCAAAAAAGGGCGGTATGACAGTAGTAGCCAATGAGAATAACGAGTTGATTCCAACCAGAACGGTGACTGGATGGAGGGTATGTATGGACTATAGAAAGTTGAACAAGTCCACCTGTAAGGATCACTTCCCTCTGCCATTTATTGATCAGATGCTCGATAGACTTGCTGGGCACGCCTTCTATTGTTTGCTAGATGGTTATTCTGGCTATAATCAAATTTCTATTGCTCCCGAAGATCAGGAGAAAACAACGTTCACATGTCCGTATGGGACCTTTGCCTTTCGGAAAATGTCCTTTGGGTTGTGTAACGCTCCTGCAACATTCCAACGTTGCATGATGTCCATCTTCTCTGACATGGTCGAAAAGACCCTCGAGGTTTTCATGGACGATTTTTCTGTATTCGGGAGTTCATTTGATAACTGTCTGGTCAATTTGACTGCCGTTCTCCAAAGATGCGTTGAAACTAATCTTGTATTGAATTGGGAGAAGTGCCACTTCATGGTAAAAGAGGGCATTATTCTGGGCCACAGAGTATCAGATGGTGGTATTGAAGTAGACAAGGCTAAAATTGATGTCATCAATAGTCTACCACCGCCTACATCAGTGAAAGGGGTTAGGAGTTTTCTTGGGCATGCAGGTTTCTATAGGCGGTTTATCAAGGACTTCTCAAGGATAACAAAACCACTATGTTCACTATTGGAAATGGATATGCCTTTTCAGTTTGATGAAGCCTGCCTCAGAGCATTTGAATTATTGAAGGAAAAACTCATTTCGACTCCTATTATGGTAGCTCCTGATTGGACTTTCCCATTTGAGCTCATGTGTGACGCCAGCGATTTTGCAATTGGGGCAGTGTTGGGGCAGAGAAGGGACAAAGTGTTCCACACGATCTATTATGCCAGCAAAACATTAACTGATGCTCAGTTAAATTACACCACAACCGAGAAGGAACTGCTGGCAGTGGTCTATGCTTTCGACAAATTTCGTTCCTACCTCATTGGAACAAAAGTGACTGTGTACACAGACCATTCGGCCATTAAATATCTGATAGAAAAAAAAGATGCAAAGCCTAGGCTGATAAGGTGGGTCCTTCTTCTACAGGAGTTCGATCTAGAGATCCGCGACAAGAAGGGGATAGAAAACCAGGTAGCAGATCACTTGTCGAGGTTGGAAAATCCTCCTCATTCGGGAGACGCAATCAAAGACATCAATGATTTCTTCCCGGATGAACAACTGTTTGGCGTCCAAAGTAAAGCCCCATGGTATGCGGACTTTGCAAATTTCATCGCTTGTCAAGTGCTTCCTCCCATCTTCAGCTATCAGCAGAGGAAGAAATTCCTAAATGATGCAAAAGAATACTTTTGGGACGAGCCCTTTTTATTCAAACAGTGTTCAGATCAGATTCTGTGAAGATGTTTGCCAGAGGAGGAAATCGAAGGTGTGCTCCATCATTGTCATTCCTCTAATTATGGAGGACATTTTGGGGGCCAAAGAACTGCTGCTAAAGTACTCCAATCTGGGTTTTACTGGCCTACCCTGTTCAAAGATGCACAGCTATATGTGTTGCACTGCGATAGATGCCAAAGGGTAGGAACCATTTCAAAAAGGCACGAATTGCCTCTGTAGAATATCCTTGAAGTAGAGCTGTTTGATGTATGGGGTATTGACTTCATGGGGCCATTCCCGTCGTCCTTCAACAATCTCTATATTCTGGTCGCGGTTGATTATGTCTCCAAATGGGTAGAAGCAGTCGCCTTGCCTTCTAATGATGCTAAGGTGGTGCTTAATTTCTTAAGGAAAAATATTTTCACTCGCTTCGGCACTCCTCGGGCAATAATCAGTGATGAAGGGTCACATTTTTGCAACAAATATTTCGAAGCCCTTCTTGCTAAGTATGGGGTGACCCATAAAATAGCCACAGGTTATCATCCGCAGACAAGTGGCCAAGCAGAGATCTCTAATCGAGAGGTTAAGCGTATCCTGGAGAAGATCGTTAATCCTAATCGGAAGGACTGGTCAAAGAAGCTTGATGATGCCTTGTGGGCATACCGCACCGCTTATAAAACTGCCTATCGGAATGTCTCCGTATAGGCTTGTTTATGGCAAGGCTTGTCATCTTCCTGTGGAGCTAGAGCACAATGCATATTGGGCTATCCAAAAGTTCAATTTCGATATGGATGCAGCAGGTGAACGAAGACTATTACAACTCAATGAATCAGACGAGTTTCGTCTGCACGCGTATGAAAACGCTAAGTTGTATAAGGAAAAGACAAAGCGGTGGCATGACAAGAAAATTGTCGAAAGGAACTTCAAAAAAGGCCAGAAGGTGCTTCTTTTTAACTCCCGGCTGAAATTATTCCCGGGGAAGTTGAAGTCCCGATGGTCGGGGCCGTTCACCATTGCTAAAGTGTATCCTCATGGGGCTATTGAGGTCGAAGACCCTCATTCAGACAAAACATTCAAAGTCAATGGACAACGTTTGAAACACTATTGGGGCGGCGAGGTCGACCGGCAAAACACCTCCATCACCTTGGGAGACCCGGTGTAAGGCGGGGCGAAAGTCAAGCCGACGACTCTAAATCAAGCGCTTGATGGGGAGGCAACCCCAATCTTAGTATCAAAAATTTCCTTATGGTTTTATTTAGTCTTATTTTCTTTAGTTATCATTAGTGCAATTGGTTTTGCTTAGAATTAGTGTAGATGTTAATTTAGTATGTTAGGATGTAGTTTAATGGTTAATATAATTGTTAGTATGATTGCTATGTCTAGTAGTTCAAATGTGCATTGATTCAGATTTTGGGTGTTGGCTGCAAGAATGCAGTGCTCGCGCCGCAGCGCCAAGAGCTAGTCTGAGTTTCGCGCCGCAGCTCCAAGAACCACGCCGCAGCGCCATCCCCTTTACAAATTTTCGCGCCGCGGCGCCGGCATATGCTAGAAGCTACTGGAGAGTTGCGCTGTAGCGTCGAGGTCTTCCTAATTACTCACGCCGCAGCGCCAAGATTTCACGCCGCAGCTCCGATAATGACGCCGCAGCGCCAGGATTAACCTTTCCCGCGCCGCAGCGCCATGCACCACGCTTGCAGCGCTAGTGCCGAGTTTTTAAGTTTAATTGAGGCTTTTGGGTTCAGTTTGCAGTGTCCCTCGTTTCTCTCTCACACATCTCCCTTACTCCCAGCGATTGCAGCAAATCAACTGTCACCCATTCGGCTTCTGAGCATTTGGGGCCTTCAACCGTCAGTGCAGTTATTCTCCTTCATTGTATTTATAAGCAACCAGAGGTAAAGGATTTCTTCAGAGAAGAGTTTGGTTGGTCGTTTGTTAATTATCTTTTTGTTGTTCTTGGAGTTTTGTTGGCTATGGGTTCAAAGCGTCCTCGCACTAGTATAGGTCCTCCTCCGTCTTCCAGAGCCCCTCCTCTTTGGGATGCTGTAAAATTTCCGAGTGAGGAAGCCTGGAAGCGATATGCCCAAAATTTTTCAAAAAGGAGTTTGGTGCCTGAGAGAGGGCTAAGGCCAGATGACAAGATGGACGGCCATATGAATTCAATGATTGTGACTATGAAATGGATTCACTTCACCAAGCCTCCTGAATCTGCAGTTATTTCAGTGGTAAAGGAATTCTATGCAAATGCTAATGCCGATGGTCCTGTTTCGGTGCCAGTTCGGGGTAAGTTGATAAAATTTGACACTCGAACCATCAATGCTGTATATGGGACTCCAAACTACGATGGTAAGGATTATCTGGAGCCTGGGATGCGGAGTTACAATACTGATGAGATTATAGCAAAGCTCTGCAAGCCTGGTACCGTGTGGAAAACCAATGAATTCCATGGTGAAAAGACCTCTTTCCCCCATCAAGCCTTAAGTCGTTATGGTAAGGCGTGGTACTCCTTTATTTGTGCAAATATTATGCCAACACGCCACCTGAGCGATGTAACAAGAGAGAGGGCAGTGCTGCTTTATGCAATTGTCATGGGGCTGAAGGTTGATGTGGGGGTTCTTATTCAGGATTCAATTAAAAAGGCCATTAGGAGCAACGTCAATTCCGGACTCCCTCACCCGTCTCTGATCACACGCCTATGCAAAAGGACGGGTGTGGTATGGGAGAAAGACGACATCACTCAGCCGCCTATGGCAGTCATTGATCATCACGTTATAGCCCGTTATGGAGTTTGGGATGGGGGACCTCCGTCACACCCAAAGGGTCAGGGATATTTACCGGGGCCTCTGCCGCCTCCCTCATCGGAAGCTGGTACCTCCGCTCAAGCGCCTGAGCCCCCATCTTCTGAGGCTATGCCACCAGGGGCCTTGGCAGAGATTTTAAGCAGTCTTAATTTTCTCCACAGCAAGGTTGATACAGTGGCTCAATGGCAGAGCCAATTCAATCACTATCATGCGGAGTTCGCAAATACGGTCTCCAGTATCTATTATGCTCAGGGAGGAGACGACGCAGAGTCCATGCCCTTTCAATTTCCAGAGCCTCCAGTCTTTGCGCCTTATCCTCCACCATTTCCAGCCTCAGGAGAGGATCGCGAGGAGGAGCCAGCGGATGCGGATGCTGAAGACGAGGATGATGGCGGAGGTGATATTTCTCCAGAGGGTGAAGGCCAGTGAGGTCATTGGCAGATTTCAAGCTTGGGGGAGATTTCCTGTTTAAGTTTTATTATATATGAATTGCTGTCATGTTTCTTTTGGGCGAAGATTTCCTGTTTAAGTTTTATTATATATGAATTGCTGTCATGTTTCTTTTGGGCGGTTTAGCCCCAGACTATCTATTTTTTTCTTTTTTTTATGCTATGTTTGTGAATGTTTTCGGTTTATTTTTGGGATGCATGTTATGATGCTTGTGCTTTATTTTGGTTGTTATGTTTTTAGCCATATTTTGGGGTTTGTGCAGATAATTGGTTTTCTTGATGCCATGTGTAATGGCTTCTCCCTATTCCCCCTTTCGCCTAGTTCTATAATTGTAAATATGCTGGGTGAGGGTTAATTTTTGATCGTGGCTAATGACAGGCGCCAAGTAGTTATGGCTGTCTCTTAGAGTCGTGTCAGGCATGTATGTGTTAGGGGTTGTGAATCGAAAAGTCGAGACTGTTTTTGATCTGTCCTTAGCAAGCACCGATCAACTGTTTTAGCTAATTATTTTTCGATGTTACTTCGCGCGTTGATTGCTTTGAAAGTATGTTCATTCTTATAATCTTTCATTTCTGCAAGGTAATAAAGGGCTTGGGTGCTTTTATAGTTTTGGATCTTGGACTCTGGCATGTTGTATTAAAATAAAATAAAAATATAATGAATTGAAAAGGAGATTGATTATCGAAAGTCTTGCGGTGGGTCGAGATGGAGCGTAAAACGCACTCGCCCATAAACGCAGGACCGATGTTGAGATGGAGCATAAAATGCACTCGTCAAATAATCTTCAGATTTCATAAAGTCTAATTTGGCTTATGTTGATTACGTGGCCTTTGCTGCTCGAGTTATTAGATTCATAGGGGTGTTCCATGCCTAGTGCCCTAAAGCCGTCTGGTTTGGGAGTCACTGATCAAAAGCTCATTTATGGGTAGCTCTATTTAGCCTAAGGTAATTAAGGACTGTCCGAATCGGATTTTACTGTCTTCATGCTTGAGCCTTTTGATATTTTTTTTCCTGTGCTTGCATCCTAGCCTTAATGCTTGTTGAATGTTTAAGTTGCGTAGTGTGCATATTGTTTTTAGCAATCAGCTGTGCAGGTTATTTGAGCTATGTTTAGTTAGGATGGTTGGTCTTCGCGCACATAGAATGGATCAAGTACAGTCTCATGCTTGCAAATTCAATTTTAAGCCCCTTTTCATGTCTGTGTTTGTCCTATTCTCGGAGAGGCTCTTTTTGTACGCTTTGAAGCCGTGGTATTATTATATAGTAGTAGTTTCCTTTCGCGTCTTCCAGTAATGTAGTGTGGATGTTAGATTGTTTGCTTGAGGGCAAGCAAAAGCTTAAGTTTGGGGGTATATGATAAGTGGTATTTATATCGCGAATCAGATTCTCTAAAGCTCAAGACGCTGCTTGTTTTCTGTTATTTGTTGTGCTTTTGTATATATTTTGTTGTTGTTATGCTTTTCCTGTATGATGCAGGGCTATTTTGGTCATTTCCAGCTTGCAGGGGCAAAGTTGTCATTTTCTACATTCTGGCGCCGCAGCGCCAGAGCCTATTCTAAAGCCCACGCCGCAGCGCCAACTCATGGTCCTGGCTAAATTCATCTGGCGCTGCAGCGGCCCGGTCCTTCTTATTCTCGCGCTGCAGCGTTAGTGGCGCCGCAGCGCCGCCAAGCAGTTATAGGCTCCGTGCCGCAGCGTCACCTCCGGTGCCTAGCGGTTCGCATTTAATGACCTAAAAATAAGAAAAAGAACGAGAGAGAACGACGGAAGGATATCGGAGATAGAGAGAAAATACAGAGAATATTTTTGGGGATTCTAAAACAGAAAGAAGCTGTGTTTTAGGGGAGAATAGTTATTGCATCATATACAGCTCAGGAGTTACACGGAGAAGAGAAGACGTGGAGACAGAAAACCTTAGCTCAGGAGTTTTCTTATTCTAAAATCTCTCGGTTGTTTATGTATTACTGATCAATGTTGAATGTGATAGAAATGTGTATTAGCACCATGGTTATGAACTAATTCCTTTTTAGGATTGCAATGTAACCTAGTGTTTAGCCTAATTAACTTTCTCTCCTATTTATACTAATGAATCATTTTGGGAATGGGTTGTTGTGTTTCTTGATTATTGACTAAATGCTTGACAGAGTTTTTGGCAGTGATATTAATGGATATTGACTATTGGACATTATTATCTAGCTTTTAAAATACAACAACACTTGTTATGCCCTTGCCTAAAGGAATGTGTGCATAAACTGCTTAATAGGATAGACATATCTCTATTTGCCTTGTGTAGCCTTGAGACTGAGCTTAATGACCCTAGCCTAGTTATTTTCATCGATAGATATATTGTGATTCATCTAGCTAGAGATGTGCATTTGGCCTTCGATAGAAGCATATGCATAGTTCTATTCTCGGCTGACCATTCCTTGATTTGTTTGTATTGTGGAGAGTTAGGAGATTAGGCGACGCGTTAGGGGAATTGCAATCCTAGCTTGTCTCCCTATTACATCTATTTCTCCCGCTTCCTTTAGTTGTAATCGCATAGTTTAAAATACCGCCTCCAATCAATTGTTTAGATAAGACAGTAAAGAACTTACATTAGTATTTGATTTGAATTTAAGACTTCGTCCTCGTGGGTACGACATCCTACTTATCTTATATTACTTGTTGACCACGTATACTTGCGCGTTAATTGTCATTACATAAGCCGGACAACAGGAAGGTACGAGTATGCATGGATTACCGGGATTTGAACAAAGCTTATCTCAAGGATAACTTCCCAGTACCTTTTATCCATATCCTGATAAACAATACATCACAGTATGGCATACATTCTTTTATGGATTAATTTGTTGGATACCATTAAATCATGGTCGCTGAAGAGGACAGGGAGAAGATATCCTTTATCACTCCCTGGGGAACCTTCTGTTATAGACGATTATCTTTTGGCCTTATCAATACCGGTGCCACGTATCAGCGAGCCATGATAGCCCTTTTTTACGACATGATGCACAAAGAGATAGAAGTCAACGTGGATGACATCATTGTCAAATCCCAGAAGGAGGATGTTCACATCAGCCATCTTAAAAAGCTTTTCAACAGGTTGCGTAAGTACAACCTCAAGCTGAGTCCGGCCAAATGTGCTTTTGGTGTCAAATCGGACAAGTTGTTTGGATTTCTGGTAAGCAATAGAGGCATTGAACTGGATCCCGCTAAGATTAAAGCCATCACCGAGATGCCAGTGCCCCGAATAGAAAAAAAAATACGGGGATTCGTAGGGAGAATCAATTTCATAAGCAGGTTCATCTCTCAACTCACAGCGACGTGTGAACCCATCCTCAAGCTGCTAAGGAAAAATTTCGCCACGAAATGGAATGAAGATTGTCAAAAAGCCTTCCTTTCCATCAAAAAGTAGCTGATCGAAGCACCTGTCTTGGTACCCCCAAGGGATAAGGTTCCCCTATTTATGTACCTGTCAGTCAATGCCAATGCAATGGGCTGTATACTGGGCCAGAAAGATGATAGAAGTACACTCTGATTGAGAAAAAATGTTATGCGTTAGTGTGGGCCGCCGTGAGATTACAACACTATCTGCATGGGCACACGACCTATCTCATATCCCGCATGGATCCACTGAAGTATGTATTCAGCAAACCAATATTGAATTATCGATTGTCCAAATGGAAATTTATCCTCCAACAGTTCGATATTGTCTACGTGACTTAGAAGTCCATCAAAGGTCAGGGGATTGCAGATCAATTGGCCGAAGCACCGTCAGGGGATTTTGAACCCTTGGAAACTTATTTCCCGGATGATGGGATCATGACAATTCAACAAATCCCTCAAGAAAATACAGTCCAACCTTGGAAAATGTATTTTGATGGAGTAGTGAACATGGAAAGTGCCAAAGCTGGAGCAGTCCTTATCTCTTGTACAAGAGAACAGTATCCTATGGCTATCAAGCTGCAGTTTGACAACACCAATAACACGGCTGAGTATGAAGGCTGCATAATGGGGTTGAAACTAGCCCAGTCCATGGGTATCAGACGTTTACTAGTCTTTGGGGATTCTGAGTTGGTCATTAGATAAACCACCGGGGCGTATCACACCAAAGCATTGCATTTGCTACCCCATCACCGACAGGTTTTCAAGATGTCCATAGATTTTAAAGAGATAACCTTTGTCCACATCCCTCGAGGAAGGAATGACTTCGCTGATGCATTGGCAACATTGGCTTCCCTGATACACGTATATGATAGGAGGGGAATTCCCGACATCAAATTTGAGAGCCAAAAGGCCCCGACATATGGGAATTACATTGGAGAAGTATCAGAGGAAATACCTCTTATCAAACAGCCTTGGTATCAAGATATAAAAGAATATCTCTGAGCTGGATCTACGCCCGCTAAGGCAAGCCAAGCCGGACGAAAGTGGATTCACAAGATAGCTACGAAGTTCTATCTAAGCGGAGATGCACTCAATAAAAGGGATATTGGAATAGGCCTTTTAAGATGCCTCGATAAAGACCAAGCTTAGAGACTGATGGATGAAGTACACGGTGGAGTCTGTGGTCCACACATGAGTGGTCATTTATTGGCTAAGAAGATATTAAGAACCGGGCATTACTGGATCTCTCTCAAAGTTGGCTGTGATGATCACGTAAGGAGATGCTACCAATGCCAAGTCCATGGAAATTCCATCTATGCTCCTCCAAACGAAGCTGCACAACATGAGTTCGCCAGTGCTTTTTTCCATGTGGGGAATGGACGTGATTGGGCCAATAGAACCCAAAGCCATCAAGGTCATCGATTCATCTTTACCATGATCGATTACTTCACCAAGTGGGTTAAAGCTGCCTCTTTTCCCAAAGTCACCAAAGAGGTAATCATTGGTTTCATCAAAAATAATGTCGTCTGTCGATATGAACAACCGTAGGTGATCGTATCAGACAATGCCAAGAATTAAATAATCAGATGATGAGGGATTTATGCAGCAAGTTCCATATCAAGCATCTCAATTCTGTCATCTATCGGCCCAAGATGAATGGTGCTGTTGAAGTGACCAATAAAAATATCAAGAAGATCATGCAGAAAATGTCCGCCAATCACAAAGGATGGCCTGACCTATTGCCTCTAACTCTATTAGCATACAGGACATCAATGCGTACTTTTATTGGGGCTACCCCCTACTCATTGGTCTATGACATGGAAGTAGTACTTCCCATAGAAGTAGAAATGGACTCTCTGAGAGTGTTAATAGACGCTCAGATAGAAGAAGATTAGTGGTGGCAAGAGCGGTACCACCAGTTGTCCCTGATAGATGAAAAGAGGGCTACAACCATCTTCCACGGGCAATTATATCAGTAAAGGATTGCTCGATCATACAACAAGAAGGTTCGACTCTGGCAATTCAAAGAAAACGACCTGGTAATGAAGAAAGTTCTGGCTAATCAAGATGAAGCCAAAGGAAAGTTTGCTCCAAATTGGGAAGGCCCTTTCATTGTCAAAGAAGTGTTAATAGGAGGAACTATTAGATTGCAAGAAATGTATAGGAACGAATTTCCCTAGCTTATCAATTCAGACACCGTGAAAAGGTACTGTGTTTGAAACGCCTACAAGCCATCATTCTGGTCCAGCGAATCAATAAAATCATTTCGGGTTTCCACAATAGCTCGAACTACGAATGA
Organism: Panax stipuleanatus; assembly: GCA_020205555.1. Lineage (NCBI taxonomy): Eukaryota > Viridiplantae > Streptophyta > Magnoliopsida > Apiales > Araliaceae > Panax > Panax stipuleanatus. Next base: position 45,777,757 of record CM035120.1, read on the forward strand.
CCTAATCTCCCTCAACCCGAGAGTATATAGGCAGCCATTTGCGGTGCGGTCAAACCAAATAAAAAATTCAAAAACCCATTAAACCCAAGTTCAAACCCAAAAGAAACACTTCTCAAACCTTCCAGGCTAAGCTGAACTACGAATGACCTAATCTCCCTCAACCCGGGAGTACGTAGGCAGCCATTCATGGTGCGGTCTGACCTTCAAGGGAAAAATAAAACCAATAAAAACCAGTCTCAAGACACTGAAACCCATATAAAACTAAATACAATCAATCCTCCCTGGTCAACAGGCCCTGCTAAGATACTCTTTCGACATGTCAATGTCAATCCATCAAGGAAAAGCTCATAATACATCAAGACAGCAAGTCATGAAAGAAGTGGTAATCACTCAGCAATGACAATACATCTCTAACAGGAAAATGAATCAAAATATATTTCTCTTATATATAATACTGTTTGATATATACACTGTGTCCTGTACATGACAAAAATGGCTGATCTATTATGTGCAGGAAAAAGAAAGCTAGTATATAAACCCGTGGACAAACGGGATAGTAGTGCCAACATGGCATCCCTCTCAAAAAGATGGAGAATCAGCGGTAAGCTCATATCCCACGATCTCCATACGAGCAAGAATATCCACAGCCATCTGCATAGTGCTGCTATAACCATCTATGAAAGCACTCATATCTGCAACCAGGCTGTGTGTATATGATCTAAGTGCAGTGCTGTCCGCAATATAAACATCTCGGGTAGCTATGGCCTCATCCCTCTCAATATAAGTGGCATTTCGGGCAACCAAAGCCTCCTTGATCTCAATAAAAGCTGCATCTCGGGTCGATCAAGCCTCGTCTCTCTTAACAAATGCTACATCCCTAGTAGCTCGAGCCTCGTCTCTATCAGCAAAAGCTATATCCCTGCTAGAAATGGCTATCAACATTAGCGCTCTAGCCTGATCCCTCTCAAAGGTCATTCGAGCTAGGGAATCAATAAGAGTTGGATTTGTCCCAATCGGAATGCTCGGAGGGTCACTAACTAAAGCTGCTGTCAAACCAGTAAACAAATCATCCTTCGTGGGAGAATCAAAATCCTCCATAGGCTCCTCCTAATCTGAATCAATGCTCAGAGCTGACTGGATAACTGCAGCCAGTGCAATGTCGGCCTCCAACCATGCCGAATACTCTGGAGAACGATCAGGATGGCTAGTAGAAAAGTCATCCCTCTCCCTATGAGTCCAAAACTCATAAGTCCTGATGAGGTCAGCTGACGACAAAGATGAAGCTGATGTTCGCTGATCCATAGCCCCCTCAAAGTGGTGGATGCTTTGAAACTGATCAAACTGGCCCATGACTGCCAATGGATGTTATATGGCAACCCCTCTCAAACCCGCCAGGGGCAGATAGTCTATGCCAACTTCATGAGTGATGAAGCTTTAAGGGGAGCTAAGCCCTGAACAGGGTAAGATAAAAAAGGATGCTCAATCGACGATAAAAAGGCCAACTATGATGCCGCGTCTGTACACTCTGCTGGCCAGAAAGAGTAGGACATCGCTATCTCATGGGTAAAGCAATACCTATGATGCTTGAAAGTGCTGATAGGACTCAAATGTGTCATGAACCACATATACAACAGAACGACGCAACCCTTGAAAAACCCCTTTGGATGGGTACTGCAGAATGTAGCCAACCTCAAGGTCTCGGCTAATATCATCGACAGAATAGTACAACCCTGTCTGAGGGCACGAACCACTACATCCAAGCCAGTGTCCAAGTGGTCCATGTATAGTGCCATGTACAAATAAGCTGTGATGCACATTTGTAGAACGTCCATACGTACAAACTGCCACTCATCTACAGAGATGATAAAGTCTTCTGAATATCACTCGCAGCTGTCTAGTCGGCCAAAGAGATCGATCAAAAAGTCCAGGGACACTACATGCCCCACGGTAATCTCCTCAGTGACAACTCTGCGTCTCAGACCAGTCATGGTCATAAATGGTCGCCTCATGTCACTAATGGTTGTTCTGGCACAAGGAAGATCTAATACCAAACCCGTGAGGCGCTCATACTCCTCCAGCGTAGGAGTCAACTCATGAAGGCCAAACCTAAAAACCTAGTGTTCGGGTATCCAACAGGATAATATGCCATCCACAAACCCTTGTGGAACCTGAAAAGCTAAAAGGGCTAAAGAATGCCCCAACATTTGATCAACTATCCCTCTGGCTGTGGGGGGCAGACTGTCATACCAAGATCTCAGCGAAGATGCTACTAACGAATGTGGCAAGTGCTCGATATGGCTAACTGTGGATGAAGATATCTGTATAACCATATCATGAGACCATCCAAGGGTGAAATCTAAACTCACCTGTCTAAATACATATCCATGACATAATACATGCATAATGATAATAGGATGCAATAGATAGAAAAACATCATGCATTTCTAAAATACATTATCTACTGAAAGCATCATCTCTGTCTGCTCATAAAATACAAAAAGTAAAAAGTACACGGAAATGGGGCATAACCGCCTAACAACTAACAGAGGCCTATCAAAAGATATAACGAGAAATGGGGCACAGTCGCCCAATATCTAACAAAGGCCTATCAAAAGATATAGCGAGAAAGCTATTAGAAGAAATCTATAATATCTGTATCCAGGGAATCAACCTGCTGCAGCTCCTCCTGAGTGACAGAATCTCGGCCAGTGGTAATGTCCGATTGATATAGAGGAGGATCAACATCTGCATAGCTGCCAAAAAATGGATCTGCTAAGGGGCCGGCTCCGGAGCTGGAATGATCAAACGAATCTGCCTCGGAAGGATCCCTGCCAAGGTGCCTAATGAAAAAGTGAGCCCTCTCCTACTGCTGGGTCAATCCTAAAATCTGCTCCAGATGAGTCAGCTCTCGGAGGCAAGCTATCCAGTCTGTCATCATCACAGACCCCGACACCTTGTCTGCCATAAACTGGGTAGCACGAGTCTGAGCCCCAATAGTGCGGGGACTCTACCAGCCATGAAATGCCTCCTGGCTGTAAAGACCCTCTAGCAGGGTGAAGCCGTCTACAACCGCCAGGGGAATATCTGTGAGTGGCTGAGCTAATGGCCAATGATGCCAAGCAGGAGGAACAAAGGGAATGCAGATATCTCCCGTGATGTTCCAAATAGCGCGCTCTCCCAAGTAGAGCTCCCAGCCTCCCTCGATCAAAAGGGGAACCCGACGAGTGGACAATACAAACTCTATACCAGTCGAAAAGCCATCCAATAACCCACCTATCAGATAGTCCGGGTGTAAGGGACCAACGCGATAGAATCGACAGTTAACAGCTCTAGCTGCAAGCGGGAGTGGGTAAATCCCTCGGCTACAGGGACCTCTGTCAAAGTGGAGTGATGCCAATGCCGCCCCCTCAAATAGGTATCCAGGCTCAAAGTAGTGGCAGGACGTAGGCAAGAAAGCCTCTCATATGCCCAAAACTGGCAATGCAAAGATCAAATAACCTTAGTGATAAGATTGTTAAACATAAATGAGGAAAATTAAAGGTGAAAGAGAAATGACTCACCAATAGAAAAGAATAAAAACCTAGCCAAGACTCCGTCACGTCCTCCAAGAGTAGGCGCATCCCTCGAAGAAAGTAGGCAAAGGTGTAGGTACCCTAATTAAAATCGCTGAGGCGCTCCACGTATCGAGTAGCGCTGACCAGAGCGAAAGAGACCGTCGAGGAGTTGTCTGCAATGAAACAACCCCTGATGATCACCACAAATAGTCGTCGAAGAATGCGATCTCTAACCCTCTTGGTCTTCAGGTAGAGGCTCAATCAAAGCCCAGCTCTGGGCATCTACACTCAAGGGACCAGAACGGACAGTCCGACCCTAGATGGCCATCAAAAGAACTCCCAAAAGGGAGCGAACGACAGCAGGTGAAATGTCAGCCACTAACGGCACTGGCTCGCCTGCAAACTCTATCCCAGTGATGAACTGCCACTCCATCAGTGTTATCATCACCTCGCAGTCCAATAGATGAAGAGACTGGGTCTGGTGGAACAAGCGCTCAGATAATGTCCTCAGATAACCCTAGGGCAACGACGAGGAGGAATAGAAAAAAGGCCTCGAAACCCCAAGTGTTGACGATGGCCTGATACTCTGGATGCAGAATATGGTATAAAGAGTGGATGCTGAACCAATTCTCTCTGGGCTGAGTGAAGCTAGGAACTTGCATCAAATAGCCAGTCCAGATTAAACTTGTGCCCTAAAATGGCAAAAGAAAGAAAAATCCAAAATAAAAACTTCAGTCACCTCATTGGCGTGAAGGTATATCGATGGATGGCGGCTCAAATCACCCAGCAGCTTCGGCACAGTGATGGCTGGGAGCTCTCTATGTGGATCATGAGCTGGGGCAGGATCCACAAATGGAACATCCTTGTCATTCAAATTATCCATTATCTCAGCCCGGATAGAACGAATCACAGACTCAGCCAACCGGCGAGGCGGTCTGGATGGACGAGGCTGAAGAACATTAGAAGCTCGCATCCGCTTCACACCTGAAGTGACCTTGCTAGCACTACCTGGTCTATCTGGCTCCATAACCTGGACAAAGTCTCCAAATCACCTCAGAAAGGGTGAGGTAAGCCTTAAACTTGTGGCTTATTAAATTAACTCATTGCTTTATGCATCTTTTAAGTCCTAAAGCATGCATTAGTTAACAAAAATCCCCAGTAGAGTCAAAATTGCATGTTTATTAAATACTCAGGCTTTTGAAAAAATTTAGCCAGAGTCTCCTTTGTAAAATGGACTGTCCGCATGCACATAGGCATAACTAGGTGACCATTCAGTAGCACACCTACCCAAAAACATGAACAATTCATATATATGAAAAGAATCAAAAATTAAACTCTCCATGGCAGCTAAATTATCATGTATATTTTTAGTTGAAAATCCAGGCTCATTTTCCCTTAGGACGAGTAAACTGGCCAAAAAGGGCGTCAAATGACTATCTCAGAAATTGAATTTTTTTACATCAAAACGTTCAGCGTAGTAAAACATGCATATTTACTAAGTCTAAATTTTTTTATCAAGTCATATAAGCAAGCCTATTCGCTATATTGTGTTTAGAAGTATACTATATGATATCTAACATTCTAACGGTCAAAACTTAAAAAGAAAGGATGTAAACGTTACCAAAGAAGTGCAGAACATTTGTACGGTGACAAAATTTGAAAAAAGCAGCCCAAACACAGTACATCTGAAGAAGAAATTTTGGATTTTCTTTATAGTTCAAAGTCGAAAATGAATTTTGAAAGCCACGGGAGCCCAAGTTATACTCGTAGAGAGTAGCAACTCCACCTACGGCAGCCGCAAGTGGACTTGCAGCTCCCTAAAGTGGGTCCCACCCCCTCCGATTCGGTCTAGTTAGAATGGAAATGGAGTTTATAGAAGCTAAAAAGTCAAAATAGAGAAAAAACTGCTACGCGATTGAGCGAATTAACCTGAAACCCTGAGTCTAAGAAGCAAGTTCCTGACGAAGGAAGGAACTTTAAGTAAGCCATTAGTAGAAACCCTGATGTGGTATTCAGAATGTTGATGAAAAATTGCTGAAAATTGACTCTTTCAGAGCATCGGGAAAGTCTGGCAATGTGAACAATATGGTTTTAAATATGTCAAAGAATCCAGATTTGTCCGAGGGTATGACTTATCAGAAATATCATGCCCATGTCGAGATCATTTAGGTCTGACATTGCAAGCCGTTGGCGACAACTCCAGCGAAGCATCGGGAATGAGCCGGTGATAAAAGCCGTTGAAAACCACTTCAGCGACGGTCGGAATATCTGACATTGCAAGCCGTTGGCGACAACTCCAGCGAAGCATCGAGAATGAGCCGGTGATGAAATCCGTTAAAAACCGCTTTAGCGAGGGCCGAAATATCTGACATTGTAAGCCGTTGGCAACAACTCCAGCGAAGTATCAGGAACGAGCCGGTGATAAAAGCCGTTGAAAACCACTTCAGCGAGGGTCGGAATATCTGACATTGTAAGCCGTTGGCAACAACTCCAGCAAAGCATCGGGAACGAGCCGGTGATAAAAGCCATTAAAAACCACTTCAGCGAGGGTTGGAATATCTGACATTGCAAGCCATTGGCGACAACTCCAACAAAACATCGGTAATGAGCCGATGTTGATAGCCGTTGAGAACTATTTCAGCGAGGGTCAGAGCATCTGACATGACAAACCGTTGGCGAAAACTCCAACATAGCATCGGGAATGAGCCGGTGACGAGAACCATATACAAATTTTCCCCACAGGGGACAGATGATGGAATCTGTTATACAAATCCCTAGCGGGAGCACCGAGAAGGATTGGTGGTTCAATCGACCGTTGTAAACTACTGTTAGAGTAGGCACCGAGGAAGTTCGGTGATGGTCAACTTCTGCAAGCGACCATTATAAACTGCCATTCGGGTAGGCATCGATAAGGTTCAATAATGGTCAAATCATTGTCCATTATTGTTCTAGTAGATCGTGATACTCCTAACCCCGACAAAAAACATCGACATCAACCGAACCATAATCCAAACCGTTGGCGACAACTCAAACGTAGCGTCGGGAAAGATCCGATGATGTAAACTGGTGTAACCTATCATCAGGATAGGCATCAGTAATCTCCAATGAGGTCACTCGTTAAACGAGGAATATCCCCAGCAGAAAAAAAGTCAGAAAACTTATCTGGAGACAGAAGATGTTGGTGACAACCCCAACGTTGAGTTTAGGTAAAAATTATCATGAATAACTCCACCCCCAGCAAAAAATGACGAGAACAACCAGTGATAGCCTACCCGTGGCAACTAACACCATGAGGGCATATAACATTCGTAACATGACACATCATGCATTGCATTATATTTACATATGTCATATTTCCAGTGTCTAATAGTCTTTATCCTGTTCATTCCATTACATTGCATAAACATAATAAAGAGGGGCATCTGTAGACACTCAAAAATTTGCATTCATGTTACTAACCTTGCAAGAGGGTAAAACTATCTTTTACCTTCCGGAGACAACCCTAGAAGTTCAAGTCCAGCCCCGGTAACAACCCGGGAGGAACAAGAACCCCGGCGACAACACTGGGAGATCAAACTCAACCCTGGCGACAACACCGGGATGTCAAGTCAAGCCCCGGCAACAACCCGGGAGGTATAGGAGCCCCGAAGACAACACCGGGAGATCAAACTCAACCCCGACGACAACACCTGATGTCAAGTCAAGCCCCTACAATAACCCTGGAGGTACAGAAGCCCCGAAAACAACTCCGGGAGATTAAACTCAACCCCGACGACAACACCGGGATAATAAGTCAAGCCCCGACAACAACCCGGGAGGTACAGGAGCCTTGGCGACAACACCAGGAGATCAAACTCAACCCCGGCGATAACATTAGGATGTCAAGTCAAGCTCCGGTAACAACCCGGGAGGTACAAAAGCCCCGACGACAACATCGGGAGATCAAACTCAACCCCGACGACAACAGCGGGATGTCAAGTCAAGCCCCGGCAACAACCCGAGAGGTACAGGAACCCCGACGACAACACCGGGAGATCAGATCCACCTTCGAAGATAGCCCTGAAGCATCAAATTATCCCTAAAAACAACCCTAGGGGACCAAATCAACCTTAGAGACAACCCTGAGAAAGAACATAGTCGGCTGGGATCAAACCTTGGAGACAACCCCGAGAAAATAGTCAAAAATTATGCCAATAAGGGAGACAATCTCTGAAAGGGCAAAATGGTCATTCTACCAACCTGAATCCAAATTCAGTCAAAATCAAGCCAAATTGATGCATTCAGGGTCAGAAAGAGCCATAACATCGATCTAGAGTGAAAATAGCATAAGATAGCTCAACGGATAGACTGCGATAAAACAAAGATTTGGTTATAAACCCATCTTTCTGGATTCAAAAAAGGTCAAGTCCCATGTCATTGTGTCTCTCTCGGAAAGGGCTTTTCGGAAAGGTATAACACGCCTCAAACGGACGCCCGGATCAAAAGTTATGAAAGTTCGAACCTGACATCGCGTTGGTCGTAGTGCAGGTACTTCGAGACGACGGGACCCAAGGGAGTGGGCCCCACTTGGGGAGCCGCATGTAGAGTCGCGCCTGCCGCGAATGTACATGCTACTATTTTGGTCTATGAATAAGACCCCCCACCCTTGCAAAAAAAAGAGAGAAAAAAAATAGAAAACGCTCTGAAACTCCTCCCATTTCGACCCTTAGCCCTACTTCTAGTACTCCAAACTTTAATTTTATTCTTCCAATATGTTTGCATACGTATATTCTACAACATACCAAAAATTAACCGGTGGAAATTGTAAGACCCCAAATTTTATGAATAAAAATTTAATTTTCTCTATATATTATTTTGAAATAGTAAGGGGTTGATTTGATGAATGTGGTAAGTTATGGGGTGATTTGTGCAATTTTTATAAAGTAAGCAAGTGGCCATAAAATATTCATTGTGTCGGGGAATATTCGTTTGGTTGAGAGAATATTCTTTTTGTCGGGAAATATTAGTACGACGGCGCAATCATTGGTGGCTCTCATAACAGAACACTATCGGATGAAGAAAAACGACAAGAATAAGTTTTTCTAAAAATAACGGCGTGGTTGTTACCGTTAAAACTGTTGAAATACCCGGTGGTTAAACTACCGTAATACGCGATGTTGCACAGTAGCACACGGTATTGTACAGTAATTCTAATTATTGATTCTTACGTAAGAAGTCACTACTCAATAATTGTTATAGTAATTACTGTTCAATATTTTATATTATTGATTCAATAATTGCTACATTGATAATTGCATAATATTTTATTGATTCAATAATTGTTACTGCACAGTATTTCACATTATCAAATCAATAATTCATATTATTTGAATAATATTATTAGATAGCAGTATTGGCAATGTCTAAGGAAGTTCTGTCTAGGAGGGGTTATTTAATTACACGCCAGTAAAGAGAAATCCTTATAGAAAGACCCCCTCTTTCATGGGAACGACCTGGTTGTCAATTTTATAGTTCTGTAATATTATTTATGAATAATTAATAATTGATTTATCTGATAAGAAAATATTTATTTTTGTGGATATAAAAGAAGGAATTAATGCTGAGGTGTTTTAATCAATATTTGTTGTAAATTTGGCTTATTGTATGGACCCCCACTTACCCATTTTTCAAAATCGTCGGAGAAAGTTATCTCAGTTTTGTTATATATATATATATAAGTATTATATATATATATATGTATATAAAAAAAGAAAAAAAAGAATGAAAAGGGGGTGGGGGATAGATGCCTTGGAAGGGAGGGAGTGTATATATTATATATTATATATATATATATATATATATATATAATATAAGTTTTGTTTTATTAGATTATAAATAGAATATATTATATTTTATTTAAAGTTTTTATTTTATTAGAATATTTTATTGCAGAGTGATGAATAGTAAAAATCAAAAAAATCAACGAATTCGTCGAATTTGTTCGCTCGTGATTTCTTCTGTGCGTCCGTGATTAAAATTTTTAAATAGTATCCTGCCATTCTCCTATAAATAAGATGTTTAGTTTAGAAATAAAAATCACACCAGAATCAGAGAATTCTTCTTCTATAATATTGAGCGTATTTCTTTTGAGTTTAAGGAAGCCTTGAGTGTAGAAAATAGTATAAGTTTTCTTCAAGAATATCCCCGCCATACCAGTCAGAAATACTCTTCTTTTAAGGTAAGGGATATTATTTTTTTTCGTAAATGATGTTACTTTCTTTCAATATTCATAAAGAATATTATTTTCTTTCATATTCCATATTATGAAAGCGATAATATTTCATTTAATATACCCAAATTAAAACTTACTGCGGTAAGTATTGCTTCTATAATTCCTGAAATGATCAGAAATTCTTTGAATTTTGCGTTTCATCTAGTATCATTTCATTGGAATGTTGGTATGAATTTTATTATAAAATTTTTACCTTTTCATGTCGGGGCTACTATTCACGTATACGGCACTATTCATGTATACGACACTATTCACGAATACAATACTATTCACAGAAAAATTAAATTTTCTTTTAACTGTCCAAGTTGTCTGTTATGGTTACTATCTTTGATTGTATCCATGTTTTGAACTTCATTCTTGAATTTTGCTCCACAATTGATTATTATAGAGTATTCTTGAACTGGGATAAACTAAATTACGAATCCCTAATCTTTGTCCTTTATCTTACTGGATTCGTTATTTATATTATTTTTCATCATCCCTCAGTTCTAAATGGTGACATAACTGAATATCTTTGGCCTGTAGAGCAAAGATGAATGATTACCTGATGAATATCTTTGGCCCGTAGTGCAAAGATGGACAGGTGTTGAGATGAACATGACCAATTGGTGATACAAATGAATATCTTTGGCCCGTAGTGCAAAGATGAATATTTGATTCAAGATTTATATTGATTGATGTTACAGGGATAAAATATTGATGATGGACTTTTAAATCATAGAAGATAGTAGACTTCATTTTCTACTTAACTCTTCTAATGAATTGTTATTTTCGCTGCGAATATTGATCTAAAATTGGTTGTCCATTATATTTTATCTGATTTATTGAAGGCTAACGATAATTTATTTATCTTTTCCATTCTCCACGTTTATGTTCCGCAGAGAGGCAGATTACTAGTGGGAATCTGTGAAGCGTACCCTGCCTGCCGCACTCAAGATGTTGTGGGAGGAGTTCCAGAAATTGTTCAATGACAAGTACTTTCCCGAAAGTATTCGTCATATGAAAGAGGTAGAGTTTATTAAACTAGAATAGAACAACATGTCTGTGTCCCAGTACTAGGCTAAGTTCGCGCAGTTATCCCGGTTTGCGTCTCATTTGGTGGATAATGAGGAACGTATGACGCGGATGTTTCTAAGAGGTTTGAAACCCAAAATTCGTCAATACCTCATTTCTCACAAACTTTATTTATATTCAGATGTGGTGAATAGGGCCCAATTGTTAGAACGAGATAATAATTATGTTTAACCAAGGGACAACAACCAAGGTCGTACCGATGGCAACAATCATCGGAACAACGATAACCAGCAAGGAGGAAATTATCAGGCTAGAAGCGGTAACCACTCAGGTGGTAATCGTGGCTATGATAAAAGAAGAAGTGAGTCGGGGGGAGATTTCAAGAAGAGAAGGTACAACAATGAGAACGTGAAAACGTCGACAGCAGCACCAGCATCAACTGTTTCTAGGGGCGGAGAACGACCGCCGATCGTATGCTATAAATACGGGCAAGAGGGACACATCAGTCCTAACTGCACAAAATAATTCACGGTATGTTATAACTGTGGAAAGGAAGGTCATATAGCTCGAGATTGTCCTGTAGCGAAACCAAGTCCAGCTAAAAGTCGGTGGTTCCTGGAAGAGCATTTGTCGTGACTGCCCAAAACGCGAGGAACCCGAACGAGGTTATCACGGGTTAGTTAATCGTAAACTCTTGCGAAGTCTATACCTTATTAGATACCGGTTCTACCCATTCTTTTATTTCACCTGCTTGTGCTCAACGTTTGAACTTGACCCCTGAGAAATTAGACTTTAACATATTTGTTGAAACTCCGTTGGGTGAAACCTTCGTTACATTCACAGTTTACAAATCTTGTTTGATTCAAGTTGGCACCCTCACATTAGCTATTGATCTTATCTCTTTGAAAATACTTAAATTTGATGTAATTTTTGGAATCGACTGGTTAACCACTCATCATGCCAAAATTAATTATTTCATAAGGTTGTTAGCATTCATTCAAACAACCAGACCACTAAAATCAATCAATGTCATTTCAAGTCATAAAGCTATTCGTTTATTAAAAAACTGATGTCAAGCTTTCTTATCCCATGTCATTAATTTAAACCAGAATACGTCAGATTTGAATGATATTTCTGTTGTTAATGAGTTTCCTGATGTATTCCCCGAAGAACTTCCCGGTCTACCCCCAGAACGTGAAGTTGAATTCTTTATTGACCTTGAACCCGGTACAAAACCCATTTCTAAAACCCCATATCGAATGGCTCCTATTAAACTTCAGGAGTTAAAGGTCCAACTACATGAGTTATTAGACATCGGTTTTATTCGTCCTAGTACATCGCCTTGGGGTGCTCTTATTTTATTCGTAAAGAAGAAAGACGGTAGTATGCGACTTTGTATTGACTATCGGGAGTTAAACCATGTCACCATCAAGAATAGGTATCCGTTACCTCGCAGTGATGACCTGTTCGACCAGTTGTAAGGTGCACAATTCTTCTCAAAGATCAATCTTCGTTCTGGATATCATCAGTTAAAGATTAGAACTGATGACATTCCAAAGACTGCCTTTAGAACTCGATATGCGCATTATAAATTTCTAGTTATATCTTTCAGATTGAGCAATGTCCATGCTGTGTTCATGGACATAATGAACCGAATATTTGAGAAATATTTAGATCATTTCGTGGTTGTCATTATGATGACATCCTAATATTTTTTTTTACTTAGAACGAACTCAATATGCGACAACGACGTTGGTTGGAGCTGTTGAAAGATTACGATTGTAGCATTCAATATCATCCTGGAAAAGCAAACGTGATAGCTGACGCGTTGAGTAAAAGATCGTATGCGAGAACGAATGCGATGCTGTCAACACGAAGCCCCATTTTGTATGACGTACAAAGGATGGAAATAGAGTTAAAGACTCTAGGGACCCACGTGATGATGTCAAGTATACGCGTAAAACCAACTTTAAATGATAAAATTAAAGCTGCTCAAGCTACAGATCCGGAGTTGATGAAGATGAAGAAGAAGGTGAAAGAAGGTGCTATTCCAAAGGCGAGAATTGATGAAGAAGGAATACTTCGAGTTAACTCTAGACTTTGTGTTCCTAACGATGCTGATTTGAAGTATAGAATCATGATAGAGGCACACAACACACCGTTTGCAATCCATCCTGGAAGTACCAAAAGGTATCGTGATCGTCAAACATACATTTTGGTGGAGCAACATGAAGAGAGAGATCGCGGAGTTTATCTCGAGGTGTTTAACGCGTAAACGTGTCAAGGCGAAGCATCAAGAGCCATATGGTGTGAAGAGCCTCGAGCCTCTCGCTGGTGACGTCTTGTGTGGGATGCACCGAAGCCAGACTCTCCATAGGGGACGCCATTTTTATGCAAACTGATAGGTACCATTGTGAGGTACTATGGTTGAAGCACCATGAGAGTCACAGTTGGAATCGAAAAAATGACCTGGGAGTTAAAATCAAAAATGAAAACGAGGTATCCTCACCTTTTCGACATACCAGGTACGTACGTCAATTTCGAGGACAAAATTTCATAAGGAGAGGAGGTTGTAAGACCCCAACTTTTATGAATAAAAATTTAATTTCCTCTATATATTATTTTGAAATAGTAAGGGGTTGATTTGATGAATGTGGTAAGTTATGGGGTGATTTGTGCAATTTTTACAAAGTAAGCAAGTGGCCATAAAATATTCATTGTGTTGGGGAATATTCGTTCGGTTGGGGGAATATTCTTTTTGTTGGAGAGTATTTGTACGATGGCGCAATCATTGGTGGGCCCCATAACGGAAAACTGTCGGATGAAGAAAAACGACAAGAATAAGTTTTTCTAAAAATAACGGCGTGGTTGTTACCGTTAAAACTGTTGAAATACTCGGTGGTTAAAATACAGTAATACGCGGTGTGGCACAGTAGCACACGGTATTGCACAATAATTCTAATTATTGATTCTTATGTAAGAAGTCACTACTCAATAATTGTTACAGTAATTACTGTTCAATATTTTATATTATTGATTCAATAATTGCTACATTGATAATTGCATAATATTTTATTGATTCAATTATTATCATTGCACAGTATTTCACATTATCAAATCAATAATTCATATTATTTGAATAATATTATTAAATAGCATTATTGACAATGTCTAAGGAAGTTCTGTCTAGGAGGGGTTATTTAATTGCGCGCCAGTAAGGAGAAATTCTTATCAGAAGGCCCCCTCTTTCTTAGGAACGACCTGGTTGTCAATTTTATAGTTCTGTAATATTATTTATGAATAATTAATTATTGATTTATATGATAAAAAAATATTTATTTTTGTGGATATAAAAGAAGGAATTAATGCTGAGGTGTATTTATCAGTATTTGTTATAAATTTGGCTTATTGCATGGACCCCCACTTACCCATTTTTCAAAATCGTCGGAGAAAGTTATCTCAGTTTTGTTATATATATATATATATAAGTATTATATATATATATATGTATAAAAAAAAAGAAAAAAGAAAGAAAGAAAAGGGGGTGGGGGATAGATGCCTTAGAAGGGAGGGAGTGTATATATTATATATATATATATATATATATATATATATATATATATTTGATGATACGTAGGAAGGAGGGAGTATATATATATATATATTATATAAGTTTTGTTTTATTAGATTATAAATAGAATATATTTTATTTTATTTAAAGTTTTTGTTTTATTAGAATATTTTATTGCATAGTGATGAATAGTAAAAATCAAAAAAATCAACGAATTCGTCGAATTTGTTCTCCCGTGATTTCTTCTGTGCGTCCGTGATTAAAATTTCTAAATAGTATCCTGTCATTCTCTTATAAATAGGATGCTTAGTTTAAAAATGAAAATCACACCAGAATCAGAGAATTCTTCTTCTATAATATTGAGCGTATTTGTTTTGAGTTTAAGGAAGCCTTGAGTGTAGAAAACAGTATAAGTTTTCTTCAAGAATATTCCCGCCATACAAGTCAGAAATACTTTCCTTTTAAGGTAAGGGATATTTTTTTTTCCGTAAATGATGTTACTTTCTTTCAATATTCATAAAGAATATTATTTTCTTTCATATTCCATATTATGAAAGCGATAATATTTCATTTAATATACCCAAATTAAAACTTACTGCGGTAAGTATTGCTTCTATAATTCCTGAAATGATCAGAAATTCTTTGAATTTTGCGTTTCATCTAGTATCATTTCATTGGAATGTTGGTATGAATTTTATTATAAAATTTTTACCTTTTCATGTCGGGGCTACTATTCACGTATACGGCACTATTCATGTATACGACACTATTCACGAATACAATACTATTCACAGAAAAATTAAATTTTCTTTTAACTGTCCAAGTTGTCTGTTATGGTTACTATCTTTGATTGTATCCATGTTTTGAACTTCATTCTTGAATTTTGCTCCACAATTGATTATTATAGAGTATTCTTGAACTGGGATAAACTAAATTACGAATCCCTAATCTTTGTCCTTTATCTTACTGGATTCGTTATTTATATTATTTTTCATCATCCTCAGTTCTAAATGGTGACATAACTGAATATCTTTGGCCTGTAGAGCAAAGATGAATGATTACCTGATGAATATCTTTGGCCCGTAGTGCAAAGATGGACAGGTGTTGAGATGAACATGACCAACTGGTGATACAAATGAATATCTTTGGCCCGTAGTGCAAAGATGAATATTTGATTCAAGATGTATATTGATTGATGTTACAGGAATAAAATATTGATGATGGACTTTTAAATCATAGAAGATAGTAGACTTCATTCTCTACTTAATTCTTCTAATGAATTGTTATTTCTGCTGTGAATATTGATCTAAAACTTGTTGTCCATAATATTTTATGTGATTTATTGAAGGCTACTGATAATTTGTTTTTCATTATCTTAGTCATAATATTCTTTACTGGGCTAGTTGAGCTTACCCTTTTCATCTGTTGTCCTCTTTAGGGAATGAGAATGTTGCGGGGACTAGTCGGAGAACAGTGTGATGATCAGAGTTAGATCTGTAGAAGTCCTCACTATTCTATAAAATAGTGGGATAATAATTGTAATGAATAAGAAATGAATTTGAGTGTTTATATTTCGTATTATATACGATTTGTATTGAAGCTCATAGTTTGTGTGGTCGTATTTTGCACGACCGTATGTTATAAAGATTGTATTTGAATTCTGTACAATGTATTTGGCGACTCAGAATGGGTTGGTATTGAACCTATTTTGGGGGCGTCACAGAAACATCTATTTGAAGCCCACCGAGTGGCAAAAAGCCCGTGGAGCAGTCTATTGTAAGTTTTTTTATGATCAGATGTCATTTCTTACTTTATTACGTATATGTGAACGTGCATATAAAGTTTCATCTTCTGGTTTTGCCCGAAACTCAGTTCCGTGGCCTTTTTAGTATATATAAGTATATATATATATAGTTTTCTTCGTTTGCACAGGCCTAGATCGGTAATCCGTGGCTTTTACTCGCTTTTATATATATACATATATATATATATATATATATATATATATATATATATATATATATATACTAACTTGTTCGGCTTGAATCGCTGATTCGTGGCCTTTTCAGCTTTATTATATATATAACTGACTATATATATATACTAACTTTCAATTCCGTCAAGCCTGGATTGCAAATTCGTGGCATTTACTGCTTGTGAATATATATAACAATATATATATATATATATATATATATATATATACATAAAATTTTTTTGACTTTGTTTGGCCTAGATTGGAAATCCATGACCTTTTACAGCTTTTATAAATATATATATATATATATATATATATATATATATATATACTTTTCTGTTCGAGCCTGGATTAGAAATTTGTAGCTCTTTACACGTTTTGTATAATATATATATATATATACTTACATTCAGTCGAGCTTGGATTAGAAATTCGTGGCTCTTTACAGCTTATATATATATATATATATATATATATATATATATATATATATATATATATATATTTATATTCAGTCGAGCCTGGATTAGAAATTCGTGGCTCTTTACAGCTTTTAGATATATATATATATATATATATATATATTTACATTTCAGTCGGGATCGGATTGGAAATCTGTGGCCCTTTACTGCTTTTATACATATATATATATATATATATATATATATATATATATTTACATTTCTTCGTTAGGCCTGGATTGGGAATCTGTGACCCTTTACAACTTTTATTATATATATATATATTCTTTATTCAAGGTAATTAAATCTTTGCTTTAATTATTTATTTTATCTGAATTTGTGTTAATATAAATTTTGTGGAGTAGATTTATCTAAATCTATCCCTTTCTAACTTTTAAACGGTTCAAAATAGGTCCAACCGGAACCAGAAAGCTAGAATGGCTAAGATTTATTTAAATCTAGTTTTTTTTCTAGTTTTGTAAATATTAAAGCGACCTTGCAACCCTAGATCCATATCTAGTGGAAACGGGAAGCTTTGGCTACGCACATGCAAGGATTTGACTGATAAATCTTTTGTTTTTGCGACGTCTAGAGTACAATTTGCATTCTCTGTAAATATCTGTGATGTGTATATTTTCATGGCCATTTTCTGTGAGCCTAGGAATCGTGGGATTAATGATCAAACTGATCTAAACCTGATTCCCACGATGGAAAACTCCATATTGTAAACATATCCTGCCAGTTTTTCTTTAAAATGTACATCTGAGGGACCTTAAAACGGTTATCCGGATTAAAGGTCTCAAACATAGTGAAATATGATTTGTAGTGCTAGAGTCACTTTGATGGCTGTCATGCCCATAAGAAGACCAGCACTTGTATATACATTTTGTGGTCGGGGATGCTTCGCATCCTGACAATAAAACATCCAAATCAAGCCAAAGGCTAAACAGAATAAAAATGGAAGTATAAAAAGGCTTCAATTCCTATGCAAGCGTAAGGGTTTGAAAACCTTCTTTCAAAAATGTCACTTTCATATCTTGTCTAAAAAATGGACTTCTCAACCAAATCAAACCCTTCGTATATAGGTCCAACGAAGCACGACACTACTTTCAAATCAATCAAACGTAGGCTCAATTGCTTCTAGTATACACACACACTGCAATTAAAAAGGGAAATATTTAAAAAATGCTATAATCGTGTTTCACGGAAGTCGGGGGGTGCCTAACACCTTCCCCCGGATTAACTAAACCCCCGAACTTTAAGAATCTCAGTTTTAAGGCCAAGTTTGACAGTGTCTAGTAATTGGGCCTACTTGCAAACAAAACTCGATTGAGTTGGTACAACCATTTCAAAATATACCAACTGGCGACTCTGTAAACCTTTCAAAATCATCGACATGATACATGTTGGCCTTTTCCTAAAATTTTCACCCTTCATAAAACAGATAAGACAAATAAGGGTAGAAAACAAAACAAATTTAGGGAGTGGAAGATCTATCCAAAGCGACAAGATTTTTTCCCAACGTCGATAGTATTCACATAACTAGCTTTCCTACAATCCATACATATACTCAACTCAATTATCATGGAACAATGGTCATGCACACTGAATCATAACTCAGAATAGATTTTCCCTGCTATACATCATTTTTTTCATCATCAAAACCCACAAATTCACTTTCTTTTTTTGGTGAATGGATTTTATGCTCCATTTCACCTTTCTCATTATTTATCTTTTGTAAGTGAGTGCATTTTATGCTCCATTTCACTTATCTGCATGTGTTTATGGGAGAGTGCGTTTTACGCTCCATCTCTACACACCATATGTTTCTCTTTTACTTCTTTTTACTTTTTTTTCAACTTAGTTTTTTTTAACTTTTCTAATTTCTTTATTTCACATGCTCCTACAAATAACATTAGCAGTCAAATAGTCCTAAATTATGAAACTAGTACACATAGACAACTCCACAGATAACTAAGCAAAATAAGCATGTTTCTCATATTCGAGAAATCAATTACTATGGACCATGGCTTAGTTTTCATCAATCATCCACCAATTAAACATCAAACAAATTTTGAAATTTAGCATTAATTTTCAATCTTCTGACTTTAACTTTTTAAAACTTAGCCAACTAAAAAA
Source organism: Panax stipuleanatus (assembly GCA_020205555.1). Classification (NCBI taxonomy): domain Eukaryota; kingdom Viridiplantae; phylum Streptophyta; class Magnoliopsida; order Apiales; family Araliaceae; genus Panax; species Panax stipuleanatus. The sequence continues at coordinate 45,796,745 of CM035120.1, forward strand.
TTTTAAGACTATCAATTTCTTCAAAATTCTCTATCAAAAATGGATTAAATCAAAAACAAAGATAAAAACCTAAACCTCCCCCCACACTCAAACCTTACATTGTCCCCAATGTAAGAAAATCGTGCAAAGAAGAAATTACTATTATCTAACATGTAACTACCAAACTAAAAAGTAAAGGGATAGAAAAATTAAATCTGAATCTTGGGTTGCCTCCTAAGCAGCGCATTTACTTAACGTCGTTTTACTCGACAACAATCCTCTCGATCACTCATAAGCCGAATCCACCAAACATAACATCTCCACTTCTTTCATCTGAAAGCCTTCGAAGAACGGTTTGAGCCCGTGACCATTCACCTTGAATATTTTTCATGTTTTTGGATTTTGTATATCTATAGCACCATGAGAAAACACATTAGTGACAAAAAATGGACCTTCCCAACGAGACCTCAATTCACCTAGAAATAATTTCAGCCTTTAATTATAGAGAACTTTTTATCCAATGGTGAAATTTTTCCTTAAGATCTGCTTATCATGGAACGCCTTTGTCTTATTCTTGTATAGTCTAGAACTCTCACATACTTCATTCCATAACTCCTCCAGCTTTTGTAACTGCAGTTTCCTATGCATTCTCGCTTCATCTATACCTATGTTGCATCGCTGAATCACCAAAAAAGCTTTGTGTTCAAACTCCACATGTAAATGACATGGATTTCCAAACACCAATCGATACGGGGATATACCATTAGGAGTTTTATATGTGGTTCTATATGCCCACAGTGCATCTTTTAACCTTAAACTCCAATATTCTCTAATTGGCTTAACTACCTTTTCCAAAATAGACTTTACCTCTTAGTTTGACACCTCGGCTTGGCCATTGCTTTGTGGGTGATAAAATGTAGAAACCTTGTGCAAAATGTTATATTTCTTAAACAATGCTGCAAGCAACCTATTGCAAAAGTGTGTTTCTCTATCACTAATGATAGCCCTCAGAGTTCCAAACCAGGGCAATTCCTCATAAATAGACAATAGATACTTATCTGGAACGGAGTTATGTACTGGTAGTATCTCCTCATCCCTCATCAACCTGATCAAGTGATCTGCCACCAAGTTGTCTACCCCTTTCTTATCCTTGATTTCTAAGTCAAATTATTGCAGAAGCAGAATCCTTCTGACCTAGGTTTAGAGTCCTTGGTTAGCAAATATTTGAGAGCAGCATTATCAGAATAAACTACTACTTTAGTACCAAGAAAATATAATCTAAATTTATCTAAAACAAAAACAATAGATAAAAAGTTCTTTTTCTGTTGTAGAGTAGTTAATCTGAGCAGAGTTTAGGGTTCACAAGGCATAGTATATGGCATGGGCAACTTTGCCAATTATCTGGCCCAAAATAGCTCCCACTGCATAATTGCTTTCATCACACATGATTTCAAACGGTAGAGTACAAAAAGGGGGTTGAATCACAGGTGCTGATGTCAATAGGCTTTTCAACTTGTCAAACGCCTTTTTGCACTCATCAAAAAACTAAAATTCCTCATCCTTTTGCAATAACTTACACAAGGGCATAGCTATCTTTGAGAAGTCTTTGATAAACCTGCGATAAAATCCTGCATGTACAAGAAAAGAACGAATCTCCCGCACACTGACGGGGTAAGGCAAAACAGAAATAACATCTATCTTAGCTTTATCAAGTTTTAAACCTTTAGCTGACATAACATGACCAAGTATTGTACCTTGTTCCACCATAAAATGACACTTTTCCCAATTAAGAACAAGGTTAGTTTCGAAGCATCTATCTAGCACACGAGTCAAATTATTAAAACAAATATCCAAAGAATCAACATGAATTGTGAAATCATCCATACAGACTTTTATGCAATTTTCCAAAAGATCAGTAAAAATGTTCACCATGCATCTTTGGAATGTTCTTGGTGCATTACACAATCCAAAGGATATTCGACGATATGCAAATTTACCAAAAGGACATGTGAATTTGGTCTTTTCCTGGTCTTCAGGTGCAATCACAATTTGGTTATAAGGAAGGTATCCCTTGGATTGACAAATGTTTGGGAAGGCAACTTTTCTGAGCCTTGAGATTCCAATATTCCCACTGCTATAGCCAGCTGACCCACTTGGTTTCTCAGATCTTGAATAGAGGTACGTGTTTCCTGTATGAATTGTTATGTTTGAGTCATGAATTGTTGTGACTGACCCATAAATGCCTTGAACATATCCTCCATGGATTTTCCACTATTTACAGGAACTGCCTGTCTGGGTTGATACTGAGATTGGTTCGATTGGAAACCTTGCTGTCTAGGTGGGAAAACTCCTTGGTATAGTGTCTTATTCCCTCCATAACTGAGGTTCGAATGATCTCTTCAGCGTAGATTGTAAGTGTTTGAGTAGGGACCATACTTCTTTTGTGGTTGTGCCTGATAGTTTCCCCTAGCATTAGCTTGTTGTGCACGTTCCTCATCTTGCAATATTGGGCAAACATCTGTGTTGTGATTTGCTTGTAAACAGATCCCACAAGCCTTTGTGACTGGCACATTTCCCGTAGCTAATTTTCTCACCACAATAGTTAAGTCGAAAATCTACTGCTCTAAATTGCTAGTTTTTACCTCACTTACCCTTTGTGGTGCATAATCATTCCTTGTCCCAAACTACTGTGCATTGGCTGCCATATTTGCAATCAGATTTCTTGCAGCCTTTGGTGTCTTGTCTATCAGTGCTCCTCCACTACCAACACCGATCATACTCCTATCCATTGGTACAATCCCTTCGTAGAAGTTCTGAATCAAGTGTTAATCGCCAATTTGGGGCGGAGGGCAGCTAGAACACAGTTTCTTGAACCTTTCTTAATATTCATACAATGTCTCTCCACTTACTGTCGGATTCCACATATTTCCATTCTTATATTGGCTACTGTTGAAGCAGGGAAGTACTTCTCCAAGAACAACCATTTCATATCGTTCCATGATTTGTAACGATCGAGAAATGTGTATCTAATTTTAAATTTTTATTGAATTAAATAAATATTTTAGTTGATGTATTTATTGAGTTAAATAAATAATTGATGGAATTGGTCGTGGAGTAATTTAATTAAGTGAGATATGTTAATTAAATTAATGTTAGATAATTTTATAGTTTGAAGTTTTAATTTAATTAGATAATTAAATTAAATGAATTATTAAATAATTACGATGTTGTGTAATGGTGGATTTCTAATTTAGTTTAATAATTAAATTAGAAATTTAATAATTTGTTAAATAAAATTATGATTATGTGGCAATGTGATTTAATGGATTAATATTAAGTCTAATTTAATTGAATTTAATTATTAGAATTTGATTAATAGGTGTGACATGGGTACTATATTATAAGGAGGTTATAAAAATAAATTAGGAGATGGATAGTTGGTGTTTGCCAAACAAGGTCTTATGACCTTTTGCATGTTATAACTGATAAGGCTATTGATTTTTAAGCTGACAAAAATTGAGTACGTGTATTATGTTGGTCAGTTTTATATTTACGTGTTATTTCTAAAGGCTTAGAGTTAGAAAACAAATTAGAGTATTGGTGAGGGAGAGAGAGCTTGAGAGAGTTTTGGGTTTTCTGTTATTTGAAGAGCATTGGAGAATCAAGAAGGAAGTGAAAGACTAATAGAGAAATTCTACATCATCTAACAAGGTTTAAACAAGGAATTAAAGGTATATAATCTATTTTACATTCCTAATTGTGTGTTCTTGAGTTTTCTTTTAAAATTAGAGGTTTGGTTGATGAATTGGTTAAAATAGATGTTATATATGTTGGTAGATGATTATAATCTGTTAATTGTTAATTAAAAATGAATTTCAGGAATCGAATCCATGAAAATATGTGTTAAAATGAAGAATTATGTTCTTGATGGAATATAAATATATATTTTGGCTTGTTTGAGAGTCAAAATTGAGGGTTTAATCATGCTAGAATTTGGGAATTGATAATTGTTTGTGTTAATATATTTAAATATGAAAAGAATGCATGTTAGATGAACTAATTTGGTTGAGAATCGAATCTCTGGTGTGCAATTTTGCTAAAAGTATTGATTTTTGGAAAACTAGCATGAACATAGTTTTAATTCTTCAAATTTGGTTGTTTAAGTTGTTTTGATGGTTAGAATCAGCCTATGCATGCTTGGTGTTGGTTTTTGTGAAGTCTATATCATTTGGGTATGCTATATTTAGAGCTCTGTGTGTTGAAAATCGAGTTTTTGGCTTGGAAAACATGGTTGTTCGCGTGCTGCAGAATTCGTTTCTGGGCAATGTCGCCCCGACGGGCTTTCTAGTTCATTATTCTCTGCCTCGACGGGTTTTCTGCAGTTCAATATCTAGGCCCGGCGGGTGTGACAGAGTGTTCAATATTTGATCCTTTGGTCGTGCAGTTTGGTAAATGTTGGTATAACATTAATAGATGATTATAGTAGAATGAAAAACGTGTTTTAAGAGTTAATATTATATTAAGATTACACGATTGATGATTATGAATTATAAGCTAACGAATTGTGGTAAGTATTGAAAGTGTTGTTCATTAGAACTTGGAGTACTAAGTATTACGTTTTGTGTCAAGTGAGGTTTTCAGATTCATGCTATATGGATAGAATGATCAGACCTTAGTAAAAAATATTGAATGTAATTTAGATGGTGTTTAAGTTGATGGGATTAAACTTTGATGTATCTAATTAATGTGATGATCCTAATAATACATGTAGGATATTTGGTGAACGTGTGTGGTAAATAAATAGCTGACGTACGAGGCAAGTTTCTAAATCCTATTCTTACATTGAGCAAGTTCCTTCCCCTATCTTGATTACGATTACGCAAGTTTTCTATCCTTAAACTTGTTCAAAGTTACGCAAGTTCTCTAAACCTAAGCATTCATTTAGCAAGTTCATTATTTCTATATCGTTTATTATTGTGCAAGTTATAAGCCTTGATTCTCTATTTCAAGTGAATTATCTTTGATTATTCTAAAGTTACAACTCTTTGAAAAGAATTACTTAGTTATAAACATTTATTCAGTTATAAATCGCTATTGATGATCTTTGATCATAAATATCATTGTTCAATTCTATAATGTTGTATAAAACTCTTATATGGCTAGTGAACCCTTGTTGATTCGACTAGTCTATAGTTTATGAGCGTTCTAAAATTCTAGAACTTTTGTTAAAAGCTAATCCAAATCAAACTTCCTTTGGTGCAGACTCTTATGTCAAAGCCGAGATGAATACGCGATAGCGTTAAGATATTTGTGCACAATACATGGTACAAAGGGCTGATCCCCTTAAGTATGAGAAGAATGGTCCATATAGTCTTATGACTGTTAAAGGTTTAAAGTAGAGATACTTGATAACCTAGGACGTAGTTCATAGTCTTGTGACCCTCAGATGTACTTTTGATCTTGTTTCTAATCTTAATTCAAAAGCTAAGCTTTCTTTTATTCAGAATCCATTGATTACTCTCATGTTATTATTATTGCTACTGTTATACTTGTGGGCAATTGTTTGCTCACTCTTGCATATAAAACATTGCAGCTAAAGTTGAGAAAAATGATGAGCTGTCTACTAGTAAGGGTAAAGGCAAAGCGAACAAGTGATGAAGACTAGTATAATTGTATTTGATAAAGATTGCGTAGACTTATTTAAATTATGTGATGTTTTCGCATTGATGTAATAAAGGTTAGATTTCCTAGGATTGTTTTGAGAATTTGTAACCCTTTAATAGGGAGGATTATTGTTTAAGTTTATTAAGTTTACGTTTTAATGTTATCCTATATTGTGGGTAGTTAGATGTGTTTATTTTGGACAGTGAACCCTAAATCCTGTGGGAATAAAGTATCGGGATTTGGGGGTGTCACATGATTGTATCGATCCCAAAGGGAGATAGTACAACCAATCCTTTGCTAAGTTTGCCAGTGAAAAGGGGAAATCTCTAATCTTTATCTGCTCCTTTGTAAACTCATGTGGTTTCATGGTGGAACACACCACATGAATCTCCTTTAAGTGCTTGTATGGGTCCTCACCTGTGAGACCACGAAAAGTAGGAAAAAGGTGAATTAGTTAATTCAAAAGCAGCAGTTAAAGTAGGATATTCAATGCATAAGGGTTGTTGGTTCAAATTAGGAGTAGACAACTCCTTCAAAGTCCTGTTATTGTTTGGCACCGCCATTTCTTCTTCGTTCAATTCGCTAGATGAATGGTTTGAAACTAGCTCGAGTGCTTTGTTGAGGCCTGGTGATGGAGCTTCGTTGGAATCTACAATTGTACTCCGAGATTGACGAGTCTCATTCTTAAGCCTGCGTGCGGTTCTCTCTATTTCTGGATCAAATTTTTAGTCAAGCGAGGAGAGGATCAAGGCATAAACAAAAATAAAGGAAATCAATGAATAAATAAAAATAAATAACACTCCCCGACAACGGCGCCAAATTTTGGCGCCGTTATCGGAGAGTGTTATTTACTTTTATTTTATTCATTGTTTTCTTTTATTTTATTTTTTATACCTCGATCCTCTCACTTTCTTGATTTGAAATTTGATCTAGAAATAGAGACAATCGCACGCAGGCTTAGGAAGGAGACTCGTCAATCTCAGAGTATAATTGCAGATTCTGATGAAGCCCTATCACCAGGCCTCAACATAGCACTCGAGCTAGTTTTAAACCATTCATCTAGCGAATCGGACGAAGAAGAGATGGCGGCGCCAAATAATAATAGGACTTTGAAGGTGTTGTCTACTCCTAATATGAACTAACAGCCCTTGTGCATTGAATATCATACTTTAACTGTTGTTTTTGAATTAAAATATGGACTAATTCACTTTTTGCCTACTTTTCATGGTCTCACAGGTGAGGACTTATGCAAACACTTAAAGGAGTTTCATGTGGTGTGTTCCACCATGAAATCACACGGGATTACATAGGAGCAGATAAAGCTTAGAGCTTTCCCCTTTTCACTGGCGGACTTTAACAAAGTATTGGTTGTACTATCTCCCTTCTAGATCGATACAATCATGGAACGATATGAAAAGACTGTTCTTGGAGAAGTACTTCCCTGCTTCAAGAGTAGCCAACATAAGAAAAGAGATTTGTGGAATTAAGCATTTCAGTGAGAGATATTGTATGAATATTGGGAAAGGTTCAAGAAACTTTATTCTAGCTGCCCTCCACACCAAATTGACGATCAACATTTGATTCAGTATTTTTACGAAGGGCTTGTACCAATGGATAGGAGTGTGATAGACGCTGCTAGTGGAGGAGCACTGGTAGACAAGATGTGACGAACAAGATTTTTGTAATTTATTTTAAATACTTATTAAATTAAATAAATATTTTTGTTGATTTATTTATTGAGTTAAATAAATATTTGATGGAATTGTGATAGATTAATTTAATTAAATGTGTTACATTAATTAAATTAATGTGGAATAATTTTATAGTTCGAAGTGTGAATTTAATTGAGATTATTAAATTAAATGAGTTATTTAATAATTATAATGTTATTTTAATAATTAATTAGAGATTTAATGATTTGTCATAATTAATAAATGAGAATTTTAATTATGTGATGATTTGATATAATGTGTAATATTGACTTTAATTTAATTTAATTTAAATAATATTATTTGATTAATTAAAGTGTGACGAATAAACTATATAATAAATAAGTTAATTAAAATAAATGGAAAAGAGCCTTTTAGAGACTAACCAAATATAGCCTTAAGAATATGGGAGCAGTCAAGGCCATGTTGCACTTAACCGCTATCTATGTTGTGTCAGTTAATTTATACGTACAATAGTTATATTAGTTCCTTGTCAATTCATTTTACAAAACACAATATAGAGAGAAAAAGAAAAATTTTAAGAGTTATTGAGATTGAAGAAGTTGGAGAATTAAAGAAACTTTCTTTCATATTCTAGCAATCTAAACAAACAACAAGGGGTAATTTTTTGATTCAAATTTTAATTTACGTTTTTAGTTTTCTTCATGAAAAGTTATTTAGAGTCTCTGTAAATAGAGTTTCATGGTTGAATTGTTAAGAAGTTGATTATATATGTTTATTAGTATGCATAATTCGTTTGTATATGATTTGTATGTGATTTAGAGTAATTAATCTATGAAAATATGTTTAAAATAGAGTTTTGAAGTTTACAGAGAAATAATATTTGAATATGTCTTGTATGTACAAAAATCCATGCTTCAATTGTATGCTAAATAGTAAATTGATGATTGAGTATGTTTATACATGTAAAAACGAAAAGAACGAAACTTAAACGGACTGATTTGGTGTTATAACGAATCTGTAATGTGTGATTTCATGAAATTTGACTAAACTTAAAAAAATAACATTAACATGGAATTTATGGGTTTAAATCTAGTTGTTTATGTGAGTTGTTTTGTTAGAATCATGCTAGAAAGGTTGGGTATCGATCTTATATGACTTATATTGTCTAGGTATGCTTAATTCGTGCTATAAACAAAGAAATTGGAGTTTATTGGCTTTTTCTGTGTTCTTCGCGAGCTTTGTCTGCGTCTCACTGTGTCGCGGCGCCGCAACGCCTGTTCTGTATAGAACCAGAGCGCTGCAGTGCCCTAGCAGTGCCTAAGTGGAGTTGTGGTGCCGCAGCGCCAGGACCTGAGCTGCAGTGCCTGTTATAGGCTTAAGTGTAGCATGGTAGCGCCTATTTCCAATTCATTCTAGGGTGCTGCAACGCCACTTGGCAGTTTTGCCCAGAAATGAGATTTTTTTTGTCTAAGTTCAAAACATGTAATTTAAATTTAATTTAACGAACATGGAAATGTGTTAATCATATATTGAGATGTTAAAACAGATTAACAACATGTCAATGATGTTTTTACGTGGTTAATCGATAAGTCGAATATGAACTTAAACTCATTATTTGTGAAGTCCAATAATGTGTTTAAGAGCTAATATTTGTGATTTGATTAATATAATCAAACTTAGAGTTAAGTTAAGACAAAAGAGAATATACTCATGATGCTAATTATGTTATAATTAATTAGAATTGTGAATGTAATGGTATGTAGGATTAATTGAGGAAAGTGAATACTAAAAGTATAATCTACGCACGAGGCAAGTTTCCTGACCCTATCTTAATTACAATTACGCAAGTCTTAAATCCTATTCTTATATCGAACAAGTTTCGTACTTTTGTTATTCAAGTTCATGATTCCAAATGAGATGATTTAATTCTTTGAAAGTTATACTTCAATTATTCAATGTTGATATGATAAGTAGGTTTTATACCTACTTATTGGCTATCAACTTACTATAACTATAGCTTAATCTCACGTGTTTTAGTTCCTTTTCATGCGTTTTATCTTCATTTTGTAGGTTGCATGGCAAAAACTCTCTCGATGACATCGTGGGTGGAATGAGCATTGAACCGACTTGATAGCGAGCAAATAGCTTATGCTGGAGTGAATAGGAAAATAGGTATGTGGTGGTATGCAAAGGAGAAGAAGCTTGAAGCAACAAAGGCTAGCAGCAGCAGCAGAGCACTAACACAAGCATTGCAGAATTCTATAGGAAAAGCTTGCAGCTCTGCCGCCCCCTTATAAGGCAGTGATGCAGCGCGCTCGCTCTAGGAAGAGGTTTAGCCAGCAGGCAGTGCGCCCGCGCCCCAGTTACACTAAGGGGCAGCGCGGTCACGCCTGTCTGGTCAACACCAGAGTTGACTTTTCATTTAATTCATGTTTTGCGTGTTTTTCCTTATAAGGGTGTATTTGGAAGTTGAGAACTATTCGATTGAACGTTATTATTACTGTTTTTAGGGTTTTAGAGAGACTCAGAGAGTTCATAGCCTCTTCTCCTATATTTTGGCTTCTCTCTTGTCTCCTTACTAGATTTTTATATATTTGCATAAATTAGGGTTTGATTTGGTTGTTTGAAGGATTTGAAACAGCTTTGAAGGTTTATATTGGAAGAAGAGAACTCAGATTTGCATTTCTTACTTATTAGTCTCTCTTTACTTTTATTTTGGATTTTTAATGTATGAAAAAATTTGGATAATGGTTATTAGGACTGAGCAAAAAACGGGTATTACCGAATTACCGAACCGAACCGAAATAATTTAACAAAATTTTTTTGATAAGTTATTTTTAACAATTCGGTTATAATCGAAATTGTTATGGTATTCGGTTAGTTTATACGGGTATCAATTTTGCGTTATTCGGCTTAACCGAATAACCGAATAAGGAGACTTAAAAAGTTAAATAATACCGTGCGTCTGCAGTTTGCTTTACTTTTTCCTTTACTCTTTAGTCTGTACTCTTTAATACTTACTAGATCTGTGTCTTAACTCTTAATTCATTTCTCAGCTTCATCATCGCCTGATTCGCCTCATCCGGTCATCTCTCGAGTCTCTCATCTGGTCATCTCTCGAGTATCTCATCTGGTCATCTCTCGATTCTCTCATCCGGTCATCTCTCTATCATTAGACACTATCTTTCTCATCTTGTTCTTCTCTCTAAACCCTGTCCCAAATTGTACACAAAGTTGTTTTCATAAGATTCGCTCCGATTAAAAAGTGTTTGCCCATCAGATTAATAAATTTACCGATAGTTTTCTTGGATCAGAGAGCATACTAGGAAAATTACTCCATTTTAGTGATGGAACTTTTCAAATGATTGAGGGATTGAGGGAGGAAGAATGAATAAGTGAATCGAAAGGCAAGTTTGTGTTTTGCAGAAATCTCACCACAAATGGAAGAGAGAGTTGTTTGCTTGGCTTCTGATTGGCTTCTGTTGCTTCTCCACTCTAGTGATAATAGAGGCACAATACAATCAGATCAAATTACTTGCTACACTTTATCATAATGAATCCTTCACCTGTACAAAAGCCCTAAATCACCTTTATGTTTATAGTTTGAAGTCGGCTTTCGTTGGACAGGTTGGGACTGCTTGATCAGATTTTTAAGTTATTGTTATTAATTCATTTTGATTTCCTGATTACCTGCAAGTTGAACTTTCTGTTCCTGATATAAGAATTTCAACTTTCTGCTTCCCTTTTCTCTGTTTGCTTGTTTGGTGTCCTATATTGGAAAAGAATGACTGATATTAGGGGAATTTTATTTCGGTTATTTATCGAATAACCGAATTATAAATTCAATAAGTCGGTAATTCGGTTAGTATCTAATTCGGGTATCAGTTCGGATAGCAGGAATGTGATATTTTTGGTTTTTGGTTATAACCGAATAGCATGTTTGGTTCGGTTATACCCGAACTGCTCACTCCTAATGGTTATTGCTTCATTTATGAACTAATCTCCATTATGGGATTCTAATGGATCTTTTTGCTTAGTTCAGATTTGTATGCTTCTATGTTGAGCTCTAGTTGAATATGTATGGTTTGCCTAATATGGTTTGTGTTGCTTGCTTAGTTGCTTGATTACCAACTATCGAAATAACTTGTATGAAATTGGAAAATGAATTACGAGTATAGATTTGACCATATTAGCATGTGTTCATGATTTTTACATGTTGTTAGACTTCATGATTCGTAATTCGGATAGACATATACCGAATTACCGTGTGTAGTCATTTGAGAGGGCTTGTGTGTAAACTCTTATTACTATTAAGTCACATAGAAATATAGTGGTTTATGTAATTTGGGTGTTCATATAAATTCTATCATTTGTGGATTTTGTGTGATATGAGCATGGTACATCGAGAGATGGCCATGTTTTACTTTCGTGCTCTCGACTAGCAAACCGAAGTAATCAATTGGGCTTAGCATGAAGTGTGCAATTTGAATGAGGTATTAAGTGAAATTAGAATCTCATAACTTCCTCATCTGAATTATTTGCTTGTTAGTTAGTTTGAATTTGATAATCATTATTGTTAGTTAAAACACACCTTGATCATTTGTTTAAGTAGACCGAAATAATTACAAAACTGTTGCATGTTAGATTATAAATACTCATTTTTTCTCCGTGGGATTGATACTCTACTTACCGTATATTACTTGTGGACCACGTGCACTTGCGTGTATGTGATTGTTTTGCTTAACACCGAAACAAGCCAACAAGTTTTTGGCTTCATTTTTGGGGAATAGTGATTGTTTTGATTACTTTTGTCATCAGTTTAAATTAAATTGTTCTTAGTTAAACAAATCACATATTATCTCATTTCTATCTTATTTTTCCTTTGTTTTAGGTACTCTTAATTAGTGGATGCACACTCGGTCTAAGAAATCCACATTGGTGCCTAGAAAGGACAACATCAATGGGAGAGCTTGGCGATTGAGTATAATTACTACTAATACACAAGAGGAAACTGAAGCATCGGTAGTTATGGAGGCCGAAGAACATAAAGTATTAAGGGATTATTCAATGCCACGTATCAATGAGCTACAGTCGAGCATCATCAGGCCAGCAATAGTCTCCAATTCCTTTGAGATTAAACCAGGGACAATATAAATGGTGCAAAACTCGGTTCAGTTTGGGGGTATGGCTAATGATGACTCGAATGAGCATCTACGGAGCTTCATTGAGATATGTGATACTGTCAAGTATAATGGTGTGTCGGATGATGCGGTGAGACTTAGGCTCTTTCCTTTCACATTGAGAGACAAGGCAAGGAGTTGGCTTCACTCGCTACCACCAGGGTCCATTACTACTTGGGAGGACTTAGCACAAAAGTTCTTAGGAAAATTCTTTCCTCTGGCTAAGACCGCGAAGATGCGAAGTGCTCTTTCTTCATTTGAGCAACAACAAGGGAAGTCCTTATATGAAGCTTGGGAGAGATACAAGGAAATGCTAAGGAAGAGCCCTCATCATTGGATGCCGCAATGGATGGAAATAAACACATTTTACAATGGATTGGGATGGCAAACTCGGCCTAGCATTGATACCGCTTCGGGAGGAGCATTCTGGGCGAAGAGTTATGAAGAATCTTATGAGTTGCTAGAGACCATGGCTGCAAATGACTACTAATACCCTTCGTCTAGGATGAATCAACCAAAATTTGCAGAAGTATTGGAAGTGGATGCCATCACGGCTTTATCGGCTCAACTAGCGGCTACGCCAAAGAAGATTGATTCTATGTCCGAGTCAAAAGTGCAACAAGTTGCCTATGTCTGTGAGCTTTGTGCGGGGTCACATCCTACGGATCAATGTGATATCATTTCCGAGTCGGTACAATTTGTGAGTAACTAGAAGAGGCCACCGAACCAATATCAGAACACTTACAATCCCAACAATAGAAATTACCCCAACTTTTCATGGAGCAACAACCAAACTTCTCAACAACAACTGTAATACCCGAGAATTTCCATATATTAATAAATGAATATATTAATGGAAGTAAATATTTATTCATATATAAATGATTTTGTGTTATGAGATGAATTAATTCAATTATATAAAATTGAATAATTATAATAATTGAGAAATTGGTGGAGTTTATAATAAACTCGTGAAAGTCTTGTGTGGCACAGTGATGAGAAATATTAATGATTATATTAATTTGAGCGAACAATTAATCTATATTAATTGTTAATCATAGAATATTAATTGTCATCGTAGAATAATTATTATAGAATATTAATGGTGATTAATTAATAATATGTGATTATTGCAAGAAATATAATAATAATAATGAGCAACGTGTCTATAATATAATAAGATTTATATTTATATACTGTGCGTGATAAATGAGCAATGGTTGTGGAAATTAATAATTTCATTATTTATCAATGAGGAATGGATTAATTAATATTATCGTTAATTAATCAATGAGATGAATAATTTATTTATTTGACATTATGAATAATAAAATAAATAAGTAAGTTATTAATATGATGAGATTATATTAACTTCTATGTGTAAATGTGCAATACTTGAATATATAAAATGTGGAGAAACACTTAGGTGTGACCATGAAAATATACATAAACTATGTTATATAATGCAATGTGAATATATTACACATATGGACCATGTATTAAGATTAATTAAACTATGTGAGCTATATGATTAATACCTATGTGACAATGTGAGTAAGTATACATTAAAATAGTGTATCATGAATATAAATAATAATTGATGACTATTTATATATATAATGGAATAATAAAATTTAATAAAGGAGATAATGTGATGTGATTATATCCGAGTAAATTATATCCGATATTAATAAATGTACATGGATGATATGTATGTTACATTACCATATCACATCTACTACCTTGAAATATTAAGCATGTGACTTACATTATAATGTTAATTATAATCTAAATATATAGTATGAATATATATGTAATAGCCTAAGTGTATGATATATGTATATATGGGCTTAGCGTTAATACACTTCATGTTGCAAAATGCCGGATACTTAGAAGCTTGGCCCATATTGACAAACACAATCCTTGTACACGTGAAATGCATCATGAAGCTAGCCTACTCTCTTCTCTCAAACTCAGCATTCTAGCCATCATGATCATGAAGGGAGTGGGAAGTATAGTGGAGATCACCAACTAATTACCAACTCCCTCTTATCTAGCATGCAATCCTTCAATCCGTTGTTTTGATTTGGAAGAAAAAGGCTTTGTCTGGATTTTTACTTTGCTATATATATGGCCCTTTGTCTTTATAATTTTCTTGCTGAGATTTTGCTTGAGTTGATAAGTTGAGAGCATATATAATATCAGTTGATAAAGGAGTGATGTAGCAACAAGTTAAATTATCTAGCAGAGGTATAAGATTGCTTCATGTTCTTCATTTTATTTCCTGTTTCTGTTACTGCAATTTCTTAGATTCTTGATCATGCCAAATTAAAGTGTAATTGGGATATAGAATGTTTGCCTAAGTGTTATATAACCATATAAGCATGTCCAAACTGTTATATGACTGATTTCATACGAACTGGTGAAGAAAATTTTGTGTTTGGCCTAGTTTCTGCCATTGCCGGCTGCCTCCTGATACAAACCAGACACGGCGCAGCTGCGCCGGTTTAATACTGTGGCGCAGCGCAGCTGCGCAGGTCACTGGGAATGGTTAATTGATTCTGCTAAGTACTAATGGTTTGATTTGGCTTAAGATTGCATGCTAGCTTGTGTAACACATGTATATGAATATATTAAGGTGATGTAAACATGTTGTATTATACTAGCATACATGGTTAACAAAAAACGTTAGGTTTCCGAAGTGAACTTAGGAGCTTTAAGAATGGACTTTGATATATAAGCGCCATAGTTAGGTTCTGACTTTTGAGACATGTTTGTATGACTTAGAAACACATGAAATGCATGCTAACTTATGTATATAGGTTCCGTGATATAATATGAACATGTGAACCCAACTAGTGCACCTTTCTAACAAAAATACAAGTTTTGAAGATTGATATTGACATGTAAAGACCATATATACATTCTGACTTTTCGAGCATATTATATGACCTTGTAATGCATGTCAGACATGATAACATATGTATGTAGATAGCATGAACATGTTAGGCCTTATTAGCAAGCTTTACTAATGACAACATAAGCTTTAAATGTGGACTTTGACATGGTATATTAGGACTCTACATTCTGATATTTTCAACATGATTGAATGTGCTTTGAAGGCATCATACATGTACGTACTTGTTAGATGTAATGCAAGTTAATCAAGCATGAGTTCGATTAAGTCACGAACTAGTAACAATGCTAGAATCACACATCCATGACATAGAAACATATGAACATGCGTATTAATAAAATATATGGCTACTTTATATGTCTAAATGATAAGCATGACAACTTATGTAAATTCATGGCATTGTATAACCCTAAGTCGTTAGGGATCGTGAATTAAAACTAAATCATATATGATTGGAATTAGAAAGGTTGAACAAGCATGAAAGTATCCTTTAAATATGTATACATACTTTGTGATATCATATGTTATGTGTTACTTGAACCCGATTTTGACGGTTAACTTATGAGAATGCCATAACTTGTTAAAATGAAATATATTTTAGTATTGCTTGTAGTCTTATGTGATATTAATAAAATGTGAGTATGTTTGCTAATTGTGATAGTCTCACATGATAGTAATGATGTAAGAATATGATCAACTTGAAGAAAAGAGGAACGTTAAGGATATAAATTATATTCTATATAACTGTGTAGCTAGGTTAAAACTTAGCTTATGTGTTAATCGGATATTCGAAGGTAAAATGTGAAGTTAAATTATATGACTAATGAATATCATATATATACGTAATTATATTACGATAGGAATTCGAAAGTGTTGGCTAGCTTTACGTGAGTAAACTACGCTTAAGGCAAGTTTCCTAACTTACACTCTTTTACGGTGCAAGTATTCTATCCTTGTATATTGTGAACTAGTTTCTTTGCTTAATCGTTTGAATTGAATTAGCATACTTGAACCCTTATTTCATTAAAGCTATTATTCATGTTGAACTTGGTATTGTTCTTGAATATTGTTAAAGTGTCTATGCCATTTGATTCGGCTAGACTTGTATTATTGAAAAGCGACCCAAACTAATTGATTGGTGCGGGATCTTGTATTTGACTGAGAAGAACAACCTTCTTTGAAGGGAATATAAAATTGTTGGAGAACCGACGCGCACACTTAAGTATGATTGATTGTTATGCATAACGATGGTACTTTAGGCTGATCACCTGTTGTACTTGTTTTGTTGGATTTTCAGTTTATTACTGTTAATTCTAGTAGAAGTTCATGGTCCTTAGTGACTACTCAGTATTCAGTTATCTTAAAATCTTAAATTGATTTATTATTGAATCACATTGATATTATTCTGTCCTTAGCGACTGTTATTGAAAACTGTTGATATTCTTGTTATCCTTGAACTATCAAACCTTGTTATACCCTTTCGAGAATTGAGAATTATATCACTTACCCTTATTGTATATTACTTTCTTGGCAATTTGTGCTCATTTTTGCTTTCCCTAAAAACATTTCAGTTAAGGCAGAGCATGGCGAACCTTCAGGCGTTGATAAGGGCAAGGGCAAGGCTACTATCTAGCTTGTCTCTTTTATGTTTTTAAATATTTTAATGTTGTATTAAGATGATGTAGTAAGACTGGATTTGATTATGTTTAAGCTTAAGTTAGGTTATGTAATAAGTCGTTAATTGATATTATTATATACTCTATTAAGTATTGTAGGTTGCGAGACTTGGGGGAATAATTATAATAAATCATTGTAAATTATTCTAGTTTAGATTTTTCACTGTGATTGTGTGATTTTTAGTTATTATTATCGTGATGTATTATCATGAGCACGTCACGAACCGAATTCAAGAGACCAAGTGGTGGTCACGGATTTGGGGGCGTCACAACAACACCAACCACAACATCTACAACAACAACATCCTCAAGCTCCCACTCCTCAGCCAGAAAAGAGATCAAAAATGGAGGAGTTGATGATGAAGCATATGGCTAAGACCGTGGTGATGACAAAGAGCCAAGCTATATCTATTAAGAACTTGGAGAATCAAATGGGCCAAATGGCCAATATATTTTCTAATAGACCGCAAGGGGCTCTACCTAATAACACGGAGGCTAACCCAAGAAGAGACAGAAAGGAGAAATGACAAGACATCACTTTAAGAAGTGGCAAGAAAACTACAAATCCAGAGTCAAGCGCGGCCGTGCCCCAAGATGAAGGAGACACGGCGCGGGCGAGCCAATATGCAAAAAATGTTGAGGCTGATTTGGCTAAGGAAAATGATGGCAAGCAAGAATTTGAGGCAGAAAAGAAGGAAATAGCTGAGAAATCATGTGCCCCACCACCAATTGTATATCCACCTATGCCTTACCCTCAAAGACTTCTAAAGAAAAAATTGGATAAGCAATTTGCCAAGTTCCTGGAGGTTTTTAAAAAGCTGCAAATCAATATACCATTCGCAGAGGCTTTAGAGTAGATGCCGAGCTATGCTAAATTCATGAAGGGTATTCTGTCTAGGAAGAAGAAGCTGGAAGATTATGAGACAGTGGCCTTGACTGAAGAATGCAGTGCGGTGTTACAACGGAAGCTACCTCCTAAACTAAAGGATCCCGGCAGTTTCACTATCCCGTGCTCTATTGAAGGCTTGTCGTTCAATAAATGTCTATGTGATTTGGGGGCTAGAATCAATCTTATGCCATTATCGGTGTGCACACAATTGGGTTTGCTGGCTCCAAAACTGACAAACATTTCTTTTCAGCTTGCCGATAGATCCATTACTTATCCGAGGGGTATTATGGAAGACGTCCTTGTGAAGGTGGATAAGTTCATATTTCCCACCGAATTCATTAGTCTAGATTATGAAGAAGACAAGGACATTCATATCATTCTGGGAAGGCCTTTCTTAGCCACTGGAAGAACACTCATTGATGTGCAAAAAGGAAAGCTTACGATGAGAGTTCAGGATCAAGAAGTCACTTTCAATGTGTTCAAGGCTATAAAGTTTCTTACCGATGAAGAGGAATGTTTCCGAATTGATGTGGTTGACAGGGTGTTGAATGAAGAGACCACAAAAGTGATGAGCAATGATCCTTTGGAGAGTGCCTTAATAGGGGACTGTGGCATTGATGATATAGAGGTAGTTGAATATGTTCAGATTCTGAATACAGTGCCATGGATGAGCAAGTTCAAAAGTCCGACTGAACCGCTAGAACATACAGGGGAGTCATCTGAGCGTTTAAAATTGTCTCTTAAGATGCCTCCTACACTGGATCTAAAACCTCTTCCTAATCACCTCAGGTATGCATTTTTGGGAGATTCTTCCACTTTGCCTGTTATAATTGCCTCTGCACTAACATTATTTTAAGAAAGTAAGCTATTGCGAGTACTAAGGGAATTCAAATCTGCAATTGGGTGGACCATTACTGATATCAAGGGGATAAGCCCTTCCTATTGCATGCATAAGATACTTCTTGAAAATGTTATCAAATTGACAGTTGAACAGCAGCGAAGACTCAACCCTATTATAAAAGAAGTGGTTAAGAAAGAAATTATGAAGTGGTTGGATACCGGCATCATTTACCCTATATCAGACAGCTCGTGGGTGAGTCTAGTACAGTGCGTACCAAAGAAAGGAGGAATGACAGTGGTAGCCAATGAGAACAACGAGTTGATCCCCACTAGTACGGTCACTGGGTGGAGAATGTGTATGGATTACCGGAAGCTCAACAAGGTGACTAGAAAAGTTCACTTACCTCTCCCATTCATTGATCAGAAGATGGATAGGTTGGCATGCCATGAGTACTATTGCCTCCTAGATGGATACTCAGGATATAATCAGATAGTCATTGCTCCTGAAGATCAAGAAAAGACTACCTTCACTTGTCCCTACGGAAATTTTACTTTTAGAAGGATGTGTTTTGGGTTATGCAATGCGCCGGCTACATTTCAGAGGTGTATGATGGCTATCTTCTCCGACATGGTAGAACGAAATGTGGAGGTCTTCATGGATAATTTCTTAATTTTTGGGGATTCATTTGATACATGCTTGGATAACTTAGTCATGGTGTTAAAACGGTGTATTGAGATAAACTTGGTGCTAAATTGGGAGAAGTGCCATTTTATGGTACAAGAAGGGATTATTCTCGGGCACAAGGTCTCAGGCAAAGGATTGGAGGTCGACAAGGCAAAGTTGGAAACGATTGAGAGCCTATCACCACCGACTTCAGTGAAGGGGGTCCACAGTTTTCTTGGACATGCGGGGTTCTACCGTCGATTTATAAAGGACTTCTCAAAGATTACAAAGCCTTTGTGCAGTTTATTGGAGAAGGATGTTCCTTTTAAGTTCGACGAGGATTGTTTGGCAGCTTTTGAGCATTTGAAGAGGAAGTTGACGACAACACCTATCATCACGGCTTTGGTCATTACCCTTTGAGTTGATGTGTGATGCTGGTGACTTTGCAGTGAGAGTTGTTTTGGGGCAGCGCAAGGAAAAGATGTTTCATATCATTTACTATGCTAGTAAGACCTTGACTGATGCACAACTCAATTACACGACCACTGAGAAGGAGTTATTAGCACTGGTGTATGCCTTCGACAAGTTCCGTTCATACTTGATTGGCATGAAAGTAGTGGTGTTTACAGATCATGTTGCCATTCGGTATTTGATTGCTAAAAAGGATGCCAAACCCCATTTGATTCGATAGATTCTACTCTTGCAGGAGTTTGACTTGGAGATCAAGGACAGGAAGGGTACCGAGAAACAAGTAGCGGACCACTTGTTACGACTAGAGAATTCGGGAAAAGACACAGATGATGGAGTTTTGATTAATGAGTCTATCCCGGATGAGCAACTATTTGTGGTCCAAGGCAAAATACCATGGTTTGGTGACTTTGCAAACTATTTGGTTAGCAACGTCCTCCCGCCTGATTTGACAAAGCCCCAAAAGAAGAAATTTTTGCACGATGTCAAATGGTACATGTGGGACGAGCTATATCTGTTCAAGCAATTTGCAGACAGAATGATCAGGCGGTGTATCCCTCATAGTGAGACAGAGAGCATATTACATGGCTGCCATGCATCAGTGTACGAGGGACATTATGGAGGTGAGAGGACAGCGGCTAAGGTGCTTCAAGTGGGTTTTTACTGGCCAATTCTCTTTAAGGATGCCTACAACTTTGTTCAAAAATGTGACAGATGCCAACGGGTAGGAAACATCTCCAAGAGGAATGAAATGCCCTTGAACATGATTTTAGAAGTTGAGATATTTGATGTCTGGGGTATTGAATTTATGGGACCATTCGTCTTGTCTTGTGGGAATCTGTATATTCTATTGGCGGTTAACTATGTTTCTAAGTGGGTTGAAGTAACGGCTTTGCAAACGAATGATGCTAAGGTGGTCTTGAGGTTTCTACAGAAAAACATCTTTACTAGATTTGGGACACCTAAAGCAATCATTAGTGACGAAGGCAGTAATTTCTGCAACAGAAAATTCACAGCTTTGTTGGCTAAGTATGGGGTAAATCACCGTGTTGCCACGACCTATCATCCTCAAACTAATGGCCAAGCTGAAGTCTCCAATCGAGAAGTTAAGAGGATTCTGGAGAAAATTGTCAACCCCACTAGGAAAGATTGGTCATTCAAGGTTGATAATGCAGTATGAGCCTACAGAACCGCATACAAGACACCGCTGGGGATGTCACCTTATTAGTTGGTATAAGGGAAAGCCTGTCATCTTCCTATAGAGCTAGAGCACAAGGCATTCTGGGCAATTAAAAAGCTGAATTTTGACCTCAAAGCTGCAGGAGAGAAGAGACTTCTCCAATTGAATGAACTTGATGAATTTCGACTGCAGGCTTATGAGAACTCTAAACTGTACAAGGAGAAGGTAAAAAAATGGCACGACCGGAAAATTATAGATATGAATTTTGAGCCGGGGCAAGCCGTGTTATTATTCAATTCACGTCTTCGTCTTTTCCCAGGCAAGCTCAAGTCTAGATGGTCGGGGCCATTCACGGTGAAGACCGTGTATCCTCATGGTGCAGTTGAGATTGTAGGTCAAGACTCGGACAAGCCGTTCAAGGTTAATGGACAGAGATTGAAGCATTATTTTGGGGGCGAAGTTTACCGACAAAAGGCCTCCATGACCATTTCCACTCCATTATCATGTCTGAGAAAGTCGAGTTAATTGACTATAAACAAGCGCTAGATGGGAGGCACCCCCATCCACTCTATTCTCCCTCTTGTTTAATTCTTGTCACTTATCTATTTTCCCTCCCCAATATTTAATTCTTGGTTACCGTGAATTTCATTACATTTTGGATATAGTATAGAGCATTTCAAATATCACATTTTTGAAAATAGATATAGTTAGTTCACATAATCCAATTTTGAGTAATGGAATAAGATTAGGTCTCATTTTTGAATGCCCCTTTATGTAGGAAATGATTCGCATGCTAGTTGGTTGCTTAGTTTTATTGTGCTGCAAAAAGCTTTAGGGCTGGCACCAGGGCAGCGCGACCACGCCCTCTTCATAGCTAAGCTCAGCGCGCACGCGCCCTAAGATTTGTATGAAGAAAATTTTCAGCCAGGCAAGCCCGCGCCCGACCCTGCCTTCACCACGACGCGCCCGCACCAATACCCAGAAAATTTCAATTTTTAAAACTTTTAAAGATCGACCTAGGCTCTTATATTTCATATCCCTTCGACTGAGCCCCTCTTATCAGAACATAACAAAGCCAAAACTCCTACTCCTATTCCCCCACTACTTCACATATTCTTAACCTATTCATAATCAAACACACTCCTTCATCATATACAATCACTCCCACATATTCTCTCCTACGATCTCCCTCAAAGCCCTAATTCCCAACCACTAGTCCCACACCATCATAAATCACTTCTCCACTTTATCTCAACCTACAATTCTATATAAAACCTAAACCTAGCCACTATCACATAATCAAACCATCTTCGCTTCATTAGAGTTTGAGTTTACAGAGAGGAATTCAGAGGGCTAAGTTTGGAGTTTTGATTTCATTAAGTTAGGGTTTGAATTGAGGGTTTTTGCAGAGCATCATGGCACCAAAGAGAATTCGTTCAGTATCTCCATCTTCATCTTCTAGTGAAAGCTACGGTGAGGGCAGCAGTTGGGATGTTCTAGACGCCACCAAGTTCGTCAATCTGTTGGCCCAGAAGCACTATGCCAAGGTCTTGGTGCCCAAATCCTTTATTTTGGAAAGGGTCTCAAACCGACCAAGGACGATGGTCAGATGTTGAGTATGATTCGGGATAGAGGCTGGATTAGAGTTATGGCAACACCCTTGCCTGCGCCTACGGCTATAGTGCGGTAGTTCTATGCGAATGCTAGGGAGACCCAGAAAGGCATCTCCTTTGTACGGGGAAAATAAGTGAATTATCTTCCCAATGCTATTAATAAGGTGTTCCATTTGTTCCCTCCTGCTCCCGAAGTCGGACTTAAGAGCCGAGCAACACTTGAGTTGAGAAATGTCGTATAATCTCGATGATGGCTCCATACTGGAAACTAGAAGGGAACCCTAACAACGATACTCAAAGGGTCAGGTCAACTCACTGCTTCCATCGCCTCTCCAGAGACAGTGAACTGGGTTGTGGCTGAGAGGTTCGAGACCGATTTGGACATAGTTGTGAGGGAGCTTTGTATGCCAGGCACCAAATGGGCCATCAAGCCAGGTACGAATTCAAAGACAAACTTCCCACACGCGGCATTGAACAGATACACCAAAGCGTGGAATAATTTTATCTGCGCTAATCTTATGCCTACCCACCACCAGCATGACATCACGACAGATAAGGCCGTCATTCTGTATGGGATCATCACCGGCAAGTACATAGACGTCGGCCACTTGATTCATCAATCTATACTCCGATATTTGCGAGGCAGTACTACAGGTGGGATTCTGCATGCCTCCGTTGTGACGTAGTTATATGTGCAGGCAGGGGTTGACTGGGAGGATGAGCAGGTGCAGATGCCCAGCAAGGACATAGACCATGCCACTATCAAGAAGTACTCTGAATGGAACGAAGGAAAGACTCATCCTCGAGGCCGTGGAATCATTTTGCCTCCTCCTCCAGCTCGTACAGAAGTAACACCACCACCACCACCACCACCACCACCACCACAGTCATCTGAGGCGACTGGTCCTCCTCCTACTTACAAGGCTAGCTATGATCACCAGATGAGGCATTTACAGGCGAGGATGGACGCTCTGCACTTCAATTTCCAAGCCTATGTAGATGGACCGTCAGGCGCTCTAGCTAAGGCCTTTGCTCAGCAGGGCACGATAGTGGAGTTTCCAGTCTTTGGCTCAGCCATGCCTTATCCACCACCGGATTCACCACCTGAACCACAGTCGAGTGGCCACGACGATGCCTAAGGGAGTTTCTTAACCCTTTACTTCCATTGAGGACAATGCTTATTTCAAATTTGGGGGTATTGGGTCTTAGTTAGTTGCATATAGTAGTAATGCATGTTTAGTTAGTTTTCTGTCATTTATTATTATTTGTTAGTTAGTTTTGCATGTTTAGTTAGTTTTCTGTCATTTTTTTTGTTTAGTTATTTCTGTAGTTGTATTGCATTGCATCATTGCATGATTCCATATTTCAGTTAGTTTGAATTCCTGATGGCCGATGATGATATTGGAATTGTATGGATTATTGAACATTATTGATAACTTAAGTTTAGTTATAGTTTTAATACATGATGTGATCTTTACCTGTTGCTTTGATGTTATCGGATAGCACGGTATTGTTATATTTGCTTGTTGGTTAAGATTAATATATGCTTGTCTTCTGAGGGGAAAAATCTATTTTTAATAATAAGAATTTTGTAGATATTGAGCAATGACCATAATGACGCAGAAATTCAAGTTTGGGGGAAACATAGGGTATGCATGCTATTTAAAAAAATAATAATAAAAAGAAAATAGAAAAAATGAGAAATAGAAAAAAAAAAGAAAAATAGAATAAACACCTTGACTAGTCGAGTCTTGTGGCCTTTGATATTCGAGCAAGTACGCCCTAGGGGATTGTCTTGACACCTAGCGCCCTAAAGCCTTAGGGTTTGGGATTCGTTGGTCGAAAGCTCGCTACATGGGTATCATTGAAAAGCTTAAGGGGGCTTGGCATTGCACAGTCGGGTGTAACCACGGGAATGTACGATTATCGCCTTTATGAGAGAATAAAAGCATAATAAACCCTTTGTTGACCCTTAGTTTGGATTGATGTGTAGGATTTGTTGATGCTTCATATGTTCTCAATTTTCTTGATTTAAAGCCTTATTTTTCACTTTTAGAAGCATAACATGTGGAATTTTTACCTTTATCAAGCTTAGTGGATATTAGCACAAAAACACTACATCATTGTCAACAGGTTTTGATTTTCAGATTGTATGTCCCTATGACATTAGCTTGGTTTGATTCTTTGTTCATATATTTTGTGATTTCTCTTAGGCACCCCTTATTGGAATTCATAACTTGACTGAAATTTGGGATTCATTTTCATGGTAGCGTAGTTTGCATATCATGTAGTTTGCATTTGTGTTCATTGCTTGAGGGCAAGCAATAGTTTAAGTTTGGGAGTATTTGATAAGTAGGTTTTATACCTACTTATTGGCTATCAACTTACTATAACTATAGCTTAATCTCACGTGTTTTAGTTCATTTTCATGCGTTTTATCTTCATTTTGTAGATTGCATAGCGGAAACTCTCTCGATGGCATCGTGGCTGGAATGAGCATGGAACCGACTTGATAGCGAGAAAATGGCTTATGGTGGAGTGAATAAGAAGATAGGCATGTGGTGGTATGCAAAGGAGAAGAAACTTGAAGCAACAAAGGCTAGCAGCAGCAGCAGAGCACTAGCAGAAGGATTGTAGAATTCTGGAGGAAAAGCTTGCAGCTCGGCCGCACCCTTATAAGGCAGTGATGCAGCGCGCTAGCGCTAGGAAGAGGTTTGGCCAGTAGGCAGCTCGTCCGCGCCCCAGTTACACTGAGGGGCAGCGTGGTCGCACCTGTCTGGTCAACACCAGAGTTGACTTTTCATTTAATTCATGTTTTGCGTGTTTTTCCTTATAAGGGTGTATTTGGAAGTTGAGAACTATTCGATTGAACGTTATTATTACTATTTTTAGTGTTTTAGAGAGACTCAGAGAGTTCATAGCCTCTTCTCCTATAATTTGGCTTCTCTCTTGTCTCCTTAGTAGATTTTCATATATTTGCATAAATTAGGGTTTGATTTGGTTGTTTAAAGGATTTGAAACAGCTTTGAAGGTTTATATTGGAAGAAGAGAACTCAGATTTGCATTTCTTACTTATTAGTCTCTCTTTACTTTCATTTTGGATTTTCAATGTATTAACAAATTTGGATAATAGTTATTGCTTCATTCATGAACTAATCTCCATTATGGGATTCTAATGGATCTTTTTGCTTAGTTCAGATTTGTATGCTTCTATGTTGAGCTCCAGTTGAATATGTATTGTTTGCCTAATATGGTTTGTGTTGCTTGCTTAGTTGCTTGATCACCAACTACCAAAATAACTTGTATGAAATTGGAAAATGAATTACGAGTATAGATTTGACCATATTAGCATGTGTTCATGATTTTTACATGTTGTTAGACTTCATAATTCGTAATTCGGATAGACATATACAGAATTACCGCGTGTAGTCATTTGAGAGGGCTTGTGTGTAAACTCTTATTACTGTTAAGTCACATAGAAATATAGTGGTTTATGTAATTTGGGTGTTTATATAAATTCTATTATTTGTGGATTTTGTGTGATATGAGCATGGTACACCGAGAGATGGCCATGTTATACTTTCGTGCTCTCGACTAGCAAACCGGAGTAATTAATTGGGCTTATAATGAAGTGTGCAATTTGAATGAGGCATTAAGTGAAATTAGAATCTCATATCTTCCTCATCTGAATTATTTGCTTGTTAGATAGTTTGAATTTGATAATCATTATTGTTAAATAAATCACACCTTGATCATCTGTTTAAGTAGACCGAAATAATTACAAAACTGTTGCATGTTAGATTAGAAATACTCATTTTTTTCTCCGTGGGATCGATACTCTATTTACCATATATTACTTGTGGACCGCGTGCACTTGCATGTATGTGATTATTTTGTTTAACACCGAAACAAGCCAACATGATTCACTTGTATACATTTGAGCTTAAATCTTCGATTTGAATAGCATATATATTATTGCATTGAACCTTGAATGACTAGCGAACCATTTTTGATTCTACTAGTCCATAGTTAATGAGCGTTCTAAATCCTAGAACTGTTATGGAAGCTATCCAAACCAAACTTCCTTTGGCGCGGACTCTGATGTCAAACTTAGATGAACAACCCTTTATAGAGGATTATTTTATGCGATAGCGTTAAGGTGTTGCGCACATACATGGTACTAAGGGCTGATCCTCTTAAGTACGAGAAGTAAGGTCCATATAGTCTTACGACTGTTAAAGGTTTAAAGTAGAAATACTTGATAACTGGGGACATAGTTCATGGTCTTATAACCCTCAGATGTACTTTTGATTCTTGTTTTCTAATCTCGATTCAAAAGTCGAGCTTTCTATTATTCAGAACTCCTTGATTACTCGCATGTTATTATTATTATTATTGTGTCATACTTGTGGGTAATTGTTGCTCACTCTTGCATAATAACATTGCAGCTAAGGTTAAAAGAGTTGACGAGCCATCCACTAGTAAAGGAAATGGCAAGGAAAATAAGTGATGAAGACTTGTTTATTATTATTTGAGAATGTTGATGTTAAAACTTATTATGTTATGTTTAAGACTTATTTATTTATGTTGTTTCTGCATTGATGTATTAAGGTTAGATAACCTGGGATTGTTTATTGTTTAAAACGTTGTAGCCCTTATGAGAGGATTTCTATTTCATTTATGAGTTTCATATATTTATGGGTAGTTAGATGTGTTATAATTAGACAGTGAACACCAAATCCTGTGGAATTGAAGTACCCGAATTTGGGGGCTGTCACAAGTTGGTATCAAAGCTATAGGTTATGAACCTTAGGTTGGGAAACCTTAGGGTAGTAGCCTTTTAAGAGATCGAAAATATAGTGGTGATAAACTCTTATCGAGTTCTAAGAAGTGAATTAAGAAATTCATTGAAGATAATAAAAGACTTTATGTGTTATGTGCTTATGTGATATACTTATGTGCTCGCGAGTATCGATTAGCATCACGTAGTAACTAAAAACTTAAAATTTTGATTGTCAGGATGTTTGATATTGGAGGATCTAGTCAGCTTAGGGTGGTTGAGCTCCGAGTAGCTAGAAAGGAGGAGCCCCAAGACATTCATACCGTCTGGGAGCAGTTGGTGTAACGACCCCAAAATTCATACAAAATAATTCTCATTCTCGATCTTTAACAATACAGCTTTATTCTAACTTTACATCATTATTCGATATTAAAATCACTAAAAATACGGAATATTTAAAACTTTTATATATTTCTTTCTTTATTGCCCTGAATCTCAACCTTTATCATTACATATCTTCTATTCAATTTATATATTATATGAATTGCTTCAACGAAGTTACTATACAAAGTCTTACATCACAAAGCAATATCCACTATACATCGGATAGCTCAACTTACAATTCAACAATTATGTTACAATCAAAACATTAAATGATATTCTCATCTAACATAAGTAATCTTCTTTAATATTGATCTCTATAATTCAAATAGCACGTATCATTACGTTGAAATCTTGACCTGCAAAAATAGTTATTTGCAAGAGTGAGCTCGACAGCTCAGCAAGATCTAACAGCTTTCATGCATCACGTAGCACATAAATAACATGCTCATCTTATACATCGCAATCATTAGACTAACATATCATGCATGCTTTAATTCATATAACAAGTATAAATATTGAGTTCCTTACTCAATCAACATTCTTTACTCAATCAATGAAGTCATAAATTGACTTTATCATTTCATACTTATAACATATATAACATATCATGCTCTTTGCAATACAATTTAAAATAGTTCATCATCAAGTTCACATAGCAAATAGGAACTGAAAGACTTGTCTGGCTCATAGATTACCAATTAACGAAAAACAACTTATAATAATCTGCACTTCATGAATCCTACACAACGTATTACCATACACATCAACTATTAGTCACATAGCAATGCTTAGTAAACGTTTAAGTAATTTCTACTTTACACTTCGTAATTCTCTCCCATTTATTCGTTTAACCCTGTGACGCCCCCAAATTCCAGGACCGCCACTTGGTCTCTCGAATTCGGTTCATCACGTACTCATGGTAATACATCGCAATAATAATAACTAAATATCACACAATCACAGCGGAAAATCTATTCGAGAATAATTTACAATGATTTATTATAATTATTCCCCCAAGTCTCGCAACCTACAGTACTTAATAGATTACATACTAATATCAATTAACGACTTATTACATAATCTAACTTAAGCTTAAACATAATCAAATCCAGTCTTACTTCATCATCTTAATACAACATTAAAATATTAAAAAAAAATATAAAAGCGACAAGCTAGTTGGTAGCCTTGCCCTTGCCCTTATCAACGCCGGAAGGTTCGCCCTGCTCTGCCTTAACTGAAATGTTTTAGGGAAGCAAGAATGAGCACAAATTGCCCAGCAAGTAATATACGACAAGGGTAAGTGATATAATTCTCAATTCTCGAAAAGGTATAGAAAAGTTTGATAGTTCAAGGATGGCAAGAGTATCAACAGTTCTCAATAACAGTCGCTAAGGACAGAATAATATCAATATGATTCAATAATAATTCAATTCAAGATTTCAAGATAACTGAATACTGAGCAGTCACTAAGGACTATGAACTTCCACAAGATTTGACAGTAATAAACTGGAAATCCAACAAAAACAGATACAGCAGGTGATCAGTCTAAAGTACCCTTGTTATGCATAACAATCAATCATACTCAAGTGCGCGCGTCGGTTCTCCGACAGTTATAGTTTGTTCTTCTCAGTCAAATACAAGATCCCGCACCAATCAATTGGTTTGGGTCGCTTTTCAATAATATAAGTCTAGCCGAATCAAATGGCATAGACACTTTCACAATATTCAAGAACAATACTAAGTTCAACATGTATAATAGCTTTAATGAATTAAGAGTTTAAGTATGCTAATTCCATTCAACAATTTAGTAAGAAACTAGTTCACAATATACAAGGATAGAATACTTGCACGGTAAAAGAGTGTAAGTTAGGAAACTTGCCTTTAGCGTAGTTTATCCACGTAAGGTAATTCAACACTTTTGAATCCTATTTATAGTGTATTATAAGTATAGGATTTTCATTAGTCATTTATGCTCACATATGATATGTAATTTTAAACGCACCCATAAACGTTTAACTTAGTTGCATACTATACACATACTTCATCATATACTTTTGCGTACATATAGCACATTTCAGTTTACAAGACATTATGGAGTCATCACATAGTTTTTAATCGTTGCTTTATAGTCCCCAAACACCTTTTGGACTTATCCTTGGGAAGTTTATAATCAAACATTCAATTTTATCACTTAGCATGCCTCTTAACACATTTCTTAGCATACTGGTCATATATTACAAGTTAAAGTAATCGCATAAGCTAACTGTAAAAAAAAATCAGATCAACAACTGGCTCAATTCTGATTCCAGACTGGCGCAGCTGCGCCATGGCTAAGCCTAGGGCCGGCGCAGCTGCGCAGCCCTCTGGCTAAGCCAAGGCTGATATGTGCCTTGTGGTTTCTGTCCGGTCATGCAAGCTAACATTCACACCATGTATACTGACAAGTTAAAAGTCCTTTCGTGTTTTCCCAAGGCAATCTAGGTTCCACTTTCCATAACATGATTCTAGACTTACATTTTAAACAATTTAAGTCCTTACAACATCATAAAATCATGTAAACTATCATGCTCGTTAATTTTAAATATACGAGGTGATCATATAACTTGATTTAGGCATGCTCACAAGTAGTTATATCATACGCGTATTCAAATCTAAATTTATCTTTACATATTAGGGTCTTAGTTTAGGATTTCTAAGAGCTTAAGGCCAAATGTGGCCATGCAATCACAACGTATACAATTAAACCATAGATACATGCGAGAAGGTCATACAAATTGTAATATACATGCTTGCGATTGTCCACATCATTTATTCATAACTAGCATTGTTTGTTACTTTAGAAACATGCGTAAACCCATGCTTGGTTAACTTCTTATTGAATTTTAACAAGCGAGTACACACGTATGGTATACTAGTGATGTTATATTCATTATTAAGCATGTTAAAAATATCAGAATATGGATTCTAATACAACATGTTAAGTCCATGTTCAAAGTCCATGTTTCGTTAGTAAGTTCTATTAACGAAGTCTAACATGTTCATGTTACCTTAAGATACATATATACACAAGTTATCACCTCCTTCATGAATCTCTAAACCATAATAACATGTATCGAAAGTCAGAATATAAATATAACATATTCAAGTCTCTCTTTATAACTTTAAGTTCCTCTTTAAACATATACGTCGTTTCGTCAAAAAGGTATACCATCTTGGTTTAAACATGCTTACGTTAGGCCTATGTACTCATACATATGTTCTACTCATGTTCACGTGCTTGCCTTATCTATACAAGTAACTACCACATAGCAGTTTTAGGAACAAAATTAGATTCTGGTTCCAGAGGCCGGCGCAGCTGCGCTGCGCCTCAGTAGTAAACCGGCGCAGCTGCGCCGTGCTTCGGTCAGCACCAGTGAGCTCCCTGCTTCGGCAGTTCCCAGCCCAAACACAAATTTACTTCACGAACTTGATTGTGATCAGTCACATTGGCTTATTAACACATGTATAAGACTATATAACAACTAAACAAACTTCCTTCAATCCAATTATAGTCCAATTTGGCATAATCAGAAATTGAAATTTTTGACAGAAAAATGAAAATGAAGAACATGAATCATGTAATTGTACCTTTGCTATGAATTAAGCTTGCTGCTATCTCACAATGCTATTATACTGATATATGTATATGCTCTCAACTTATCAACTCAAACAAAATCTCAGCAAGGTGAAATGAGAAGGAAGGAAGCCATATTTATAGAGAAAACAAGATACAGACAATGCAATTGTCTACCATTTCAAACTAACAGAAATTTGAATTGCATGCTAGATAAGAGGAAGTTGGTAGATAGTTGTTGAAAGCCATCATTAGAGCCACTCCTCATATAATTATTGCTAGCTAAGCTTGGGAGAAGAATGGGGAGAATAGGCCTTAGCCTTTTTACCATACACGTGAAGGAGAAGGAGAGTGACTATTATATTGGGAAAAGGCCATATATCAGCATTCTAGAATTTGTATATATATACAACACTTATGCCAAAATATGTTACATGTATATATACTATATAATTAGGCCACAATTATAGTTACAATGTAATTCTAATGATACTAACATGGATTCACATAATGTAGTAAGTGTGAATTGTACACATATAATTCATGTACATTTTTATCATACTGGTATAATTTAATCGGACGTTATCACATTACATTATCTCATGTATTATTAAATTGTTCATCATATATTCATGATGTCTCACTTTATTAAAATTAATAGTTTACAATATGTTCATGATATATTATACAGTGTATACCCACATATTTATTGTCACATAAGTATTATCATGCATTCATAACATATAGTTTTAACATAATCACATTATGCTTCATGTAATATATGGTTTCTATGTGTAATATATTCGCATTGCATTATATAACATAGTTTATGTATATACATGCATGGTCACACTTAAGTGTCTCTCTACACTATATAATGTAGTTGTATTCCATATACTTTATATATTCAAGTATTGCACATTTGCACATATCAATTAATATAATCTTATTATATTAATCACTCACTTATTTGTTTTATTATTCATAATGTCAAATAAATAAACTATTTATCTCGTTGATTAATTAACAATAATATTAATCAATTTATTCCTCATTGATTATTAATTACACCAAATTAATAATCATAGGATTAATTATCACATTAACAAATATAAATCTCAGCACAATTATAAACAAGTGGATTATTATTATTATATTTCTTGCAATAGTAATCACATATTATTAATCAACCATAGTTAATATCCCACAACAATCAATTAATATTCTCTAATAACAATTAACAATTAATTAATTGTTCACTTAAAAATTCTTCGTCAATTAATATAATTATTAATATTTCCCATCACTGTGCCACACTAGGCTCTCAACGAGTTTATCGTAAACTCCACATTTTTCTCAATTGTCATAGATATTCAATTTAATATAATTGAATTAATCATTCTCATAACACAAAATCATTTATATTCAAATAAATTCTCATTTCCATTAATATAATTATTTAATAATATATGAAAATTCTCGGGTATTACAAACCCACACTGTCAAACTATATGTATAATTAATAATATAAATTAATTATCACATAACTACTTCTCATAATTAGTTAACCCATTTAGGTTAACTCATTCCTCTTTAATTATTAAGTTAATAACTAATTATCATATAATTAATCACATCACATAATCATATTACATTTTCACATAATTAATCAACTAGTAATTACGTACTCATTTTAATTAAATTATAATTATATAAATTATAACTTAAATTACACATTCTCCTCAATTATAATTAATTAAATTATAATTTCATTTTATATTAATTAAATTATAATTAAATAAATTATAATCTAAATTAAACATTTATTTTGATTAAAATTAATCAAACTCAATTTATGCATTTATATTAATTAAATTATAATTAAACCAATTATAATTTAAATTAAACAATTACATTGATTATAATTAATCAATTTCCATTCATGCACTAATTAAATTATAATTAAATAATTATAATTTAAATTACACATTTACCTTAATTATAATTATTCAAATTATAATCACATATTATATTATAATTAAACAAATTATAATTTAAGTTAAATATTTACTTTGATTAAATATTAATCAAACTATATTCATTTAGCAAATCATAATTTAAATTAAACCTTTACTATAATTATAATTTATTCAAATTATAATTACACATTATATTTTATTAATAAAATTCATTACTATTATTTAGCATTTTAAGGTATGCCTAATATGTCATCAAGTTTATTACATAAATTTAGCTTTTCATGATCCAAACAAAATCCACAAAATAAACCAAGTTTTCTTTTCTGCACACCCCCCGCCGGGGCGGGGGTTTGGTGCCTTGCAAGGCCCGCGGGGGCGGGCCCCCTACAGTCGCTCTGTAATACCCGAGAATTTCCTAATATTATTAAATAAATATATTAATGAAAATGAGAATTTATTTAATATAAATAATTTTGTGTTATGAGATGAATTAATTCAATTTTATAAAGTTGAATAATTATAATAATAATTGAGAAACTTATGGAGTTTGCGATAAACTCGTTGATAGCCTTGTGTGGCATAGTAACATAATATAAGAATGATTATATTAATTTAAGCGAATAATTAATCTCTATTAATTGTTAATTGTATAATATTAATTAATTGTTATCGTAGAATATTAATTAATTATTGTGGAATATTAACTGTGATTGATTAATAATACGTGATTATTATTATTGCAAATAATATAATAATAATACGCAACGTATTTATAAATATAATAATAATAATGATCAACGTGTCTATAATATAATAAGATTTATACTGTGATAAATAATCAATTGTTGTGAAAATTAATGATTTCATTAATCGACGAGGAATGGATTAATTTATATTGATGATAATTAATCGATAAGATAAATAATTTATTTATTTGACATTATGAGTAATAAAGCAAATAAGTAAGCTATTAATATAATAAGATTATAGTGATTGTTATGTGCAAGAATGCGTATGTATGGTAGCTAACCATATATTATATAAAGCATCATGTGACTATATTATATACATAAACTATATAGTAAAGTTTATTGAGTTATAAGAATTACATGAAATGTGTATGTAACAAGGTAAGTGTGTGAACATTAAAATAATACATCACAAG
The DNA here is from genome assembly GCA_020205555.1 of Panax stipuleanatus. Classification (NCBI taxonomy): domain Eukaryota; kingdom Viridiplantae; phylum Streptophyta; class Magnoliopsida; order Apiales; family Araliaceae; genus Panax; species Panax stipuleanatus. The sequence goes on from CM035120.1 coordinate 45,831,409, forward strand.
TATAGTAATCAATTGTTGATTGTAGAATTTAATAATGTGATAACATCCGAGTAAATTATACAGGTAAAATAGAATGTACATGGATTATATGTTAAATATATATATATCCCTACTTGCTATATTGTAATATTTGTTACCTACTAAAGGTACATTGTGACTCAAATTATAACATAAGTACATGTTATATATGTATAATAGTTTAAGTGTGGAGTGTTACAAATGTTGAGATACCATTCGTTGTCCCATATTGATAGACACAAACCTTGTACACTTGAATAGCATTGTGAAGTCTGAGGCCTATATCCCACAAACTCAGCAAATACTTCATAGCTTTCATAGCTCATGATGATCAAGGATGTGGGATTCATGATGAATCTAACAACTAATTACCTACCCTTTGATAACCTCCATGCAATTTGACAATCCGTTAGTTTAGATTGGAAGATTATAGCATTGTCTGGATTTCAATTCTTCTATAAATAATGGCTCTCCTCCTCTCTAATTCATTTGCTAAGAAAATTCTGGAGTATTGAGTTGGGAGTTATATATATATATTTATATTAGTGTTAAGTATTCTGAGAAGTCGAGATTGCATTACAGAGGTATAATTCTATTCCCTTGTTCTCCATTCTCATTTTTTTGGCAAGAACTCCATTTTCATTTTCTGTCAAAATAAATTTTTTGATTCTTGTTGTAATTTATGCCAATTTGGATTGGGATATGTTTCTTAGCTGCTATATGGACTTATAAGTATAATAGAAGTATTATGTGGTTGATTGAAACTGATTTTGTGAAGTAATTTCGTGATATGGGCTGAAAATCTGTCGAAAATTGGAACTGTCTACCGCTGGCCGCCAGCCGGCGCAGCTGCGCTAGTTTTGCACTGGGCAGCTGCGCCAGCAGCCTGCTGCAGATTCTGCTTTTTGCTTACTTTCTGCTATATGATAATTTCTTGCATTGATTTAAACAAACATGTTAACATGGGTAATACGTATATATGGGTACATAAACCTAACATAAGCATATTTAAACCAAGATGGTATACCTTTTGACAAAATAACTTATGTTCTTCAAAGTGAACTTAGAGTTTTCAAAAAAGGACTTTGATATATAGGCGCCATGGTTATGTTCTGACTTGTGAGATATATTGGTATAATCTAGACACACACGAATTGAATATTGACTTAAGTATATATGTATCGTGATATAATATGAATATGTGAACCTAACTAGTGCACTTTCCTAACGAAAATCAAAGTTTTGAAAATAAACTTTGACATGTGTGTAACACATTGATGTTCTAATTTTCAAGGCATGTTGGTATGAGGTAGAGATACATGAAAGACATATTAACTTATGTATGTATGGTTCATAGTATGTCAAGAGCAAGTTAGACCTCATTATTGAACATTTCTAACAAAAATATAAGCTTTGATTGTGAACCTTAACATGTTATTGTAAGTTTCGTATTCTGATATTTGTGGACACATGTGATGGTATTCTTAGACTCATTCATGTGTCATGCATGTATATATACCATGATTAGTTGCCGTGATTCAAATTTAGCGTAAACAAAGCATGTTTTTTAAGATAATAACATTGCTAGCTACATATATGCAATACAAATACTCATGAGCATGCCTAATACAAGTTATATGAATATCTTATGAGTTTAAAAAGCGAGCATGTTAGACCTTGAATGGCTTTAAGTATTAACTTAAGAACCTATACTATGTATGATTGGATTTGGAAAAGTTATACAAGCATGAAAGTATCCTTTAGTATGGATACATGCGATGTGATATTATATGATGTTACTTGAACCCGATTTTGACGGTTAACTTATGGGAATGCCATAACTTGCTAAAGTGAAATATATTTAGTATTTATTGTGGTCTTATGTGGTATTATTAAGATGAAGGCATGCTTGCTAATTGTTGCGATCTTATATGATATGAGAATGTGTTTAAACTCTAAAGGAAGAACGTTAAGGATAGAAATTATATTCTACATAACTGTGTAGCTAGGTTAAAACTTAGCTTATGTGTTGATCGTGTATTCAAAGACAAAATGTGAAGTTAAATTATATGACTAATGAATATCATTTATATACGTAACTATATTACGATAGGAATTCGAAAGTGTTGGCTACCTTTACGTGAGTAAAGTACGCATAAGGCAAGTATCTAAACCTTATCTCTTTGGATGCAAGTTTCCTAACTTATACTCTTTTACGGTGCAAGTATTCTATCCTTGTATATTGCGAGCTAGTTTCTTTACTTACTCGTTTGAATTGAATTAGCATACTTGAAATCTTATTTCATTAAAGCTATTTTTCATGATGAACTTAGTATTATTCTTGAATATTGTGAAAGTGTCTATGCCATTTGATTCGGCTAGACTTATATTATTGAAAAGCGACCCAAACCAATTGATTGGTGCGGGATCTCATATTTGACTGAGAAGAACAACCTTCTTTGAAGGGAATATATAATTGTCGGATAACCGACGTGCACACTTGAGTATGATTGATTGTTATGCATAACGATGGTACTTTAGGCTGATCACCTGTTGTACCTGTTTTTGTTGGATTTTCAGTTTAATACTGTTAAATTCTAGTAGAAGTTCATAGATCTTAGTGACTGCTCAGTATTCAGTTATCTTGAAATCATGAATTGATTTATTATTAAATCACATTGATATTATTATTTCCTTAGCGACTGTTATTGAAAACTGTTGATATTCTTGTTATCCTTGAACTATCAAACCTTGCTATATCCCTTTCGAGAATTGAGAATTATATTACTTACCCTTATTGTATATTACTTGCTGAGAAATTTGTGCTCATTCTTGCTTTCCCTAAAAACATTTCAGTTAAGGCCGAGCAGTGCGGACCCTCGAGTACCGACAAGGGCAAGGGAAAGGCTACTGAGTAGCTTTGTTTATGTAGGACTTTATGATTGTAATAAAGAACTTATGATATTATGTACTAGTTAAGGTTATTTATACTTGAGATATGTTTAAGCTATGTAATCACTGTTTAAGTTATGATACCTTGGGACGTGAATAATTATATTATTTAAATGTAATTTATTCGGTATTAGTTGTGTATTATTCTGATGTACGATGTGACATTTAGTCGTATTATTATTGTGATGTATTACCATGAGCACGTGACGAACCGAATTCGAGAGACCCCGTGACGGTCCTGGAATTTGGGGGCGTCACAGGTTGGTATCAGAGCTGTAGTTATAAACCTTAAGAACGAGTGTCCTTAGACTATAACTTAGGCGAACTTAGAAGTTGGAAAGGAGATAAAACTCATGTAGAGTTTTCTTTGAGAGACTTAGCGTGTTATGAAATGTAACTTCATTCTATACAATGAACTTATGTTTTATTCAACATTCTAATAGAGTTGCTGTTTGTTTGTCTTGTGTTTGTGATTGTAGGATGACAGACACAGGTGTACCTAGTAGAGTGGCAGAGGAGGAGCCCAGGGATATACATGTAGTATACAAGGCACCTCTAGAGGCTACACCAGTGCAGGCTGTTGCATCGTTCGAGTCTGACGACGAGGACGAGATTGAGATAGAGTCTGATCCAGAGGAGGAGTCGATGGAGGATGAGCCAGTACAGGACTCTGATGAGGCTACTGTAGAGGAGCAGATGCTAGGAGAGTATGAGGAGCGTATCCTAGAGTTAGACTGCAGAGTCCAGGAGCTGGAGGCCGAGGCCCAAGAGAGAGAGTCTGAGTTCCAGAAGCTGAGGGACAAGGACCACCAGAGGAAGTTAGACATGTAGGAGTTAGAGGTGGAGATTACCTACCGCAGGGAGGCAGGGTTCCAGATGGGAACTTTATTTCACAGGTCGGTGGCAAGGAATGTGGATCTGGCAGGAAAGCTGGAAGAGGTTGAACAGAGGGAACTGAGCGAGAAGACTGAGAAGGAAGCACTCCGCACTCAGTTGGAATTAGAAGTGATGGATAGGATACACTTCGAGGAGAAGTGGGGGGCTGCCCATGAGAGAGCAGATGACCTAGAAGATGAGGTCAAATGTAAGAAGAGGAAAATGAACAAGCTGGGGTACGTGTTCCTTTCGGCATTTGAGAGAGTGCTTGATGGTGTGTACCACTACCCAGCAGAGAAGAGGGACAGACTCTACGCACTATGAGTCGAGAGTTGGTAGCTTATATAGCGCAGTTAGAGTACAAGAGCACAGTGGAGCGCGGGATGATGTGATGAGATTTCCATAGATAGTCTAGTGGTAGTACTAGTTGTGTCTTTTATGTATTGTATATACTATGTTGTAATCCCAATCTTTTGTGTAAGATGTGGGATAGTGATGTGAACCCCGTGTAAGCTTTTGTTAGAGGGGTAGTATGGTAATAGGTTGGTATATTCCTCGTCTTTTGTGATATTAGGGGGTATATGTGATAACATTTATAGCAGTATGCTAGGGAAATCATGTAATGAAACGATTTGGCATATGAATATAAATGAAGCTTATTTCAGAAACGTGTTATAAATTTATTCTTTTAGTATTAAAAGAAATACTTAAGTAATATACTGGAACAATAATAAAATGAAAATTTGTGATGCAGATAATGCCGCCCAGACTTAGATTGACTGCACCCGAAGAATCTGTTAATAACGAGAGGGAACAAGTTGACCCGGTCCAGAAACTGGTAGACTTGTTAGGAGAAGCCTTAAGGGGAAGGAACAATGAACCCGTTCGCCCAAACCCGCAGGCTGTGCCAGTAACAACCTTTAAAGACTTTAAGAGTGTAGGACCCCCGGAGTTCGAGGGAACTACCGACCCAATCGTCGCACAAACGTGGATCAAGGAGATTGAGAAGGCTTTCACTATAGCTCGCGTAGGCGAAGATCAGAAGACGATGTTTGCCACGTACATGATGAGGGGAGAAGCGATTTACTGGTGGGAGACTAATCAACAAAGAGCTGGAGAAGGGATAATTGCTTGGGATAAGTTTAAGACGCTATTTTTCGAGAATTACTTCTTGAAAAGCATGAAAAACCGGATGGAGGTGAAATTTCTAGAGTTAAAACAAGGGGAGATGACGATGGCATAATACGCGGCTAGATTTAACGAACTAGCGCGATTTACGGAGCACCAAGTTGGTGATGAAGAGAGGAAGGCTAGACGCTTCAAACAAGAGTTGAAGCCGTGGCTGTTCAATTAGGTATCAGTTCTTCAAATTAATTCCGTTGCAACATTACTGGAGAAGGCAATCATTGCGGAAGGTGGCAGTGAGGCCTTAAGTCTGTATAACAAGGAGAAGAAAGGAAAGAATATTGGAGGAGAGAATCATACTGGAGGAAGCAGCAGTGGAGGAAGTAATTTGGGAAAGAGAAAGTGGGAGAATAACAACAGTAGAAACAATAATCAAGGTGGGATTCACCAAGGAAATTTTAAGAAAAGGAGTGGAGCTTGTAATAAGTGTGGGAAAAGTCACCAAGGGGAGTGCTGGAAAGGAAATGGCACGTGTTATAACTGCGGCCAAGAGGGGCACATATAACCAAATTGTCCGAAACCAAAGAAGATACATGGATGCTTTGCGTGTGGCTCGACGGAGCACCGATTTAAGGACTGCTCAAAGAAGGGAAGTGGCGGGGGTAGCAATCAGCAAGGAGGCAACAAGCTGATGATCAGCAGGCCGGCACAATCCAATTCCTCAACCGCCAGAACTTTTAACATGACCGTCCAGGACGCCGTGGCTGCGAAGGACGTGGTGTCAGGTATAATCCCAATCAATGGTATAAATGCTTATGTATTATTTGATTCGGGTGCCACCTGTTCTTTTATATCTGAAGAATTTGCTAGTAAACTTAGTACACCCCGAGAACGATTAGAAAATCCTTTGAACATAGAAGTTGCTAATAAGGAAGTGATCCCTGTAGAATACGTTTATCGCAATTGTCACGTAAACATTAAAGAACATGAACTGAGCGTAGACTTGATTCCTATTAGACTGAGAGAATTTGATGTGATACTGGGAATGGATTGGTTGTATAACCATGCAGCGATAATTGATTGTCAGAATAAATGTGTGAACCTTCAAACTCCGAGTAAGTCTAAGGTAGTGTTTTATGGTAGCTCATCGCTTAAGCAATCGTGTTGCATTACGATGATGCAGGCCAAGAAATTGTTAAGGAAAGGATGTATAGGTTATCTAGCTTACATCGTTGATACTCGAAAGAAGGGAGTAGAAATTAAGGATATATTCGTAGTTAATGAATTTCAAGATGTGTTTCCGGACGATCTGCCTGGTCTTCCACCAGACAGAGAAATCGAATTCGTAATAGACTTAGCACCGGGAACGGCACCGATTTCGAAAGCTCTATATCGTATGGCGCCAGTAGAAATGAAGGAATTGATGATACAATTACAAGAATTATTGGATAAGGGTTATATACGACCGAGTGTTTCTCCTTGAGGAGCACCGGTGTTATTCGTTAAGAAAAAGGACGGTTCGATGAGGCTCTGTATCGATTATCGAGAATTGAACAGAGTAACGATCAAGAACCGATATCCGCTACCGAGGATAGACGACTTATTTGATCAACTGAAGGGAGCAAAGTGTTTCTCAAAAATTGACCTACGAACAGGATATCATCAACTAAAAGTGAGGGATGAGGACATACCAAAGACTGCGTTTCGAACCCATTATGGACACTACGAGTTTTTGGTAATGTCATTTGGATTGACTAATGCTCCAGTAGCATTTATGGACTTGATGAACCGAGTTTTCAAGCCATACTTGGATAAATTTATAGTGGTTTTTATCGACGACATTTTGATCTACTCGAAGACAGAGGAAGAACACGCCGAACATCTGAAGATTGTTTTGGAGGCACTAAGGAAGGAGAAGATGTATGCGAAATTTTCAAAGTGCGAATTTTGGATGGAGAAGGTTCAATTCTTAGGCCACGTGGTGGATAAGAATGGAATCGCTATAGACCCTGCAAAGGTAGAAGCAGTAAGTAATTAGGAACAACCGAGAACACCGACGGAGGTGAGGAGCTTTTTAGGGTTAGCTGGGTACTATTGAAGATTCATCCAAGATTTTTCCAATATAGCAACTCTGTTGACCAATTTGACTAGAAAGACGGTGAAATTTGTATGGACCGACATATGCGAAGAAAGTTTTCAAGAACTGAAAAGGAGATTGAGCGAAGCACCTGTATTATCATTACTAGATGATGCGGGAAATTTTGTGGTGTATAGTGATGCATCGCACAAGGGACTTGGCTGTGTGCTTATGCAGCACGACAAAGTCATTGCGTATGCATCACGACAACTGAAGGATTACAAAAAACGATACCCTACTCACGACTTAGAGTTAGCGGCAGTCGTTTTTGCGTTAAAGATATGGAGGCATTATTTATATGGAGAAAAATGTGAGATATACGCGGACCACAAAAGTCTGAAATATATCTTCACACAGAAGGAGTTGAACATGCGGCAAAGAAGGTGGTTAGAATTAATCAAAGACTATGACTGCGATATTCTTTATCACCCGGGAAAGGCAAACGTGGTTGCCGACGCTTTGAGTCAGGAAAGGAAGGGAAAAATTGTTTAATTTGACGACTCAGGAAGAGTTGATAAGAGAGATGGAGAAATTGGAGATAGAAGTGAAAGGACCAGAAAAGTATGGTGAGAAGTTAATTGTAATGGAAGCTCATCCGACATTATTGGACAGAGTGAAGGAAGCCCAGGAAAATGATGAAGAGTGTGAGAAAATTCGAAAGAGGATCACAGAAAATGAGGAAGAGAAATTTCGAATGGATAAAGACGATATCTTAAGATTCGAAGGAAGAGTGTGGGTACCAGCGATAATCGAGTTGAGGGAAGAGATTTTGCACGAGGCACACAATACGATATATTTCGTTCATCCAGGAGGCACGAAGATGTATCGAGATCTAAGGCAACATTTTTGGTGGCCCAATTTGAAACAGAAAGTCGCAGAGTGCGTTAGTAGATGTTTGACTTGCCAACGCGTTAAAGCAGAGCATCAACGGCCGAGTGGTTTACTACAACCGTTGGAAATACCAGAGTGGAAATGGGAGCATATTACGATGGACTTCATGGTAGGACTTCCAGTTACACAGAAAGGTTATGATGCTATTTGGGTTATCGTGGATCGACTTACCAAGACCTCACATTTTCTACCGATCACGATCCGTTACAGTTTGAATCAGTTAGCAAGTCCATACATAAAGGAGATTGTCTCACGACATGGAGTGCCGGTATCTATTGTCTCTGATAGAGATCCGCGCTTCACGTCCAATTTTTGGAAGAGTTTACAAGAGAGAATGGGAACGCAGTTGAGGTTGAGTACGGCTTATCATCCTCAGACAGACGGACAGAGTGAGCGAACAATACAAACACTGGAGGACATGCTTAGGACTTGCGTGATGGATTTTAAGGGAAATTGGGACGACCACCTACCCTTAGTCGAATTTACGTATAATAATAGTTACCATGCGAGTATCGACATGCCACCGTACGAAGCTCTTTACGGGAGAAAGTGCAGAACGCCATTGTGTTGGGACGAAGTCGGGGAGCGACGAATACTCGGACCAGAGCTAGTACAACAAACCGCAGACGTGGTGATAGTGATAAGAGCCAGACTTGTAGCAGCTCAAGATTCCTAGAAGAAATACGCAGATTTGCATCGGCAGGACCGAGACTATAAAGTCGGCAGTTTTGTTTTCTTGAAGGTATCTTCATGGAAGGGAAAGATCCGTTTCGACAAGAAAGGAAAATTGAGTCCAAGATTCATAGGACCATTCGAGATACTGAAGCGAGTGGGCGAAGTGGCATACAAAGTTGCGTTACTACCCGAGTTGGAGCACATCCACAACGTGTTCCACATTTTTGTGTTGCGACCGTACAAGGCCGACTGCAAGCACGTGATTTCTTACGAGCCCATTCAAGTGGAGAAGAACTTGACGTATGAAGAAATTCCTGTCCAGATATTAGATAGGAAAGATCAAACCTTAAGAAATAAAATTATTTCGTCTGTAAAAGTACTTTGGCTTAACCACGATGTTGAGGAGGCAACGTGGGAGTTAGAAGATAGGATGATGAGGGATTATCCCCATTTATTTGTGTAACCTTGTAGCAATTCCGGGATGAAATTTTTATAAAGGGGGGAGGATGTAATACCCGAGAATTTCATAATATTATTAAATAAATATATTAATGGAAATGAGAATTTATTAATATAAATGATTTTGTGTTATGAGATGAATTAATTCAATTGTATAAAATTGAATAATTATAATAATAATTGAGAAACTTATGGAGTTTGCGATAAACTCGTTGATAGCCTTGTGTGGCACAGTTACATAATATAAGAATGATTATATTAATTTAAGCGAACAATTAATCTATATTAATTGTTAATTATAGAATATTAATTAATTGTTATCGTAGAATATTAATTAATTATTGTGGAATATTAACTGTGATTGATTAATAATACGTGATTATTATTATTGCAAATAATATAATAATAATACGCATCGTATTTATAAATATAATAATAATAATGATCAACGTGTCTATAATATAATAAGATTTATACTGTGATAAATAATCAATTGTTGTGAAAATTAATGATTACATTAATCGACGAGGAATGGATTAATTTATATTGATGATAATTAATCGATAAGATGAATAATTTATTTATTTGACATTATGAGTAATAAAGCAAATAAGTAAGCTATTAATATAATAAGATTATAGTGATTGTTATGTGCAAGCATGCGTATGTATGGTAGCTAACCATATATTATATGAAGCATCATGTGACTATATTATATACATAAACTATATAGTAAAGTTTATTGAGTTATAAGAATTACATGAAATGTGTATGTAGCAAGGTAAGTGTGTGAACATTAAAATAATACATCACAAGTATAGTAATCAATTGTTGATTGTAGAATTTAATAATGTGATAACATCCGAGTAAATTATACAGATAAGATAGAATGTACATGGATTATATGTTAAATATATGTATCCCTACTTGCTACATTGTAATATTTGTTACCTACTAAAGGTGCATTGTGACTCAAATTATAACATTAGTATATGTTATGTATGTATAATTGTTTAAGTGTGGAGTGTTACAAATGCTGAGATACCATTCCTTGTCCCATATTGATAGACACAAACCTTGTACACGTGAATAGCATTATGAAGTCTGAGGCCTATATCCCACAAACTCAGCAAATACTTGATAGCTTTCATAGCTCATGATGATCAAGGATGTGGGATTCATGATGAATCTAACAACTAATTACCTACCCTTTGATAACCTCCATGCAATTTGACAATCCGTTAGTTTAGATTGGAAGATTATAGCATTGTCTGGATTTCAATTCTTCTATAAATAATGGCTCTCCTCCTCTCTAATTCATTTGCTGAGAAAATTCTGGAGTATTGAGTTGGGATATATATATATATATATATATATATATATATATATATATTAGTGTTAAGTATTCTGAAAAGTCGAGATTGCATTACAGAGGTATAATTATATTCCCTTGTTCTCCATTCTCATTTTTCTGGCAAGAACTCCATTTTCATTTTCTGTCAAAATCAAATTCTTGATTCTTGTTGTAATTCATGCCAATTTGGATTGGGATATGTTTCTTAGCTGCTATATGGACTTATAAGTATAATAGAAGTATTATGTGGTTGATTGAAACTAATTTTGTGAAGTAATTTCGTGATATGGGCTGGAAATCTGCCGAAAACTGGAACTGTCTGCCGCTGGCCGCCAGCCGGCGCAGCTGCGCCAGTTTTGCACTAGGCAGCTGCGCAGCTTAGGCAGCTGCGCAGCTGCACCAGCAGCCTGCTGTAGATTCTGCTTTCTGCTATGTGATAATTTCTTGCATTGATTTAAACAAACATGTTAACATGGGTAGTACGTATATATGGGTACATAAACCTAACATAAGCATATTTAAACCAAGATGGTATACCTTTTGACAAAATAACTTATGTTCTTCAAAGTGAACTTAGAGTTTTCAAAAAAGGACTTTGATATATAGGCGCCATGGTTATGTTCTAACTTGTGAGACATATTGGTATAACCTAGACACACACGAAATGCATATTGACTTAAGTATATATGTATCGTGATATAATATGAATATGTGAACCTAACTAGTGCACTTTCCTAACGAAAATCAAAGTTTTGAAAACAAACTTTGACATGTGTGTAACACATTGATGTTCTGATTTTCAAGGCATGTTGGTATGAGGTAGAGATGCATGAAAGACATATTAACTTATGTATGTATAGTTCATAGTATGTCAAGAGCATGTTAGACCTCACTATTGAATATTTCTAACAAAAATATAAGCTTCGATTGTGAACCTTAACATGTTATTGGAAGTTTCGTATTCTGATATTTATGGACACATGTGATAGTATTCTTAGACTCATTCATGTGGCATGCATGTATATATACCATGATTAGTTGCCGTGATAAGTTTAGCGTAAATGAAGCATGTTTTTTAAGATAATAACAATGCTAGCTACATATATGCAATACGAATACTCATGAGCATGCCTAATACAAGTTATATGAATATCTTATGTGTTTAAAAAGCGAGCATGTTAGACCTTATGAGTTCGTGTCCTTGAATGGCTTTAAGTATTAACTTAAGAACCTATACTATGTATGATTGGATTTGGAAAAGTTATACAAGCATGAAAGTATCCTTTAATATGAATACATGCTATGTGATATTATATGATGTTACTTGAACCCGATTTTGACGTTTAACTTATGGGAATGCCATAACTTGCTAAAGTGAAATATATTTAGTATTGATTGTGGTCTTATGTGGTATTAATAAGATGAAGGCATGTTTGCTAATTGTTGCGATCTTATATGATATGAGAATGTGTTTAAACTCTAAAGGAAGAACGTTAAGGATAGAAATTATATTCTACATAACTGTGTAGCTAGGTTAAAACTTAGCTTATGTGTTGATCGTGTATTCAAAGACAAAATGTGAAGTTAAATTATATGACTAATGAATATCATATATATACGTAACTATATTACGATAGAAATTCGAAAGTGTTGACTAGCTTTACGTGAGTAAAGTACGCATAAGGCAAGTATCTAAACCTTATCTCTTTGGATGCAAGTTTCCTAACTTATACTCTTTTACGGTGCAAGAATTCTATCCTTCTATATTGCGAGCTAGTTTCTTTACTTACTCGTTTGAATTGAATTAGCATACTTGAAATCTTATTTCATTAAAGCTATTATTCATGATGAACTTAGTATTATTCTTGAATATTGCAAAAGTGTCTATGCCATTTGATTCGGCTAGACTTATATTATTGAAAAGCGACCCAAACCAATTGATTGGTGCGGGATCTCGTATTTGACTGAGAAGAATAACCTTCTTTGAAGGGAATATATAATTGTCGGAGAACCGACATGCACACTTGAGTATGATTGATTGTTATGCATAACGATGGTACTTTAGGCTGATCACCTGTTGTACCTGTTTTTGTTGGATTTTCAGTTTAATACTGTTAAATTCTAGTAGAAGTTCATAGTTCTTAGTGACTGCTCAGTATTCAGTTATCTTGAAATCTTGAATTGATTTATTATTAAATCACATTGATATTATTCTATCCTTAGCGACTGTTATTGAAAACTATTGATATTCTTGTTATCCTTGAACTATCAAACCTTGCTATACCCTTTCGAGAATTGAGAATTATATTACTTACCCTTATTGTATATTACTTGCTGAGCAATTTGTGCTCATTCTTGCTTTTCCTAAAAATATTTCAGTTAAGGCCGAGCAGTGCGGACCCTCGAGTACCGACAAGGGCAAGGGAAAGGCTACTGAGTAGCTTTGTTTATGTAGGACTTTATGATTGTAATAAAGAACTTATGATATTATATACTAGTTAAGGTTATTTATGCTTAAGATATGTCTAAGCTATGTAATAACTGTTTAAGTTACGAGACCTTGGGACGTGAATAATTATATTATTTAAATGTAATTTATTCGGTATTAGTTGTGTATTATTCCGCTGTGCGATGCGACATTTAGTCGTATTATTATTGTGATGTATTACCATGAGCACGTGACGAACCAAATTCGAGAGACCCCGTGACGGTCCTGGAATTTGGAGGCGTCACACGCTCAATTTTGGTTTGCGAACTGTGCAGAGAAGAAGCTAATTTGGCTTATTTCTCCACACCAACTTTCTATTCTAGTCAACATAATTCATATAAACTTTTTAGAAAACATAATTTCTAAGCTGCTAACATGTTTTAACATATTTAATTCTCAAAACACATAATCAAAACTCTTAATTTAGAAAATTTTGTATAAAACTATTTTCTAGTGTTCTTGATAAAGTTGAACACTGTAAGTTTATTTCTCAATCAAAACACACAATTCAAATCACATTGAATCCGTTTATAAACATATTATCATTATCTAACTTCAATTCACCCAATGATTATCAACTAAACACAAATTTTAATTTTCCAAGACCAATTAACAAACTTATTTCATTGTAACTTTTGACGAACATGAATTCTTCATGTTCATCACATACACATGAATTCAACATCCTAATTAAGCATACAAATCAATTATAAACATATATGAACACAATTTATACATATTAGAAATTAATGTTTACACTAATTTCATAAAACTCAATTTAGAGAGAAATAAATAATGAAGAACATAAAACATAATCTTTAAAATACAAGGGTTAAAATTATACCCTTGATGCTTAGTGAGGAAGATGATGATGAGGTTTAGTAATGACTCTCTCAAAGCCTTCCTTCTTTCCTATTCTTCTTCTCTCTTTTTTTTTCTCTAACTTCTCTATTCTTTCTCTGTTTTTTTCTCTTCTTGTTTCTATCAGACTAACACTTAGCTAATTCTAACTAACGTAATATACATATAATATATTTTACATATATTATACATATAAAACATAAATATAACATATATAACTTATATTACATAATGACCATAATAATTACCATAATTGCACTTAATACATAGGTTACACATTTGGAATTTAAAAAGCCCTAAGGCTTGTTTGGCAAAAATAATTTATTTTTAAAAATAGGTTTTTAGTAGTTAAGGCCCTGTTTGGCAAAATAGATTTAAAACGGTGCAATGGCCTTGTTTGACAAAATAGTTTTAAAAACTCTTTTAATAAATCCTTTAACACATATTTTTAATGTTATACTTTAATTAATTAAATCTTAACATTCTAATTTAATTAATTAAAATTTAACATCAATTAATCACATAAAAATTATCACATAAGAATTATAATTTCTCGCTAATTATAATTTCATGTAACAATTACCACATAACTTCATCTAATTTAATTATCTCAATTAAATTAGAACTATAACATAAAATAATTACATATTAATTAAATTAAATAGTAAATATTTATTTAATTAATATATTACACTTAATTAAATTACTCCATAACCAACACATAATTTTATTTATTTAACTCAATAAATAAATTAATTAAAATATTTATTTAATTCAATAAATATTAAAATTGATATATAAAATTTTCTTCACAACAAATCACATATTTCACAATATATAACACATCTACACATACACGTACTCGAACATCTTAAAATAAGAATTTTATTTATTAAATTCTCATTTATTAATTCTGAAAAATTCGGGTTGTCACATCCTTCCCTCCTTATAAGGATTCCATCCTCGGAATCAACGAAACCTTTCTTACTCGGTTTCCACTAAATTTCTTCATAATTTTGTCGTTTAATAACTTCAACACATTATCTCAACAAAAGTTTTTCATATATATTCTACTCCATTCATTTCTTCAACAAGTTTTAGGTTTTGTTTCATAACCTTCAATTAAACACAATCATATTCCAAATATTATATATTCTTTAACCCGTTCATTTATTCGGTATTAGTTGTGTATTATTCCGCTGTGCGATGCGACATTTAGTCGTATTATTATTGTGATGTATTACCATGAGCACGTGACGAACCAAATTCGAGAGACCCCGTGACGGTCCTGGAATTTGGGGGCGTCAGACGCTCAATTTTGGTTTGCGAACTGTGTAGAGAAGAAGCTAATTTGGCTTATTTCTCCACACCAACTTTCTATTCCAGTCAACATAATTCATATAAACTTTTTAGAAAACATAATTTCTAAGAAGCTAACATGTTTTAACATATTTAATTCTCAAAACACATAATCAAAACTCTTAATTTTGAAAAATTTTGTATAAAACTATTTTCTAGTGTTCTTGATAAAGTTGAACACAGTAAGTTTATTTCTCAATTAAAACACACAATTCAAATCACATTGAATCCGTTTATAAACATATTATCATTATCTAACTTCAATTCACCCAATGATTATCAACTAAACACAAATTTTAATTTTCCAAGACCAATTAACAAACTTATTTCATTGTAACTTTTGACGAACATGAATTCTTCATGTTCATCACATACACATGAATTAAACATCCTAATTAAGCATACAAATCAATTATAAATATATATGAACACAATTTATACATATTAGAAATTAATGTTTACACTAATTTCATAAAACTCAATTTAGAGAGAAATAAATACTGAAGAACATAAAACATAATCTTTAAAATACAAGGGTTAAAATTATACCCTTGATGCTTAGTGAGGAAGATGATGATGAGGTTTAGTAATGACTCTCTCAAAGCCTTCCTTCTTTCCTATTTTTCTTCTCTCTTTTTTTTTCTCTAACTTCTCTATTCTTTCTCTATTTTTTTCTCTTCTTGTTTCTATCAGACTAACACTTAGCTAATTCTAACTAACGTAATATACATATAATATATTTTACATATATTATACATATAAAACATAAATATAACATATATAACTTATATTACATAATGACCATAATAATTACCATAATTGCACTTAATACATAGGTTACACATTTGGAATTTAAAAAGCCCTAAGGCTTGTTTGGCAAAAATAATTTATTTTTAAAAATAGGTTTTTAGTAGTTAAGGCCCTGTTTGGCAAAATAGATTTAAAACGGTGCAATGACCTTGTTTGACAAAATAGTTTTAAAAACTCTTTTAATAAATCCTTTAACACATATTTTTAATGTTATACTTTAATTAATTAAATCTTAACATTCTAATTTAATTAATTAAAATTTAACATCAATTAATCACATAAAAATTATCACATAACAATTATAATTTCTCGCTAATTATAATTTTATGTAACAATTACACTTAATTAAATTACTCCATAACCAACACATAATTTATTTATTTAACTCAATAAATAAATTAATTAAAATATTTATTTAATTCAATAAATATTAAAATTAATATATAAAATTCTCTTCACAACAAATCACATATTTCATAATATATAACACATATACACATACACGTACTCGAACATCTTAAAATAAGAATTTTATTTATTAAATTCTCACAGTTGGTTCATAGAGAGCCATCTCTTTTGATCACTTTCATGGATCAGGAGCATGAGCCTGTGTTTGATTCAAAAGAGGACTCTGAGGAGATAGAGGTAGAGGTTGAGGAGGAGGATGAGGACCCTGAGGAGTTCCCACCAAACTCTATCAGTGCTAAGATGTATGATGAGCTTTATGACCGTAGCATAGAGTTACAGGATAACGTTGGAGAATTGAAGGAGCTGGCAGATGTACGTCAGGCTGCTATAGAACAGAAAGATGATAAGATTGAGGATCTTGACAAGCGTCTTGAAGATGTGGATTGGAAACTGGTTCAGGCAGAGTGCCAAAATGAAGAGTTATCGACTGAGATAGAGAAGCTAAAGAATGACCTAAGTGAGGAGTCGGCGAAGCGTGCTAGAGTAGAAGACACTATGATGAAGGCTTCTCGACGTGCAGATCTACCTAAGGACAGTGATCGGGCAAAAAAGGCTAAAATTAAGGAGACAGACTACACTTTTCAGACAGTGATTGATAAGGCCCAGGATCGAGTTGTCTACTATCCAGTGCAGTTCGAGGACTTACCCTGGTACATGCTGGATCGTAGGTCGATGTTTCGTATCATGGAAGAAGAGCGTAGAGAAGCTGTTTGACGTCTCAGTAGGTCGTGATAGGAACAGTATGAGTTATGTGATTATCGATGGTAGTTAATAATGTAAATTCCACTGTGGTTATAAACAATGAAATATGATGATTTAAATCCTGGAGATTCTTTTAGCTCAGGATAGTTGATGTAAATAGAAGTGATGCTATCTTTTCTATGTTTAAAACTTTTGAATGAATAAAATATCAGAGTTTATTTTAGATGTTATGTGTGATAATCTTAAAATGTTTAATCTAAGTCTTAAATACATAAGAAATTGAGTAAGGATCTAATAAACGTAAATCTTAAACAGAAAAATATCGCCAAGAAGACGCCAAACCCGGCAGCGCACTCAAGAAGGATCGACTAATAACAACAATGATGCCAACGCTAATCCTATTCAGCAGTTGGTGAACCTATTAATGGGAGCACTTGCAAATCAGTCGCAAGCTCCACAAGCTACGTCGTTTAAAGACTTTAAGGCTGTAGGACCGCCAGAGTTTAGGGGATCTATGAATCCGATTGAAGCCCAGACGTGGGTGATGGAGGTGGAGAAAGTGTTTAACATTGCAAGGGACAACGACGATCAGAAGACTGCCTTTGCAACGTTTATGCTAAAGTTAGAAGCCATCTACTGGTGGCAGGTGAACAAGGTTCGAGGAGGACAGGGTGTGATTACATAGGATAGGTTTAAGGAGATGTTCTTTAAGATGAACTTCCCAACGAGCTCTCAGAACCAGATGGAGGTTTAATTTTTGGAGTTGAATTAAGGGTAACATGTATGTGCCAGATTATGTCGTGAAGTTCAACGAGTTGGCTAGGTTGACAACTTATTATGAGGTGAATACGGATGAGAGGAAAGCTAGGAGGTTTGAACAAGGATTGAAGTCGTGGTTGTACAGCAAGGTGTCAATGCTCCAATTGAACACTTTTGCAAGAGTTTTAGAGAAGGCGATCATCGCGAAAGGTGGGAGCGATGCTTTGACCAGGTATAATTAGGAACAGAAGAAGAAGAAGAAGAAGAAGAGTGAAGGTGAGAACAACAAGGCTAGTGGCAGCAACGATGGTGCTAGTAATAAGTAGAAGAGGAAGTGGAATGATAATATGTCTACAGGGAATCAGCAAGGAAGTCAAAAAATGAAGGTGAAGGCCTGTCCTACCTACGGGAAGAATCACCTGGGGGTATGCATGAAGGGAAAGAGGGTTTGCTATAATTATGGTCAAGAAGGCCACATAGCACCAAATTGCCCTAATCTGAAGAAGGGCGCTTGCTTTATTTGTGGGTCAAGGGACCATCTGGCTAGGGATTGTCCCAAGAAGGTAGCATGAGGAGCAGGAGTAGGTGGAGGTATAGGAACCAGCGGTGGTAGCACTCTGACTATCACTAGATCAACACCGTCCAATCGACCCACCGCCAGAACTTTCAACATGACCGTGCAAGATGCTGTTTAGTCACGTGATGTGGTGTCAGGTATCATTCCGATCAATAATATAAATGCTTACGTGTTATTTGATTCGGGTGCTACTTGTTCATTTATATTCGATGACTTTGCTAAGAATCTAGAATTGCCTAAAGAGGAATTAGATTACCCTCTGAACATAGAAATTGTGAATAGGAAAGTAATTCCTGTTAGGTTCGTACACAAGAACTGTAGGGTGGACATTAAGGGAAACGTGATGATCGTAGATCTAATCCTGATTAAACTTGGAGAATTCGATGTTATTTTGGGAATGGATTGGCTATTCAATTATGGGAAAATAATTGATTGCCAAAAGAAGTGTATTAACCTTATGACCTTGTCAAAGGTTGTATTTTATGGCAGCAAGTCACCTAGACAAGCGAGTTGTCTGACGATGATGTAGGCCAGGAAGTTGTTGAGACAAGGCTGTGCAGGGTATTTAGCCTACATAGTAGATACACAAAAGGAGAATCTAAAAATAGAGGAGATACATGTCGTGAGGGATTTTGTAGACGTATTTCCAGATGACTTGCCAGGATATCCTCCAGATAGGGAAGTAGAATTTGTTATCGATTTGGCGTCAGGAACTGCCCTTATATCGAAGGCCCCGTACCGTATGGCTCCTGTAGAGATGAAAGAGTTGATGGTGCAGCTACAAGAACTTTTGGACAAGAAGTATATCCAACCGAGCGTTTCGCCGTGGGGAGCGCCCGTCTTGTTTGTTAAGAAGAAGGACAGATCGATACGGCTTTGCATTGACTACAGAGAATTGAACAAGTTTACGATTAAGAATAAGTATCTGTTGCCAAGGATCGACGACTTGTTTGATCAGTTGAAAAGAGCTAGGTATTTCTCGAAGATAGACTTGAGAAGTGGTTACCATCAGTTGAAGGTGAGGAAAGAAGATGTTTCGAAGATAGCTTTAGGACTCGTTATGGTCACTACGAGTTTCTGGTGATGTCATTTGGTCTAACAAATGCTGCTATAGCATTTATGGACCTAATGAACAGGGTGTTTAAACCATTTTTGGATAAATTCATGGTGATGTTTATCGATGACATTATGGTGTATTCTAAAACTAAGGAGGAGCATGTGGAACATTTGAAGGTGACATTAGAGGCATTAAGAAGAGAGAAGTTGTACTCCGAGTTTTTGAAATGTGAATTCTGAATAGAGCTGGTGTAATTTCTTGGACATGTGATTGATAAGGATGGGATTTCGGTAGATCCAACAAAGGTTGAAGCTGTGATGAACTGGGATCAACCAAAAACACCGTCGGAGGTAAGGAGTTTTCTAGGATTGGCAAGTTATTACAGAAGATTCATTCAGGACTTTTCCAAAATTGCGACTCCGTTGACGAATTTGACTAGAAAATCGGTGAAGTTCGTCTGGACGGAGAAGTGTGAGGAAAGTTTCCAAGAGCTGAAGAAGAGGTTGAGTACGGCACCTGTGTTATCTCTTTCGGATAGCACATAAAATTTCATGATGTATAGTGATGCATCGCATAAAGGACTTGGATGTGTGCTTATGCAAAACGACAAGGTCATTGCGTATGCATCACGTCAATTGAAGGATTATGAGAAGGGGTATCCGACCCATGATTTGGAATTGGCCGCGGTAGTATTTGCTTTGAAGATCTGGAGACATTATCTTTACGGAGAAAAGTGTGAGATATATACAGACCATAAGAGTTTGAAATATATTTTTACACAAAAGGATTTTAACATGCGTCAGAGGAGGTGGTTGGAGTTGATAAAGGACTATGACTGTGAGATTTTATACCATCCGGGTAAAGCTAATGTGGTTACCGACGCCATAAGCAAAAAGGGTCGCGAGAAATTGATGTTGTTGATCGCTCAGGAGGAGCTAATCTTAGCGATGGCAAAGCTATAGTTGGAAGTGAAATATCCTAAGAAGTCTGACGAAAAATTGTTTTAAATGGGAACCGGCCCAACTTTGGTGGATAAGGTTAACAAAGCACAACATGAGAATGAAGAATGTGAGAAAATCAGGAAAGGAGTATCTGAAGGGGATGAAGGGAAATTTAAAGTGGACAACAAAGGACTGTTAAGATTCGAGGGGAGAATTTGGGTACCTCTAGTACTAGAGATTAAGGAGGAAATTTTGAGTGAGGCTCATAGTTCAAGGTATTCAATTCACCCGGGGAGTACGAAGATGTACAAGGATCTCCGACATTATTTCTGGTGGTTGAATATGAAAAAGGACGTTGTCGATTGTGTGGTCAAGTGCTTGACATGTCAGAAAGTTAAAGTAGAACATCAGAGGTTGAGTGGGTTTTTATAACCATTAGAAATCCCATAATGGAAATTGGAGCATATCACAATGAATTTTATAGTAGGTCTTTTGACGACTCAGAAAGGTTTCGACGCAGTATGGGTTATCGTGGATCGACTGATGAAATCAGCGCATTTCTTACCGATCAAGATCAGATTTAACTTAGATCAATTGGCAAAGTTGTATGTGAAGGAGATTGTTTCAAGGAACGAAGTTCCGGTGCCAATAGTTTCCGATCGAGATCCGCGTTTTACATCAAACTTCTGGAAGCGACTACAGGAATGCATGGGAACGCAGTTTAGAATGAGTACGGCATATCATCCTCAGAAAGACGGGCAGAGTGAAAGGACAATCTAGACATTGGAAGATATGTTAAGAGCTCGTATCATGGATTTTAAAGGAAATTGGGACGATCATCTACCGTTAGTGGAATTCGCTTACAATAATAGTTACTACGCAAGTATTGGCATGCCGCCTTACGAAGCATTGTACAGCAGAAAGTGCAGTCCATTATTATGGGATGACATTGGAGAACGTCAACTGCTAGGACCAGAATTGGTACAACGGACCGCCGAGATTGTCAAGGTGATCAGGACAAGATTAATAGCTACTCAGGACAGATAGAAGAAATACGCGGATCAACATCAACAGAAGCGAGAATTTCAATTTGGTAGCTTTGTTTTCTTGAAAGTATCTCCTTGGAAGAGGAAAATTAAATTTGACAAGAAGGGAAAATTGAGCCCGAGGTTCATTGGACCCTTTGAAGTGTTGCGAAGAATTGGTGAAGTCGCGTATGAGGTAGCCTTACCTCCGGCATTAGGACACATCCATAATGTTTTTCCATGTCTCGGTGTTACGACTGTATAAGCCCGACTACAAGCATGTCATAGAGTATGAACCCCTGCAATTTGAGAAAGATTTATCTTATGAAGAAGTTTCTGTTCAGATAGTTGACAGGAAAGAACAAGTACTCAAAAATAAAGTAATACCTTTTGTTAAGGTAATTTGGAGGAACCACAACGTTGAAGAAGCTACGTGGGAACTCAAAAAATAGATGATGAAAAATTACCCTTATTTATTTACTTAATTTATGTGTAGCGATCCTAAGGACAGAATCTTTGTAAGGGGGGAGAATGTAACAGGACGAATTAATTGAATCGTGATTCTGAGGACATAATCCTTTTAACGAGGAAAAGATGTGACGAACGAGATTTTTATAATTTATTTTAAATATTTATTGAATTAAATAAATATTTTTGTTGGTTTATTTATTGAGTTAAATAAATATTTGATAGAATTGTGGTAGATTAATTTAATTAAATGTGTTACATTAATTAAATTAATGAAGAATAATTTTATAGTTTGAAGTGTGAATTTAATTGAGATTATTAAATTAAATGAGTTGTTTAATAATTATAATGTTATTTTAATAATTAATTAGAGATTTAATGATTTGTCATAATTAATAAATAAAATTTTTAATTATGTGATGATTTGATTTAATGTGTAATATTGCCTTTAATTTAATTTAATTTAAATAATATTATTTGATTAATTAAAGCGTGACGAATAAACTATATAATAAATAAGTTAATTAAAATAAATATAAAAGAGCCTTTTAGAGACTAACCAAACATGGCCTTAGCAGTTAAGGCCATGTTGCACTTAACCGCTACCCATGTTGTGACAGTTGATTTATACGTACAATAGTTATATTAGTTCCTTGTCAATTCATTTTACAAAACACAATACAGAGAGAAAAAGAGAGAGAAATTTGAGAGTTATTGAGATTGAAGAAGAAGTTGGAGAATTAAAGAAGCTTTCTTTCATATTCTAGCAATCTAAACAAACAATCAGGGGTAATTTCTTGATTCAAACTTTAATTTAAGTTCTTAGTGTAAGACCCCAACTTTTATGAATAAAAATTGAATTTTCTCTATTTATTATTTTTGAAATAGTAAGGGGTTGATTTGATTAATGTGATAAGTTATGGGTAAAATATGCAAATATTTTAAAATAAGCAAGTGGTTATAAAATATTCATTGTTGTCGGGGAATATTCGGTTGGTCGTGGAATATTCTTACTGTCGGGGAATATTCGTACGACGGCGCAGACATTTGTGGGCCCTATAACGAAAAACTGTCGGATGAAGAAAACGACAAGTATGAGTTTTTATAAATAACGGCGTAGTTGTTACCGTTAACACTTTTGGAATACCCGGTGGGTAAAATGAAGTAATACGCGTTGTTGCACAGCAGCACACGGTATTGCACAATATTTTATATTATTGTTAATTCAATAATTGTTACTGCATAGTATTTCACATTATCTGATCAATAATTCATATTATTTGAATAATATTATTAGATAGCATTATTGGCAATGTCTAAGGAAGTTCTGTCTAGGAGGGGTTATTTAATTGCGCGCCAGTAAGAAAAATCCTTATCGGAAGGCCTCCTCTTTTCTGAGAACGACCTAGTTGTCAATATTGTGGTTCTATAATATTATTTATTAATAATAGATTATTAATTTATATGATAAAAAAATATTTATTTTACTGTGGATATAAATGAAGGAATTAGTACTGATGTTTTTTATCAGTATTTTGTTGGAATGGAGGTGTGGAAAATCATCGGTATGTGGATTTCGGTCACTTTTCGTTCAGAATTTGGAAAAACTTTCTTCTACAAAGTTGTAGAGAATTAAATTTCCTATGGAATGAACATAAGATTCATATTTTTCTAATAAAAGGGCTATTTATTATGAATTATTGAAGTTCCAAAATAATTGATTTTTGGGGTTATAAATGTTTATTTTTAATAAAAACACTTTTTTAATGGGTGGGCCCCACTGGTGGTGAGCTGATGATTTTGTTCAAGAGGTGGGCGTGAATTTTTTTTAAATAAAATATTATTTTATTAAATTTTCTGTTTTGGCGTTCTAAGTATTTTCCTATAAATAGGGTGTTGAATTAGAATTTGAAAATCACACCAGAATCAGAAGTTTTCTCTCTCTATAATATCGAGCGTATTTTTGTGAGTATTTAGATACTTTGAGTGTTACTATTCATAAGTTTTCTTCAGTTGTATATCCAATATTTCAGTCAGAAGTACTGTTCTTTTGAGGTAAGGGATGTTATATTTTTCGAAAATGATGTTATTGCTTTCAATATCATTTCACCAAAATATTGGTATGAATTTTATTATAAAATTTTTACCTTTTTCGTCGGGGTTACTATTCACGTATATGACACTATTCACGTATACGGCACTATTCACGAATACGGCACTATTCATGAATACGGTATTATTCACGAGTACTATTCACGAAATATGATTTTTCTTATGAAAATTTCTACCTTTTTATGTCAGGGTTACTATTCACGTATACGGCACTATTCACATATACGACACTATTCATGAATACGGTACTATTCACAAAAAAATTAAATTTTCTTTTCTTGGTCTAAGTAGGCTATTATGGTTCCTATCTTTGATTGGATCCAAGTTTTGATCTTCATTCTTGAATTTTGCTCCACAATTGATTATTATGGAGTATTCTTGAACTTGGATAAACTAAATTACGAATTCCTAATTTTTGTCCTTTATCTCACTGGATTCATTCTTTAAAATATTTTTCATCATCTTCAGTCTTAAATGGTGATACAAAAGAATATCTTTGGCCTGTAGTGCAAAGATGGATGATTATTTGATGAATATCTTTGGCCCGTAGTGCAAAGATGGACAGGTGTTGAGATGCACATGACCAACTGGTGATATAAATGAATATCTTTGGCTTGTAGTGCAAAGATAAATATTTGATTCAAGATATATATTGATTGATGTTACAGGGATAAAATGTTGATTATGGACTTTTAAATCATAGAAGATAGTAGACATTATTTTCTACTTAATTCTTCTGATGCATTGTTATTTCCGCTGCGGTTGTTGATCTAAAATTTGTTGTCCATAATATTTTATCTGATTTGTTGAAGACTAACGATAATTTATTTTTTATTATCTTAGTCATAATATTCTTTACTGGGCAAGTTGAGCTCACCCTTTTCATCTATTGTCCTCTTCAGAAAATGAGAATGTCGTAGGGACTAGTCGAGGGACAGAGTGATGGTCCGAGTTAGAGCAGTAGTAGTCCTCACTATTTTTATAAAATAGTGTGATAATAATTGTAATAATGACTTAGTTTGAATGTTTATTTTTTCTACATATTTGTATTGACACTCACAGCTGTGTGGTCGTATTTTGCACGACCGTGTGATATAAAAGTTTGTATTTGAATTCTGTACTATGTATTTCGCGACCCAGAATGGGTTGGTTGGATTGGACCTATTCTGGTGGCGTCACACTTAGTTTTCTTCATGGAAAGTTATTTGGAGTCTCTGTAAATGGAGTTTCATGGTTGAATTGTTAAGAAGTTGATTATATATGTTTATTAGTATGCATAATTCGTTTGTATATGATTTGTATGTGATTTAGAGTAATTAATCCATGAAAATATGTTTAAAACAGAGTTTTGAAGTGTATAGAGAAATAATATTTGAATATGACTTTTATGTACAAAAATTCATGCTTCAATTGTATGCTAAATAGTAAATTGATGATTGAGTATGTTTATACATGTAAAAACCAAAAGAGCGAAACTTAAACGGACTGATTTGGTGTTATAACGAATCTGTAATGTGTGATTTCATGAAATTTGACGAAACTTTGATAAATAACATTAACATAGAATTTATGGGTTTAAATCTAGTTGTTTATGTGAGTTATTTTGTTAGAATCATGCTAGAAAGGTTGGGTATCGATCTTATATGACTTATAATGTCTGGGTATGCTTAATTTGTGCTATGAACAAAGAAATTAGAGTTTTTTTGGCTTTTTCTGTGTTCTTCGCTAGCTTTGTCTGCGTCTCACTATGTCACGGCGCCGCAGCACCTGTTCTGTATAGAAACAGAGCGCTGCAACACCCTAGCACTGCCTGACGTGGAGTCATGGCACCACAGTGCCTATTTAGAGAGTAAACAGAGCGCCGCAGCGCCAGGACCTAAGCTGCAGCGCCTGTTGTAGGCTTAAGTGTAGCACGACAGCGCCTGGTCGCGCCGCTGCGCCGGTTTCCAGTTCATTTTGGGGCGCTGCAGTGCCACTTGGCAGTTTTGCCCATAAATGAGATTTTTATTGTCTAAGTTCAGAACATGTAATTTAAATGTAATTTAACGAACATGGAAATGTTTTAATCATATATTGAGATGTTAAAACAGATTAACAGCATGTCAATGATGTTTTTACGTGATTAATCGATAAGTCGAATATGAACTTTCGTTATTCGTGAAGTCCAATAATGTGTTTAAGAACTAATGTTTGTGATTTGATTAATATAATCAAACTTAGAGTTAAGTTAAGACAAAAGAGAATATACTCATGATGCTAGTTATGTTATAATTAATTGGTATTGTGAATGTAATGGTATGTAGGACTAATTGAGGAACGTGAATAGTAAAAGTATAATCTACGCACGAGGCAAGTTTCCTTACCCTATCTTGATTACAATTATGCAATTCTTAAATCCTATTCTTATATCAAACAAGTTTCGTACTTTTGTTATTCAAGTTCATGATTCCAAATGAGATGATTTAATTCTTTGAAAGTTATACTTCGATTATTCAATGTTGATTCAATTGTATATATTTGAGCTTAAATCTTCAATTTGAATACCATTTATATTATTGCATTGAACCTTGAATGACAAGCGAACCCTTTTTGATTCGACTAGTCCATAGTTGATGAGCGTTTTAAATCCTAGAACTGTTATTAAAGCTATCCAAACCAAACTCCTTTTGGTGCGGACTCTGATGTCAAACTTAGATGATCAACCCTTTATAGGGGATTATTTTATGCGATAGCGTTAAGATGTTGTGCACATACATGGTACTATGGGCTGATCCCCCTAAGTACGAGAAGTAAGGTCCATATAGTCTTATGATTGTTAAAGGTTTAAAGTAGAAATACTTGATAACCTGGGACATAGTTCATGGTATTGTGACCCTCAGATGCACTTTTGATTCTTGTTTTCTAATCTCGATTCAAAAGTTGAGCTTTCTATTATTCAGAACTCCTTAATTACTCGCATGTTATTATTATTATTTTGTTATACTTGTGGGCAATTATTGCTCACTCTTGCATAATAACATTGCAGCTAAGGTTGAAAGAGTTGACGAGCCATCCACTAGTAAAGGAAAGGGCAAGACAAACAAGTGATGAAGACTTGTTTATTATTATTTGAGAATGTTGGCGTTAAGACTTATTATGTTATGTTTAAGACTTATTTGTTTATATTGTTTCCGCATTGATGTATTAAGGTTAGATAACCTGGGATTGTTTATTTTTTAAGACATTGTAACCCTTATGAGAGGATTTCTATTTCATTTATGAGTTTCATTTATTTATGAGTAGTTAGATGTGTTATAATTGGACAGTGAACATCAAATCCTATGGAATTGAAGTACCTAGATTTTGGGGTGTCACACAAGACACCGAAGGCTTCAAGAAATATGATTGCTAACATAGCAACTAATGCACAATAGTATGGGACAAGGAATGATCGTGCACCACAAAAGGTAAGTGAGGTAAGCACGAGCAATTTGGAGCAACAAATTTCTGACTTAACTGTTGTGGTGAGACAACTAGCGACAGGAAATGTACCAGTCGTAAAGGCTTGTGCGATTTGTTTACAAGCGAATCACAACACAAATGCTTGCCTAACATTGCAAAATGAGGAGCATGCACAACAAGCCAATGTTATGGGAAACTATTAGGCTTATCCATAAAAGAAGTACGGTCCCTACTCAAACACTTACAATCTAGGCTGGAGAGATCATCCGAACCTCAGTTATGGAGGGAATAAGCCACCTGCACAAGGAGTTTTCCCAGCTAGATAACAAGGTTTCCAATCGACCAAACCTCAGTATCAACCGAGAATAGCAGCTCCTACAACAAGTGGACAATCCATAGAGGATATGTTCAAGGCATTTATGGGTTAGTCACAACAATTTATAACTCAGACACAACAATTCATGCAGGAAACACATACCTCTGTTCAAGATTTGAGAAACCAAGTGGGTTAGCTGGCTACAATAGTTGGAATATTCGAATCTCAAGGCCTAAGTAAGTTGCCTTCCCAAACAGTTGTCAATCCAAGGGAAAATGCTAGTGCTATTACACTAAGAAGTGGAAAAGAGTTGGATGAACCAAAAGCAGCTGCTGATGTTAAGGAGGAAAAATCTAAAGAAGATATTGAGACACCAAAGGTAAAATCTAACCCATCTTCTCAAGTTATGACTAAACCATTACCTTCTCCCCCCAAGAATCCTAAAACTTCAAAGAAGGATGAAAAAGAAATGGAAATTCTAGAAACCTTCAGGAAGGTGGTGGTAAACATTCCTCTTTTGGATGCTATAAAGAAATTGCCCGGGTATGCTAAGTTTTTAAAAAATTATGCACTAATAAGAAAAAGTTGAAAAATGACGAAAGCGTTAATGTTGGTGGAATTGTGTCAGCAGTATTGCAAAGAAAAATACCCCCTAAATGTAAAAATCCATGCATGTTTACAATCCTATGTAGAATAGGTAACACTAGATTTGAGACAGACATGCTAGATCTAGGAGCTTCAATAAATGTTATACCATTATTTATATTTGCTTCCTTACATCTAGGTCCTTTAAAGCAAACTAGTGTTATTATTCAATTGGCAAATAGTACTAACACTTACTCCCAAGGGATAATTGAAGATGTCTTGGTGTAGGTGAACGAACTAATCTTTCCTGCAGATTTTTACATTGTTGATATGGAAGATGACAAATCTCCAAATCCCTTTCATATCTTGTTAGGGAGACCATTTTTGAAAACATCGAGGACAATGATTGATGTACACAATGGAAACTTGACTATAAAATTTGATAGAGAACGAATATAGTTCAACATATATGAGATAATGAGGTATCCTAGTGATGTTAATCCTATTTTTGCTATTAACGTCATTGATTTATTAATGTCGGGATCATTCAAACATATGCATAAGGTAAGTTTGGAAGTTGCCATCACCAACAATATGGCGATGGATAGAGATGAAAAGATTAAGCATGATCAGGAATTGAAGGAGTTTGTAGTTGTATTGCATTCTTTACCTAATATCTCAGATAAGTGTGCAGTCTGGTCCATTCAAATTCCTGTTTCTCATCAAAAATTGTAACCATCTATGGCGCAAGCTCTAAATTTAGAATTGAACCATTACCTGTGTGTAGACACTCAAAATTTCCTTTCCCTGTTATTAACATTGTAGGAGGGCAAAATGGTACCATCAAATCAACTCCGATCTCTAATCAGACCGTCAGTTCAACCCTGATCTCAATATCGGGCCATCAAATCAACTCCGATCTCCAATCGGACTGTCAGGTCAACCCTTATCTCAATATCGGGCCATCAAATCAACTTCGATCTCTAATAAGACCGTCAGTTCAACCCCGATCTCAATATCAGGCCATCAAATCAACTCAGATCACCAATCGGACAGTTAGTTCAACCCCGATCTCAATATCGGGCCATCAAATCAACTTCGATCTCCAATTGGACCTTCAGATCAACCCCGATCTAAATATCGGGCCATCAAATCAACTCTGATCTCCAATAGGACCGTTAGTTCAACCACGATCTCAATATCGGGCAATCAAATAAACTCTGATCTCCAATCGGACTGTCAGTACAACCCTGATCTCAATATTGGGCCATCAAATCAACTTCGATCTCCAATCGAACAGTCAAATCAACAATGATTTCAATATCAGGCAATCAAATCAACTTTGATCTCTATTTGGGACGTCAGATCAACCCCGATCTCAATATCGGGGAATCAAGTCAACTCCGATCTCCAATCGGACCATCAGATCAACCCCGATCTCAATATCGGGTCATCAAAGCAGCCCCGATCTCAATCAAGAAGTCAAGTGAACTTCAGGAACAAACCTGAAGCTCCACAAAATCTTCAGAGAAAAACTTGGAATGACCAACTCAGTCTCAGAGACTACACTGAGGACAAATAGACTCGAATGTGATCTAAGTCTTGGAAACAACTCCCAAGAGTCAAATGAAGGCCATGCCAACACCAAGGGCAACCCCGTGAAGGGAAAAATGGTCACTTTACTAACCTTAAGCCGATTCAATTAAACTCAAGTCGAATTGATGCCACCAAGGTTAGAACGAACCATAACGACGATCTCGAGTGCAAACAGCGCAAGACAGCTCAACGGACAAACTGCGGAGAATCGAAGACCTGGTTATGAACTCGTCTTCCTGGACCCAAAAAGTGTTTTATCCTATGTTATTGTGAAACTCTCGGCAAGGACTTTCCGAAAAGGTATAGCACGCCTCAAACGGGAGCTCCAATCAAAAGTTAAAAAAATTTGACTTCGAACTCACATTACTCGGAGTGCACGTATTTCGAGATGGCTTAACCGGACACGTGGTCCCCACCAAGGGAGCAGTACCTCTACCTACGGCAGCAGCAGGTAGAGCTGAGGCTCCCTGGCCTATAAATAAACGTGCCCCCTTCATTTTGAAGAATTCTGAAACATAGCAAACCTCTGCCCGTTTGATTTTTTGACTTTTTCACTTCTTATAAACCCAAATATTTTCATTCTAACACGTAGATATACCCACATACTACCACTTATCAGAAAATAACCTGTAGATTCTGACGTTTAGAGCCTACGATTTGGCAAAAAGCCCGTGTAGCAGTCCATTGTAAGTATTTTTACGATTAGAAAGTGATTCCTACTTCTTTGCATTGGTTTGCACTTACATATGAAATTTTGTTTTCTAAATATGCCCGGAACTTAGTTTTGTGGCCATTTTTGTCAAAATTTGGTTTATTTTTTTACATAAACTTAATTTTTGGCATTTCTACAACTCGGATTGACGATCCGTCAGCTCTAACAGCTTCAATGCCCTAGCATCTTCATTTTAAACAACTTCGCCGGACTGGGTTATCTTTCCATTCTGGGTTTGGCTTTTTTTTGTGTTTATTCAACTGTATATATACTAATTTTTCAATTCTGTCAAGCCCGGATGTCAAATCTGAGGTAGTTTACTGCTTTTATATATATCTATGCATATATAAGCAGCCTTCACCACCACTGGGTTCTCTTCCCAGTCTTGGTTGACTATGTTTCTGTCAATATATATATATATATATATATATATATATATATATTTATATATTTCAGTCCGGCCTGGATTATTCTGTGACCTTTATACTGTTCTTTGCACCCTTCACCATTACTGGGTTATCTTCCCTGTCCCTGGTTGACTACTTTTTTGTACATTTACATTTTTGTTCGGCCTGGATTATTCTGTGGCCTTTTTACTACTTTTATATATAAATATGCATATATAAGCAGCCTTCAGCATCACTAGGTTAACTACTTTTTTTTAATATATATATATATATATATATATATATATATCAATTCCAGTTCGGGCACCGGCGTGAAAACCTATCGCCCTTTACAGCTTTTATATATATCACTGTATATATATTGCTTTACTTGTTTTTCTTCAATTAATGCTTTAAATATTCATTTGATATGAATCAGCATTTGTCAGTCGCAAAAGCAACCTCGTGTCCCTTAGATCGCTATCTAGTGGGAACGAGACGCTTCGGCTAGGTGCAAACTAGGATTTACTGAATGAATCCTCGGTTCTGGCAACATTTGGAATATATATCTATTTCTGTACAAATTTGAACTGTGCATGTTTATTGGCTACTCATATGTGAGCCTAGGAATCGTGGGATTCATGATCAAATTGATCAGAATCTGATTCCCATGATGGACAAACTCCGCTTTATAGATGTACCCTGCCAGTTTTTTTATAAAATGTACATATAAAAGACCTTAAAACGGTTATCCGGATTTAAGGTCTCAATATAATGAGAATAATGGTTTACCGTGTTAGCGTCCCTCCGATGGTTTTCATGCCCATGAGGAGACCGACACTTGTATTTATTTATGTGGTCGAGGATACTTCGCAGCTCGACAAATCACCATTCAAATGCAAGCCTTAAGGCTATAAAGATAAAAATGAAAGTATCAACAGGCTTCAATTCCTATGTTAGCGTAAGGGTTTGATAACTAACTTTCAAAACATCATTTCAATTCAATCAAAAAAAAAACTTTTTTGCAAATCAAATCAAATACTTTTGCAAATCAAATCAAATACTTTTTGCAAATTATATCAATCCCTTCGTATATAGGTTCAAACGAAGCAAAACACTACTTTCAATCAATCAAACATAGGCCCAATTTTCAAACAACATTCACACACGCATTTCAGTTTTAAGGAAAATATTGAAAAGACGCGGTACCGTGTTTACACGGGAGTCGTGGGGTGCCTAACACCTTTCTCACACTTAACCAAGCCCCGAGCTCAAAACTTTGTTTTCAAAGATTAAGTTTCGACAGTGTCTAGCAAATCGGACCTCTTTCAAACAAAATTCGGTTGAGTTGGTACAACCATTTCAAATCTACCAACTGGCGACTTTGTAAAATGTTCAAATCGTCGACATGATACATGTTGGCCTTTTCCTAAAAAACCCTTCAAAACTTTTTTTACAATAAAAAGAGTGAGGGTAAAGATAACTTAGGAAGAGAGAAAGATCCGGGTTTTGACCCGACCCGTGGATTTTTTCCCGACGTCAACAGGTGGCGAGTCTGCTGGGGACAGTAGAGGGCTTAGGCTGCTTTCAAATCTTTTCAAACATTTCCCTTTCAAAGCTATGAATGCATGAATTCTGCGTCTCCACATTATTGAATGCGTGAATGCTGCGTCTTTACATTGAATGAATGTGAATGAATGCTTTCCTGCTTTTTAGTGCTTTGCAACCATATTAGTGCTTCACACCAACTGTCATCATATGCATATGATGAGGGCGATGTATATGAATGTATGTTGTGTTCCTCTCACAAGGAGGAAAAACCCGTCGGTGATAAGTAATGTCTCTGGGGAAGGCTTAGTCTCTGGGGCTCATGAAAATGCACCACCCAGATTTTCTCCAGTTGAAAGATTGAATTAATTTCCCCTTTAGTAGATTGCGATGATCTGGGGACCTTCATGCCAAAAATCCACGAGAGTAGCCTAAGATAGGTTAGCCTCTGATTAACCACATCCGATGGGAAGCTTCTTCATGCCTTCCTCTTTCAATTCAATGTCCCATTTTCAATATTTATTTCTTGTCATCCTGCCATAAAAAATAATTGACCTCTATTTTGCAGGATAAAATTAAAAAACCACATCATGCATCCTATCCCTACCTACCTCAGGAAATTGACACGCCTACGTTTTGTTATAGGTGAAAAATTGGTCCTGTTACTAGATCTAAGTTTAAGAAAGCACTACGTCCATCCACGGACATGACTTCGAGTGCGCAAACAGAATCCACCCCTGTCTCTAGGGAAGAGTTCGAAGGACTGAGAAATCAGATAGTTGAATTAGTCGGTTTTCTAAGAGAACAAAGCAATGCCCTTAAAGGGAAGTAAGACCAAACTCACACAGAACCAGGAACACCTGGTGGTAGTGGTGGTAGTCAAGAGATTGAAAAGGCCGAGACTCAGATTCCTGGGCCACAGAACCAGGACATAACTAACAAAACCCCTGAAATCACCACCCTGGTCAAAGAACAGGAAGCCGGTGACATCATGAAAAAAGTACAACAAATGGAAGAAACTCTCCGGTCTATTAAAGGGACTGGGGCATTCGGCAGTGTTAATTACTCCGACCTCTGTATTTTTCCCGGATCTCGTTATCCCGAGTAATTCAGAACTCCCAATTTCGAGAAATATGATGGATTGGGAGATCCCTATACATATTTGAAAGTATTCATCAGAGAACTCGGATCCTATGCAGAGGACGAGAAACTTTGAATACAGTTATTTTAAAAGAGTCTAACTGGAGAGGCTAGAGCCTAGTATGCCCGCCTAGACAATGCTAAGATTCACAGCTGGGAAGAGCTGGCCCATGCCTTCCTTAGTCAATATAGCTTCCAATCTCAGCTGGCTCCAGACAGATACTAGATAACCAAAATCAAGAAAAAGAACACTAAATCATTCAGTGAATATGCCCAACGATGGAGGCGGGTGGCAGCACAAGTCATCCCAGCCATGAATGAGTCTGAGATAGTCATGACCTTCATCGACATCCAAGAAGTGCCATATTATGAGAGGGTCCTAGCAGGCATAGGAAAACCATTCTCTGAAATGATCAAACACGGCGAAATGGCAGAAATGGGCTCAAGTCCGGAAAGATAAAAGATTTGACAGCCCTCGAAGCTATCGCTGAACATATCCAGTCCGGAAATTACAGGAGTAATCCCCGGAGAGTACACAAAAAAAAGATGAAAAAGTGTCCTTAGTATTGTAAGGATAGAATATGAGGGGCAAGTCAAACGGTATGGCCATTCAAAAGAGGAATTATACCCCTTTTCAAGCTCCAGCACAGCCTTCAAACCCTCCATTCCAGAAAAATATAGAGGTCAGGCGTAGAAGAACTTTCACCCTTCTAGGGGATTCACTCGAGAACGTGTTCAAGCTTCTGATAGCTCAGAAGAAGATTGTCCAACTCCTTCCACCCACCAACACCGGTGGACGAAATTTTGACTCAAGCAAGAAGTGTGCTTACCACTCTGGATCTCCAGGTCATGACATTCAAGACTGTTGGTCTCTCAAGCACAAAATACAAGACTTGATCAACAACGGAGAGATTGTGGTAACAAATCCTGAACAACCGCATGTGCAGGACAATCCTCTTCCACAGCATAAAGAGGAAAATGTCAATATGATCAGCACCACAAGTGGAGAAGGATCCAAGTACCTCCGTTATGTGGGAGAAACAACTCCATCCCGTAACAGCACCCCAGACAGTTGGGAAGTTTCAGAAAGAAGGTTCCTGATAGAGTAGGAAATAAAGTCTATCAAGGAACAAATCGAGCAATTAACAGAACTGGTCGTCTACCAGCATCAGATCACCAGGAAAATGATCAAACGGGCCAACCGGTTTGATATCGATCAACCTCCCACACCAGATTAATCCCATGAAGGATCATAACCGGGTTCATGAGCATGAATCCTGGACTAACAAAGGGGTTGAAGAAGCAAGCGTCCAAACTAGTGGAACATTCCTATTTCAAAGGAACTTCACTAACCTAAACCAGTCAATGGAAGAAATCCTCCAGATGCTAATCAATGAGGGAATGGTCGCAGACTTGTTACCACCATTGAACCCTTGGGCCAGAAAATTCAAACCTGATCAAATATGTCAGTACCACTCCAATTCACCCGACCATTATACTGAGGATTGCTGGGCGCTTCGTAACCTGATTCAAGACATGGCTGAAAATGGTGACCTGATAAGGGGAAATCAAGTTCTCGACCTCCCAGATGAAGAAACTCTATGGATCCCCACTGTATGGAATCAGGGTACCGTAGCTATCATCTCTTGTAATGATGAGTCAATCCTCAAACCCTTAGTACTGCCAGGGAAAGGGGTCCAAGAAATACAAAATCCTGTGAAGGTGGCCGCACTCGAGCTATCATCCTTTGATATTGCCCTTCAGACCCCAGTATCCAATTATCAGTCTGAAATGGGTCCCATAGAACTATGGGAACGATGAAGGGTCCACCTCAAAAAACATTACCGTTGTACCAAAGGATAATCCCTTATACCTACCTCAGCGGGTGATCAAACTAGTCATCAAAGCCAAAGTCAAGGTGACCGATGAGAAAATCGAAGAGTTCCTCAACAAAATGGGACACAATGAAATCAAGGTGGTGCAAGACTTGGAAGATGCAGTCAAGAAAATGTCCATCCTAGACTTAGTCTTATCCTTAGTGGATCATCAAAACATTCTAGTTAAAGTACTAGAAGAAGCCCATCTGGCACATACTGTGGATGCCGAGAAATTCCGTCATGTGGTAGAACACATTTTCAATAGCAATGTGATATCTTTCACTGACGATGATAACCCTGCAGAAGGAACGAGCCATCATAAGTCCCTGCATATAGCTGTGATGTCTTTCGGGTATGTGATCGGAGGGGTACTCATAGACGGAGGATCATCCCTTAACATATGTCCCTACGATACCTTGGAAAGAATGAAGATCAACCCGAATCGGATCAAAACCAGCCGTATAGTCATCTGAGCTTTCGATGGATCGCGACGACAAGCTATAAGAGAAATAGAGCTACCCTTGGAGATTGGCCCACACATTTTCTACGTATCCTTTCAGGTGCTCAATATCGCCACTGGATATACCCTATTGCTGGGCAGGCCATGGATTCATATGGCAGGGGCAGTGCATCCACCCTCCATCAACAGCTCAAATACATTATTAACGGAAACCTCATCACGGTCAATGCTGAACCAGAATACCCTGTCGGTATACAGGGAGACATGCCAGTGATTAGCCTGGATGCAGGGATTGAAACTGCAAGTTTCAAGCTCTGGAGGTGAGCGATACGCAGTATCTATCTATCAGAGCACCAGCTCTGAAGCCTAAGGTCTCCACCGAAGTAATGACAGTGGGACAGGAAATGGTATCTTTGGGTTTCCAACCTGGAGAAGGGTTAGGAAAGAATCAGCAAGGTATCAAGAGCCCGATATAAATCCCGAGTCAAACTGGGAGAGCAGGATTGGGATATTCATCCAGGGCAAATTACAGGAACCCGCATAAGCATCCCAAGACTCATGCTTCCACCATACTTTTGCCAAATCTTACTAATGCCAGTTGGGTAAAACCAATGAGGAAGATCCATAATGCAGTATCAGCCAAGCTGTTTCCTCCAATTATACCTGTTAAGGAAAGAAAAGCCCTCAAGCATGAGGCAGATAGCGAAAATGTCAAAAAAAGATTGTGTACGTAGGACGAGACCTATTCGCTAACATGCGGGTCATCATAAACTACAAGGGTATGAATGATGAGATCCCAGACAGCGAAGACGAGGATCAAATTCAAATTCCTCGCATCAAGAAGGAAAAAGGGGGCAGTTCAAAGAAAAATACCTGTCCTATCATAAAGGATGTCTCAGTCGTCATCCAAGACGAGACAGATAATCACAAATCCCTGATCCTCCTAGTTTATGAGGATCTGACCTTGGATAACTGGAGAAGTGTCCCTTGCCTAGGTCAAAAAGGGTAAAGGGGCAGAGAGAGTCAATCTGCCCTTTAATCATGCTTTCATTTACTGCTTACTTTTGATTGCACAACTATAGCAGCAACTTTGTCATGCGTTGCAAAATGTTATGTATATTTAAGCAGTTGTATATATCTAAGATGAAAGCCTTTTTATTTTCATTACTCAAGCGTTGGATGTGTTTGTCTCTGCTAATGAGATGACAACCTGTCAAAATAACTATGACTTTGATGTAGAACAGGACTTCGACTTGATGGATATTGATCAAGAGGAGGAAGATGACTATGAGGTGCCCGAGGAGATCAAAGAATGGGTCAAAAATAAACCCAAACCAAACCTCGACCAAACCACCACTATCAACATAGGAACCTCCGAAAACATCAAAAAATTCCAGATAGGTTTAGACCTCACACCAGACCAAAAAGCCGACCTGATCGAACTACTAACACAGTTCCAAGATGTATGTGCATGGTCACATGAAGACATGATTGGCCTCTCTACTGACATAGTCATCCATCGAATGCCCATCAAAGACGGGTTCAAGCCAGTCAAACAAAAGCTCAGGCGATTGAAACCTGAATGGAGTCTGAAAGTCAAAGAAGAAGTTGTTAAACAATTCAAAGCCGGGATTATCATGGTATCAACCTACCCAGAGTGGCTTTCAAACATAGTTCCCGTGCCTAAGCTCGGAGGGAAGGTACGGGTATGTAAGACCCCAACTTTTATGAATAAAAATTGAATTTCCTCTATTTATTATTTTTGAAAAGTAAGGGGTTGATTTGATTAATGTGATAAGTTATGGGTAAAATACGTAAATATTTTAAAATAAGCAAGTGGTTATAAAATATTCATTGTTGTCGGGGAATATTCGGTTGGTCGTGGAATATTCTTGCTGTCGGGGAATATTCGTACGACGGCGCAGACATTTGTGGGCCCCATAACGAAAAATTATCGGATGAAGAAAATGACAAGTATGAGTTTTTATAAATAACGACGTAGTTGTTACCGTTAACACTGTTGGAATACCCGGTGGATAAAATAAAGTAATACGCGTTGTTGCACAGTAGCACACAGTATTGCACAGTATTTTATATTATTGTTAATTCAATAATTGTTACTGCATAGTATTTCACATTATCAGATCAATAATTCATATTATTGGATAATATTATTAGATAGCATTATTGGCAATGTCTAAGGAAGTTCTGTCTAGGAGGAATTATTTAATTGCGCGCCAGTAAGGAGAAATCCTTATCGGAAGGCCCTCTCTTTCCTAGGAACAACCTGGTTGTCAATTTTGTGGGTCTATAATATTATTTATGAATAATTAATTATTGATTTATATGATAAGGAAATATTTATTTTAATATGGATATAAATGAAGGAATTAGTGCTGATATTTTTTATCAGTATTTTGTTGGAATGGAGGTGTGGAAAATCATCCGAATGTGGATTTCGGTCACTTTTCGTTCGAAATTTGGAAAAACTTTCTTCTACAAAGTTGTAGAGAATTAAATTTCCTATAGAATGGACATAAGATTCGTATTTTTCTGATAAAATGGCTATTTATTATGAATTATTGAAGTTTCGGAATAATTGATTTTTGGGGTTATAAATGTTTTTTTAATAAA
Source organism: Panax stipuleanatus (assembly GCA_020205555.1). Classification (NCBI taxonomy): domain Eukaryota; kingdom Viridiplantae; phylum Streptophyta; class Magnoliopsida; order Apiales; family Araliaceae; genus Panax; species Panax stipuleanatus. Next base: position 45,870,218 of record CM035120.1, read on the forward strand.
AACATTTTTTTAATGGGTGGGCCCCACTGGTGCTGAACTGATGATATTGGTCAAGAGGTGGGCATTGAAATTTTTTTAAATAAAATATTTTTTTATTAAAATTTCTGCTTTGGCGTTCTAAGCATTTTCCTATAAATAGGATGCTGAATTAGAATTTAAAAATCACACCAGAATCAGAAGATTTCTCTCTATAATATCGAGCGTATTTTTGTGAGTATTTAGATACTTTGAGTGTTACTATTCAGCGCAAGTTTCCTTCAGTTGTATATCCGATATTTCAGTCAGAAGTACTATTCTTTTGAGGTAATGGATGTTATATTTTTCGTAAATGATGTTATTGCTTTCAATATCATTTCACCGAAATATTGGTATGAATTTTATTATGAAATTTTTAACTTTTTCGTCGGGGTTAGTATGACACCCCCGAATCCGGGTCCTCTGACCCCGGTCCGGTCGTCACGAAACAATACTAAACATCCACCTCTAAACAACATACGATAACTAAAATGCAGAATATAATAAACGTACGTCGTTCATTCAAAAGGTGTTACTAGTCCCAAGATTCGATAACCTTAATACAACATACAAACATACCCTAGAATAGTCAATAGGGTTCATATTACATAACAGTAAATTAATTAAACATAAAGATAAAGTCTGCTCCTTGCAAACTAATCCTACATCTTCCCTTTACCCTTGTCCTTCCCTGAAGTCTCGGGCTTAACTGCAATATAAGTCATGATATAGCAAGAATGAGCAACAAGTTTTCTCAGCAAGTTAAAATACAACAATAAAGGATATATCATGATGAATAGAAAATATCTGACAATGAATTCAACAATATGAATATCGAAAGCAAGAATAATGATTGCTTTTAGAATAACTGATAGTCAAGTAGACTTTTGAACTATACAACTCCAACGGAATCAATAGCTTTGGTTACTGGCTACAGAATAGTACTTGAGGGGATCAGCCTCGCGTACGCCATGTATATGCATAACATTCAACTCTGCTGTTTGTATCTTTATACTAGATACCTGGGGTACTCCCCTATATATATAAAGGGGTGGTCTTTCAGTCTAAGAATCCTTACCATCAACTGGTTTGGATAGCTTTTATAGAATTTCATATACTTGTCTGACCGAACAAAGGTTCAGACTCTATCTAACACAGCTTAAGAATTATTGAACTTTACAAAACGTACAAGTCCAAGACTATACGAACTCAAATGCACTAAGTGCGAATATCAATAATATCGATGTGGAATAATTGTAAAGTAAATAAACCACCTAACAGCATGCTTGAAAATAAAGTTCAAGCTTTAAATAATTAACCGTCAATACGATAATAACCTGCTCAATACAATATGAGAAGGATAGGAACTTGCACAATAAAGAGTGTAAGGGAACTTGCATTCAAATCAAGTGAAGTTAAGAAACTTGTCTGTTTGCTCAGCTACAAATAAGTTTTAGCTTTAATTAACTTGTGTCGAAGCGACCTAACATTAATAAGTTGGCCTTTCAATTAGTAGATATAAACTAATATAAGTCTATACTTATAAGCATCTACTTCTCATATAAGTTTATCACGTAATTCATGTAAGTCAATCACTATGACTGAGTCTATAAACAATTAACTCTGTCCTTGATTTAATAGTTTTAGAACACCTAGTTTCTATACATCAACATAGGTTTGAATATTTATCATTTCAAATTAATCATACTTCAAGAATATACTTTCAAGTTTGAATCCTAGAATGCTCACCCTATTCAATTCAAAATCATACGTCTTTATGCCGACCATTCACAAACTTTAAGCAATACACGTTCATGCTTCAAAATTGGTTACTAAAGTCATGTTATCACATAACAAAGCTAAACAATATTTAATATGCATGCTCGAGTATACTACACACATATTTTAATCACGTAGTTCATGCTTCAGAAATTCATTTCTTATGAATACGTGCATATGCGAAACTCACACTTTGACCAAACGAGGTCTATATTAATATGCTTATAGGTATAATGAACGTTATTACACATGCTCGCATGATCATAATATCATTTTCATGGAAATCGACGTTATTTAGTTTTCTCATTCGAAGTTTTCACATCAAAAATCGCATTAAGTCAACAAGATATCATAACACATGTTAAGTGCATTGTAGTCATGGCTCACATGTATTAGAATGCATATCTAAACCACATGAAAGTTCTTATATAGTCAGAAATCTAAAAGACATTAAGTCTTGGTCAAGTTTGTTTTCAAAAGTCTTAAGTTTCTCATTTCGAAATCGTCCGAATCTTGAAATCACATATGCTAGTGTGTGAACATACTTTAGACTCGCATTTCATGACAATATAAACCGCATTATTGTGTTTACAAAATCAGAATGTTCACGTGATACGTCCATGACAAGGTTTACTTTTGAAATTACAAGTTTCCCTTTTTAAAACATATGGTCATGGCATATACGTTTAGCATCAACGAATACATACTTATATCATGTTGTTGTACTAATATCTACATTTAAATCATGTTCACAAGCTTGTTTCAATGGTATATCACATGTTAGTATGTCACAGCACTTAACAGAAAACAGAATCTGGAAGCTGGTACTGGCGCAGCTGCGCCGCTGGCCAGTACATAACTGGCGCAGCTGCGCAGGCTGTTGGCCAGTGGCAGTAGCTGCCCAGCAACGGCAGAACTTAGCCCAACTCAGAAATTTTTCTACGAAAATTGATTTTAACATAACACATTGCAATTCGAACATGCTTAACATCTTGTATAACACTAAACAACATATTCCAAATCAATTATCAACAATTACATGCTTAATTCCAAGAATCAAAGATTAAGAATTTTATAGAAATTGAAATGGAGTTATACCTCTGTAAATGAAAACTAAACTTGTTGCTATCTCTCACTCTCTCAATAAAATTGCTCTACTTACCAATATCACAGCAATTGTAAATGTGAAGGAGGAAGCTCATTATATAGATAATTCAATAACCAGTTAATGCAATTCTCCTTCAAATCAATTCAAAGGATTGCAAGAATATATAATGGATAAGAAGAAGTTGGTGAGAGTTGGTAGATTCAATCATGAAACCCACATCTCCTATAATCATGAGCTAGAATTTATGAATTTGAGGAAGATATAGAATAGGCTAGATTCTCACGTGAAGAGGAATTTGAGGGGGGTGACTCCAATATATAACTCAGCAACTAGGAAGGTGTATATCATATATGTCTAGCACTAGTCATATAATAAATACACTAGGTTATATAATATATATACACACAGTATATACTTAAGTTTAAAGTATTTATTCCATACACATTTAAATAGGTGTTACAATGTTATCTCAATAAAATAATGTATCAAGTAGGTATATATATACCAATCATATATTTCATGTACATTTCCTTAATACCGAATGTAAAGCAATTGGGTATTATTATTACTCATTATTATAACTGTTATCATTATAATAACTTACTGAGATCAATTATTTATTGATATTACTATATGTTGATGATGTATACATTAATGTTTTCCCACACATATATTGTCACATAAACATTAGTATGTAACTCTCATAATGGAATTATTCTTACTATATAGTTTATAATGTATAATCATATTAATGTGTCACCTTGTACTATATATAATATATAGTTAACTACCATATATTAAAGGTTTAACATATCGCATGCTTGTATGAAATGATTAATCAAGTAAATATAATATTATTATATTTACTAATCTCTCATTCATTAATTATTATTTATTCATAATAATTGTTAATCAACACATTATTAATTAATTAATCATAATTGAAATTAATCAAACACATTCGAATCTTGCCACTATATTCAAATAAATTGAATATTTAATTATTAATAATCTTATCAATTCTCTGATATTAAAGTCTTAGGGTTAGCCCACTAATTTAAATAAACTATTAGTGACTCTCCTTAACCATTCACAATTTCACATAACCACATAAGGTTTAAATAAACTCACAAAATTAACTTGTTAAAATTAAATCACATATTTAATAAATAAGGAGTTTAAAATTCATGGTCGTTACATCTCTTCCCCCTTATAAAAATTCCATCCTCGGAATTATAAAAATAAGGTTACTCAAATAAAAATGGATAATTTGCTCTCATTTTCTCTTCTAGCTCCCATGTAGCTTCTTCAACTGCGTGATTCCTCCAAAGAATCTTAACGGAATGAATGATCTTATTCCTCAGCTTCTGTTCTTTCCTATCTAGTATCTGGACAGGAACTTCCTCGTATGATAAGTCTTTCTCGACTTGGATAGGTTCATAGGAGATAATGTGCTTGTAGTCTGGTTTATATGGCCGCAACACTGACACATGAAACACGTTGTGAATGTGCTCAAGTTCAGGAGGTAACACCACCTCGTACGCCACATCACCGACTCGCCTCAGAATCTCGAACGGTCCTATGAACCTAGGGCTCAACTTGCCCTTCTTCCCAAAACGAATCTTCCCCTTCCAGGGAGATACTTTCAGAAAAGCATAGCTTCCTAATTCAAATTCTTTCTTCTTGCGATGCAAATCTGCATATTTCTTCTGGCGATCTTGAGCCGCTACCAGCTGTGCTCTTATCACCTTGATAATCTCTATAGTCTACTGTACCAATTCTGGTCCCAACAGTCGACGTTCTCCAACTTCGCCCCAACACAACGGTGTTCGACACTTTCTCCCATACAGTGCCTCGTACGGTGGCATTCCGATACTAGCGTGATAACTATTGTTGTATGCGAACTCTACTAATGGAAGGTGATCCTCCCAACTACCCTTGAAGTCCATTACACAAGCTCGGAGCATGTCTTCAAGTGTTTGAATTATTCTTTCGCTTTGCCCATCGGTCTGCGGATGATACGCGGTACTCATTCGTAACTGTGTCCCCAATCTCTCTTGAAGACTCTTCTAAAAATTTGACGTGAAACGCGGATCTCTATCAGATATAATAGATACCGGCACCCCATGTCTCGAGATAATTTCCTTGACATATAATCTGGCTAACTGATCCAAACTATACTTAATCCTAATCGGCAAAAAGTGAGCTGACTTCGTAAGACGATCTACAATTACCCATATGGCATCGTGCCCTTTCTGCATTGCCGGAAGTCCTACCACAAAGTCCATCGTGATGTGTTCCCATTTCCATTCTGGAATTTCTAATGGTTGTAATAACCCGCTTGGTCGTTGGTGCTCTGCCTTGACTCTCTGACAAGTTAAACACCTACTTACGTATTCTGCAACCTCCCTCTTCATGTTTGGCCTCCAAAAGTGATGACGCAAATCTTGGTACATCTTCGTGCTTCCTGGGTGTATCGAGTATCTCGTACTGTGCGCTTCTTGCAAAATTTCTTCTCTCAGTTTCGGTACTAACGGTACCCAAATTCGTCCTTCAAACCTTAACAGTCCAGTGCTATCAATCTTGAATTTCAAATCATCACCTTCAGCAATCCGCTTCTTGATAATATTACAATCTTCATCCTTCTCTTGTGCCTCCTTAACCTTATCTAATAAAGTCGGGCTCGCTGTCACTGTAAAAATTTTCTCGTTGGTCTCCATCGGATACTTAACCTCCAAGTCTAATCGTTCGAAATCTTTCACTAACTCTTCTTGAACGGTTAACTTCGATAACTTCTCTCTGCCTTTTCTGCTCAAGGCATCTGCCACCACATTTGCTTTGCCTGGATGATACAGAATCTCACAATCATAATCTTTGATCAATTCTAGCCATCGGCGCTGCCTCATGTTTAATTCTTTTTGCGTGAAGATATACTTCAGACTCTTGTGGTCCGTATATATCTCACACTTCTCACCATACAAATAATGCCTCCAAATCTTTAAGGCAAAAACTACTGCTGCTAATTCCAGGTCATGAGTCGGATAACCCTTCTCATAATCTTGCAGCTGACGTGAAGCGTACGCAATGACCCTACCGTGTTGCATTAGTACACAGCCAAGACCCTTGTGTGACGCATCGCTATACACTAAAAACCCTCCCGTGTTATCCGGTAAAGCTAACACAGGTGCTTGACTAAGCCTCTTCTTCAATTCTAGGAAACTCTCTTCACACTTCTCCGTCCAAACGAACTTAACTGTCTTCCTAGTAAGATTGGTCAATGGCGATGCTAATTTCAAAAAATCCTGGATGAATCTCCGATAGTATCCCATTAATCCTAAGAAACTTCTGATTTCTGTTGGCGTCTTCGGCTGCTCCCAATTGATAACCGCTTCTACCTTTGCTGGATCCACCGAAACACCATTCTTGTCAATAACGTGGCCCAAAAACTGCACTCTCTGCAACCAAAATTCACACTTGGAGAATTTTGCATACAACGTCTCTCTCCTTAATGTCTCCAACACTATTCGAAGATGCTCGGCGTGTTCTTCCTCTGTCTCTAAATACACCAGAATGTCATCGATGAATACGACAATGAACTTATCCAAATACTGTTGGGTTTGTACGAAATCGTGACGCAATCAAATTGCAAAAATTAGCGGAAGCATGGTATATTAGAGTTTAAAAAAATTTCTACAAAACCATTACCCGGATCATCCTTTATGCAAATTATTAATTTAAAACGATAAATAAGAAGTTATGGAATCATACCCTTGTAGAACGAAGCTTCCACAGGTACTAGTTCAACTCCTTGTTCTTCGTGATCTCCTTGAATTTCCGGATTAGATTCCTTCCTTTGATCAACGTTAGCCACCCAAGTGTTTGGCCTCTAGAGGTGATCCACCAAGGAAGATGAATTATCAAGAAGGAGGGTGGTTGGCTTAGTTTTCTATCCTCTATAGAAAAGGAGTACTCTCCAACAATTGGAATTGCATCAAGTAATATCTATTATAAGAATCCTCTTATATAGATATTGGTCAACCCTTCTAATCCTATTAGACATGGGATTTCTTTTAATTAATTAAACTCCTTTAATTAATTTAGGCTTCCCACCACATGGGAAATAATTAATTAAATTCATTTAATTAATTTGTCTCCTAATCTTATTAGGAATAAATGAGAGTACTAATATTAAATTAATTACTAAACTCCTTTAGAAATTAAAATAATAATAATATTAATAATATTAATAAGACTCCTCTTATTAATTTATATTTAATATTTCCAAAATATTAAATAATAAATATTAAGCTATTTAATTTATTCTATCACCATAGATTAAATTAATTTCACTTAATGCATTATTACGATTATGCCATTACCTTCTTAAATAATTATTCTTCCTTTTATGGTGTGACCCTTTAGGTTCTCCATATTAAACCGGTTGTGAATAAATCAATTAGAACAATTCTAATCTTATTTAAATAAATAAATTAAACTAATAATCTATTTAAATAAATAATATTTATTCTACAATAGGGATAAGCCTCCCTAGCGATCAACGACTTTCCAGATAATATAGATTTCAACATTAATCATAAAAGAACCTGTGAGTAAATAGTTACCATACAATTCAATCCTTCCACCATACAATGTCCCAATTAAATATAAGACATGAATTTACTGTCAAGTCTTATTTTATTTAATTATATGTATTTCGATTAGAAAATGCACAACTCCAAATAATGTAAATTAGAAACTCCTTTCTAATTTCATTTTACCTTGGCCAAGGATTCCTGGGTTGTCATTTAACGAATCACATAGGACATATCTCCTCCTTTACTAGAGGTGGTAGATTCTTTATTGATCATTCAGTGTCTCCATATGTAACTCATTATACCCAAGCATACCCTTTTATATACCCTAAAGGGCTTTAAGGAATAAGTCAAAGTATAATTCATTACATACAAGATACTATAATGATCTCAAGTCCAAGGATCACTTGTACTACTATCACATTAGGAATTCCTATTGACAGGCGAGTAAAACTCCATTAGGTATTCCATAGCGAGTCACGTTCAGTGAACTTATTCTCCAATAAGCACCTACATACTTGCTTTAGTGTCTCCACACAAATGATTATGAGATCAATCATCCTCATCTAATGAGCAAGCAACATATGTACTAATCTATCCGGATTTACTAATCCCCTTTTTAGTAATCCCATGATTAGGAACTATTTTAATTTTAGAGCTTTCTAAGAATTTAGATCTCATTGGCATGATCATCATCATGATTCTAAAAGCATTGCTTAAAACTATGGGTTATTTACATATTATAAAAACAGCACCATGTAGATAATTAAATGCCTTTAATAAATGAATATTTTTATTAATAAATAAATAAGATTGCCTCCAAAGTATATGCTTTATCATCATACATGATTGGCTTGTATGCATACTACTTTCAATCTCCCACTTGCACTAAAGCCAATCGCCATGGTATCTCATACCCAACTTCTCTAAGTGACGATCAAACTGTTGTTGTGTTAAAGCTTTAGTTAATGGATCTGCAATGTTGTCTTGAGAGTCTACACTCTCCTCTTTCAATGATTTCTTTAATCAAAGTGCCGCAACACATGTTTAGATTCAAGATGAGACTTAGAACCTATTCCTAGTTCTGTAATGAACCTTTCATCTAAAACATCAACTTGCAGCTTCACTTACAGTTATATACTTTGTCTTTGTCACTAAACCAACAACTTTTTGTTGTTTGGAACCTTTTCAATTCACTGCACCATCTTTTAAGGTAAACACATACCCTGAAACAGATTTACTGTCATCTTGGTCTGTTTGAAAACTTGAGTCTGTGAATCCCTTGAGTTTTAATTCAGACCCACCGTAGATAAGAAAAATATCTTTAGTCCTTCTCAAGTACTTTAGGATATTCTTCACTACCTTCCAGTGCTCTTCTCCAGGGTTTGACTGGTATCTGCTCATTACACTAAGTGCATGAGCAACATCCGGTCTAGTACATATCATACCGTACATGATAGATCCTATTGCAGAAGTATAAGGGATCTTACTCATACGGTCTCTCTCCTCAGGTGTCTTTGGGGCCTGTTTCTTGGAGAGATGTATTCCATGGCTCATCAACATGAGACCTCTTTTGGAATCTTCCATGCTAAACCTCTTTAGCATTGCATCAATGTACGTTCCTTGGGATAAACCAAGCATCCTTTTAGATCTATCTCTATAGATCTTTATCCCCAAAATATAGGATGCTTCTCCCAAGTCCTTCATGGAGAAGTGTTTAGATAACCAGATTTTAATCGATTATAGCATAGGAATGTCATTCCCTATCAGTAATATATCATCAACATATAATACAAGGAATGAAACTGCGCTCCCACTAACCTTCTTGTTCACACATGGTTCATCGTCATTTTTGACAAAATCAAACTCTTTGATTGTCTCATCAAAACGAATGTTCCATCTACGAGAAGCTTGCTTCAATCCATAAATGGATCGTTGCAGCTTACAGACTTGATTTGTTCCAACCTTTGAAACAAATCCCTCTGGCTGTGTCATATACACATCCTCCTCAAGTTTCCCATTGAGGAAGGCCGTTTTCACGTCCATCTGCCAGATCTCATAGTCGTTATAAGCTGCAATCGCAAGCAAAATCCGAATGGACTTGAGCATAGCTACTGGTGAGAAGGTTTCATCATAGTCAACTCCTTGTCTTTGTTTGAAACCTTTTACAACCAGTCGGGCCTTATAGGTCTCTACCTTGCCGTCCGCTCCAGTCTTTCTTTTAAAGACCCATTTACACCCAATAGGCTTAATGCCTTCAGGTGGTGAAATCAAAGTCCATACTTTGTTTTCATACATGGAGTCCATTTCGAATTTCATAGCTTCAAGCCATTTCCCTGAGTCTTTATTACTCATAGCCTGTTCGTAATTCAATGGATCATCATCATTCATGATGTGTACCTCATCGTCATCCTCTATAACGAATCTATATCTCTCAGGTATCTTCGGTACTCTTCCAGATTTACGAACAGGGTGTGGTATAGTAGGTTCTTCTACTTTGTCAGGTACCTGACTTTGATCCGTGGTAATTTGTGGGTCTTGAACTTCTTCAAGATATATCTTACTCCCACTGACCCCTTCATGGATAAAATTCTTTTCCAAGAAGGCAGTATGTTTCGCAACAAACACCTTTTGATCAGTTGGATGATAGAAATAATACCCTAAAGTTTCTTTAGGGTATCCCACAAATCTACACTTATCGGATTTAGTCTGTAGCTTATCGTTTTCAAACTTTTTGACATAAGCTGGACAACCCCAAGTCTTAACATGCTTAAGATTTGGTTTCCTCCCCTTCCATATCTCATATGGAGTCTTTGGGGCGGATTTGGTAAGTACCTTGTTAAGTAGGTATGCAGCCGTTTGGGAGCTGTCGTTTACACTCCTAAATTAACCTCACTTTTACTTTACGAATTCAAACAATTAGCACAGTAGTAAGCAAGGATCGATCCCACAGAGAGTGATTTGTTTTATATTTATCCTATGATTTCTAATTAAAGGGGATTTTGAATTGATTAAACTAAATTATTAAGAATAAAGTAATAAGAATTAACAATGAATAAAAAGCTTCAGTTCTTCAGTTCAGTATCACCTTTTCATAATTATGGAGTAATCAAGTTTAACATTATTTATCCTTCAATGAAATTAATAGCCCTAGGTAACAACAAGCTCTGCTACCCGAAACTCCCCTTAGATTGTCACTCAATGAAACAAGCTCTTCACAAGATTCTAACCATTATATAACCTAGAACAAGCTCTCTAGATTTAATATAACAGCAGCATTAAGAACTAGAAAATTAGACTATTCCAAGCAACAAACACATAAGCTCGGATTGTTTAACTTGTCTTCTAATAATCATAGTAATACTCAAAAGCTTGTCCACAATCAGGTATTACTAATCGCTACTTGTGATTAGGAACAATATCAATTACACGTAATACTATTCCTTGATCTAGCATATGACACCAATTCACTAATTTAATCCTGCAGAATCACGTTAGTAAATTGAATAGCATACAAGAAATTAAAGTAGATTATCAGAATAAATCTCATGCAAGAAGGAATAAATAAAATAAACTTGATCAAACCGTTAATTATGAATAAGGTTCAACATCCCTTCCGAACTGAATTGAAAGAATTATCTCATAACTCCAAACAAACCTAGATCTAATATGAAAGAAAATAATAAGATAAAAATACAAGGGAAAGGATCCCCTTTTTATAAAAACCAAAGAATATTTCCTGCCTTAGCTTCCGTCCAAAACCAATCCACGAAAGGACAAGTGCGCCGCATCCCGCTTCCTCGCTGGGGCGGGAGTTATCAATTGTAAAGCCCCGCTGGGGCGGAAAACTTCAATGTCCAGCAGGCAATTACCTCCATTTTGTCAGCTGCTCTGATTGAATAGGAATTGCATGCAAGCTTCAATTCGTGTACTACTTGGAAATTGATTTTCTTTGGAACCCATGAGCTGCTATGACTCCTTTCTCCATTCGGACTTGCAATCCCTTTTGGCGTGAGCTGCTAATTTCGTGCATCAATTGGAAAGGCTGCTAGTTACATAATTCCATGGCCCACTAGGACATGTAAGGTGCTTGAGCTTCCACTTGGAATCCCTTTCCCATGCTAATTTCGTTGCCCACATCCTCATTCCTTTTGCAAGCTAGCCGTGAGCTGCTAATGAATAATATAGGCTCTCCTTTGCAAGACTATTCTTAGCCCACATGATATATAATATATGTTATTGGAATCCGGCCCATTCATGCTGAGTGAATCCGCAAGCTGCTTAGGAGAAGGAATTCTTTGCATGTGCTAGATACCAAACCGTGGGCCCATGTATTTGGTGGCTCACTACTAAATAAAATCCCTCCTTTTATTACTTATTGCTTTCTAGGATAACCCACATGTAATTCTCCTTTTTCATGATGCCATAATTCGTGGGCCCCTCTTGTGATAATGTATTGCTTCAATTTTTCCTTTACAAGCTGGGACGTGAGCTTCCATTTCGTGGGCCCATGTTATTCAATTACTTGCTAATCCTTCTCCACTCTTAGAATGCATGAGCTGCTTCATAAATACTTGCTAGAGTGGCCCACATGCAACATCCAATTCGTGGATAATGAAATAGAATTCCTCCTTGTATAATTCGGAATGCATGAAAGCCTTCTCTAATTTGGAATTATCAAATTGAGTTTAAAAACCCACAACTCATTCCTTTTTCATCATTTAAGTCCTTTTAGTTCTAATTCCTCCTGAAATTAATAAACATCTTAATAAGTTCATATACACTATAAAACATATAATAAACTAAATATAAAGGAATAAAAATAAATGAATATTATGCCCTTATCAAATTCCCCCACACTTAGCCTTTACACGTCCTCGTGTAAAACAAAAGTTTGATTTCTAAAAACTATTTTAAACCATAATATCAAAAGATTTCAAGATCAAATCATGATTATCAACATTAAACCCACAAAAACATAATCAATGCTTCATCAATCAACTCAAGATAAGCACCTTGCCACTTCACCAATGAATTTCATTAAGTTAAATTGTAACCACACAAGTCCTTGTCTATGATCCACACACTTACTCAACTTAGTTACCATGGAGCAAAAACCGTGTACACCACTCAAAACTCAAAACATATTTTCATGCTTTATTATTTTTTTACAATAACCTTTTCATTTTCCTCTTTGTTTTCGGTGAATGCATTTTATGCTCCGTTTCACCTTCCTCAATTTTTTTCTTTTGTAAGTGAGTGCATTTTATGCTCCATCTCACTTATTCACACGTGTTTATGGGAGAGTGCGTTTTACGCTCCATCTCATCCCACCACATGACTTCTCTTTTACTTATTTTCCCTTTTTCAAACAACTTCTTTGATTTTCAACTTTTCTGATATTTTTTTTTTGGTCCTGCAAAAAAAACATAAGCAGTTCAATAGTTCTAGAGCATGAGATTAGTGCACATAGACAACTCCACAGATAACTTAGCCAACTAAGCATATATCACATGTTCAAGTACTCATGAGACACAAATTCAATTTAAATCAATTACTATGGATCATGACCTAGTATTTCTCAATCATTAATCAATTAAGCATCAAATAGATTTTGAATTTTTAGCATTGATTTTCAATCCTCGACGTTAACCTTCAAACACATAGGCAAATAGAATCATGGAACTCAAATTTTCAAAAAAAAAAAAAAATTCAAAGGGCATCAATTTTTCAAATTTTTTATCAAAATCGGATCAATATCTTTAAATAAAATAAAAACCTAAATCTTTCCCCCCACACTCAGACCTTACATTGTCCCCAATGTAAGAAAATTATGTAAAGAAGAAAGAACTACTACTAACAAATTAAAAAGAAAAGGGATAGAAAGATCTAATCTGAATTCTTGGGTTGCCTCCCAAGCAGCGCCTTTGTTTATTGTCATTGGCTTGACTTCTTCCTTCTCGTTCTATGTAATTGGACTTGTGAACTTTAAGTGGACTGGTAACAGTTTCATCCTTAAATGAGGAACATTGTATACTTCATGATCCTGCTTCTTTCCAGCCACCAAATCCTCCTCGTATAATTGTATTCGATCAAAAGATTCCTGCACTAAATAATCCACAACATCAATAACAAAAACAGATTTAATATTATCAAGATACCTTTTAGCCTGATCTGCGTTGAACTGGAACTTTGCATTGTCCAATTCCATGGTAAAGGTACGATGGTGTGTAGCACTCCTTGTTTCTGTTAGTTGTGCTGATGGAGATGAATCCACGTCTTTCTTGTCGAGATCTGCAGAATTTATCAAATTATTCCCATCTTCCTCTTGTTCCTTTTCCTGATAAAATTCTATATGACTATCTGTTCCTGAAGTAAGCATTGAATCCTCCTGCTCCTCTTCGTCAAATCTCTCAACAAACTGAGGAGGTAACTCCCCGAAGCCTTGAGATTCCAATCTCCCTATTGTGGTTGCAAGCTGACCAACTTGATCCTTCAGATCTTGAACAGAAGTTCTTGTCTCCTGCTGGAACTGCTGTGTTTGACTCATGAACTGTAGTGTTCGGCTCATGAATGCCTTGAACATATCCTCCATAGATGTCCCAGAATTGACAGGTACTTCTTGGTTTTCTGTGTGGTACTGAGGTTGAACTTGCTGAAAACCTTGTGTATTCCTTGCAGCCATTGGTCGAACTATAGCAGTGAATTCAAAAATTTGTTGCTCAATTCTTGGCACCTCCATCTTTTTTTTCTGTTCAGGTGTTGGAACAAGAGCTTCTTTTGTATTTGCAATTTTCTCTATCTCTTGATCAAAATTGAAGTTAATAGAGTGAGAGGATTGAGTCAGAAAACACAAAAAAAAATAATAAAAAGAAAATAATAAAAATAAATGAAAACAAAGAATAAACAAAAACAAATAACACTCCCCGGCAACGGCGCCAAAATTTGGGAGCTGTCGTTTACACTCCTAAATTAACCTCACTTTTACTTTACGAATTCAAACAATTAGCACAGTAGTAAGCAAGGATCGATCCCACAGAGAGTGATTTGTTTTATATTTATCCTATGATTTCTAATTAAAGGGGGTTTTGAATTGATTAAACTAAATTATTAAGAATAAAGTAATAAGAATTAACAATGAATAAAAAGCTTCAGTTCTTCAGTTCAGTATCACCTTTTCATAATTATGGAGTAATCAAGTTTAACATTATTTATCCTTCAATGAAATTAATAGCCCTAGGTAACAACAAACTCTGCTACCCGAAACTCCCCTTAGATTGTCACTCAATGAAACAAGCTCTTCACAAGATTCTAACCATTATATAACCTAGAACAAGCTCTCTAGATTTAATATAACAGCAGCATTAAGAACTAGAAAATTAGACTATTCCAAGCAACAAACACATAAGCTCGGATTGTTTAACTTGTCTTCTAATAATCATAGTAATACTCAAAAGCTTGTCCACAATCAGGTATTACTAATCGCTACTTGTGATTAGGAACAATATCAATTACACGTAATACTATTCCTTGATCTAGCATATGACACCAATTCACTAATTTAATCCTGCAGAATCACGTTAGTAAATTGAATAGCATACAAGAAATTAAAGTAGATTATCAGAATAAATCTCATGCAAGAAGGAATAAATAAAATAAACTTGATCAAACCGTTAATTATGAATAAGGTTCAACATCCCTTCCGAACTGAATTGAAAGAATTATCTCATAACTCCAAACAAACCTAGATCTAATATGAAAGAAAATAATAAGATAAAAATACAAGGGAAAGGATCCCCTTTTTATAAAAACCAAAGAATATTTCCTGCCTTAGCTTCCGTCCAAAACCAATCCACGAAAGGACAAGTGCGCCGCATCCCGCTTCCTCGCTGGGGCGGGAGTTATCAATTGTAAAGCCCCGCTGGGGCGAAAAACTTCAATGTCTAGCAGGCAATTACCTCCATTTCGTCAGCTGCTCTGATTGAATAGGAATTGCATGCAAGCTTCAATTCGTGTACTACTTGGAAATTGATTTGCTTTGGAACCCATGAGCTGCTATGACTCCTTTCTCCATTCGGACTTGCAATCCCTTTTGGCGTGAGCTGCTAATTTCGTGCATCAATTGGAAAGGCTGCTAGTTACATAATTCCATGGCCCACTAGGACATGTAAGGTGCTTGAGCTTCCACTTGGAATCCCTTTCCCATGCTAATTTCGTTGCCCACATCCTCATTCCTTTTGCAAGCTAGCCGTGAGCTGCTAATGAATAATATAGGCTCTCCTTTGCAAGACTATTCTTAGCCCACATGATATATAATATATGTTATTGGAATCCGGCCCATTCATGCTGAGTGAATCCGCAAGCTGCTTAGGAGAAGGAATTCTTTGCATGTGCTAGATACCAAACCGTGGGCCCATGTATTTGGTGGCTCACTACTAAATAAAATCCCTCCTTTTATTACTTATTGCTTTCTAGGATAACCCACATGTAATTCTCCTTTTTCATGATGCCATAATTCGTGGGCCCCTCTTGTGATAATGTATTGCTTCAATTTTTCCTTTACAAGCTGGGACGTGAGCTTCCATTTCGTGGGCCCATGTTATTCAATTACTTGCTAATCCTTCTCCACTCTTAGAATGCATGAGCTGCTTCATAAATACTTGCTAAAGTGGCCCACATGCAACATCCAATTCGTGGATAATGAAATAGAATTCCTCCTTGTATAATTCGGAATGCATGAAAGCCTTCTCTAATTTGGAATTATCAAATTGAGTTTAAAAACCCACAACTCATTCCTTTTTCATCATTTAAGTCCTTTTAGTTCTAATTCCTCCTGAAATTAATAAACATCTTAATAAGTTCATATACACTATAAAACATATAATAAACTAAATATAAAGGAATAAAAATAAATGAATATTATGCCCTTATCACCGTTTCTAGGGCATATCCCCATAAGGAAATTGGAAGGTCGGTAAAACTCATCATAGATCGAACCATGTCCAACAGTGTTCGATTTCTCCTTTCAGATACTCTATTTAACTGTGGTGTACCTAGAGGAGTCCACTGTGAGATTATACCATTTTCTTTGAGATAATTGAGAAACTCACCGCTTAAGTATTCTCCACCTCAATCTGATCGAAGTATCTTTATACTCTTGCCCGTTTGTTTCTCTACTTCACTTCTGAACTCTTTGAACTTTTCAAATGATTCTGACTTGTATTTCATTAAATACACATATCCAAATCTTGAGTGATCATCAGTGAAAGTAATAAAATAAGAATACCCACCCCGTGCACTTGTTGTATAGGTCCACAAACGTCTGTGTGAATCAATGCCAACAACTCTGTAACTCTTTCTCCTTTTCCACTAAAAGGAGATTTAGTCATTTTACCCATGAGACAAGAAACACAAGTTGGATATGATTCATAATCAGATAACTCAAGGAGCCCATCTTTATGCAACTTGGATAATCTTGTTTCATTGATATGACCGAGTCTACAGTGCCACATGTAGGTATAATTAATATCATCTCTTTTCCTTTTCTTAGTTTGTTCAATTTGAAAAATATTTTCTTGTAAGTCAAGTGTATAAAGTCCATTTCGCAAATTTCCAACACCATATAAAACATCGTCTTTATAAATAGAACAACTATTGTTCTTTATAACAACGTTAAATCCTTCCATATCCAATACAGAAATTAAAATAATGTTTTTAATAATATTCGGGACATAATAACAATTATTAAGATAAATAGACTTGCCCAAAGGTATTGCTAAATAATAAGTTCCTACAGCTAATGCAGCAACCTTTGCTCCATTCCCCACTCGTAGGATCACGTCATCATTGTTCAGCTTTCTACTTCTGACCAGTCCCTTCACATTATTACATATGTGAGAACCACAGCCGGTATCCAATACCCAAGTAGAATTTTAACTTTCTGAAAAATTAATTTCAATCATGAACAAACCTTGATTAGAAGTCGAAGCTGCTCCAAGCTTCTTCTTTGCCAGAAACTTCTTGCAGTTCCTCTTCCAATGACCCGGCTCGTTGCAATGGAAGCACATTCCTTTGCTAGCTGGATCAGATTTCTTTTGTTCCTTTATGTTCACTTTGCCCTTGGTCATCCGAGATCGGAAGAGCTCCTTAGATATCTCATATCTAGCAGTCCTACTTTGTTCACCATACAACTCCTTGAGGTGAATCAACATAGTAGGAGCATCCATGTTTTCGTGCTGACGCTGAAGCTCGTTATTCATGGATGCGAGCATGATGCATTGAGCCACAGATGTATCATCTTGCCACTTTACAATGGTGGCAATCTCTTCCTCAGAGGCTGTTTCTGGAACAGTTCCAGGGACAGGTGAGTTTAGGACGTAAGAAATCTTTTCAGCAGTGAGAACTATTCTCAGATTTCTTAGCCAGTCCGTATAATTCGGCCCGGTAAGCTTATTAGCATCAAATATGCTTCGCAGTGAAATTAGTGATTTTGACATTTTTAAAATTTTGCATGTGAAAAACAACATTTTAGCAAACATTCATTTTATTAATTTTGCATACCAAAATAAATTTAGGTCTTTATTTTAAATTGGTATCTCCCACTATTTTTATCAAACTATATTACCCTCACTTATATAGTTCGGCAACATTAAAGATTTGCTAGTGAAAATAAGGATCCTATTTCAAATGTATATAACCTTGTGGATAGCACAATAAGCGATATACAAATAAATAGGTAGACAACTCTTGTCAATTACATCACTATATAACTCCTTTTATTTTGCCTCTTAAATCATAATGGTCAAGTGTGTGCACATCCGAACTAAAACGATTTAAGTTAAGTCTAGCCTAGCACTTCTATAAATTCAAAAAAGAAAAATGTTCGTCCTTGTGGATAGCACAACAAGACTAGATCGTTCAATTTTCTTGATAAGCATCAAATGTGATTAATTAACATCTTAAATATGCAATACTCGCCTTGTGGATAGCACAACAAGCTCATATTAAATATTTAATACTCTATTAATTTATCATGCTAGAAGGCGACGTTCGATATTCCAAATATCATTTGAACGCTTCGGACTTAATATTATTTCTTTGAGGGATTTGTTATTATTTGTCTCATCTTGTTTAGCGTGCATGCACATATATATATATATATATATATATATATATATATATAAAATACGCGTCATTTTATTAAACATGCGAAGCATGTTTGCATAAAATATAATATATATAATATTTAGCATGCAATATAGAATACTATATTCTACCCAGATTGATTATGGACTTTTATTCTAGTTTGGTTCACTAGAGCCACCAAGTGAACCAAAAGGTCAAACCTAGGAGTGCAAGAATTTAAATTTAAATATAACTATTACATTTAAACCAGGGCTCCATACAAACGGGTCTTCACGCGCTCCTTGCTTCTTAGTCTCCAATTTTTTCAAGATAAATCTAACTATTTCTATTACATTAAACTATTTAATTTAAATAGAAACCTTGATCAGCAGTCAAGGGAAGTACATAGGAGGGAGATAGAATTTTACATCAAAAAAAAAAATTAGAGAAGACGAGGTACACAGACCCCATTTAATAAAACACATTCATTCAAGCATTCAACTAAAATAAAATCCAATCACATTGGTCAATAGTCCATAATCAATCCCCATTTATTATCATACATATCACCATATATATCAATAAATAAATATTCATCTCATGAATTAAAACATTCTATATATATATGAGTATCATTTAATGGGCAATTTTAAATTGCATGAAATCCAATTTCAAGATTAAAATAAACTCTTTATTTTAATTATAAAATTATTTAGAATATAATATATAAATATATCATATTTATTTATTTATTTTTAAATGTCACCTTCTTTTATTAAAAGAGTCCTGCAGGTTTATTAAAAAAAAATCCTTTCCTGATGGGTCACCTTCTTTTGGAGTAAGAAAGAGACAACACATTTTCTTTACAGAATTCAAGATTAGCACCCAAAAAAAATAAATTTGTGATTCGTCCCAAAAAAAAAACGTCATTTTTTTTCTTAAAAAAAAATAATTTTATACAATAAAATTATGCCCAATAAATTATTTTAAATATATACCCATATGTATATGAAATCAAAAATAAATTAATAATTGCATAAAAGTTTGGCTCTGATGCCACTGTTGGGTTTGTACGAAATCGTGACGCAATCAAATTGCAAAAATTAGCGGAAGCATGGTATATCAGAGTTTAAAAAAATTTCTACAAAACCATTACCCGGATCATCCTTTATGCAAATTATTAATTTAAAACGATAAATAAGAAGTTATGGAATCATACCCTTGTAGAACGAAGCTTCCACAGGTACTAGTTCAACTCCTTGTTCTTCGTGATCTCCTTGAATTTCCGGATTAGATTCCTTCCTTTGATCAACGTTAGCCACCCAAGTGTTTGGCCTCTAGAGGTGATCCACCAAGGAAGATGAATTATCAAGAAGGAGGGTGGTTGGCTTAGTTTTCTATCCTCTATAGAAAAGGAGTACTCTCCAACAATTGGAATTGCATCAAGTAATATCTATTATAAGAATCCTCTTATATAGATATTGGTCAACCCTTCTAATCCTATTAGACATGGGATTTCTTTTAATTAATTAAACTCCTTTAATTAATTTAGGCTTCCCACCACATGGGAAATAATTAATTAAATTCATTTAATTAATTTGTCTCCTAATCTTATTAGAAATAAATGAGAGTACTAATATTAAATTAATTACTAAACTCCTTTAGAAATTAAAATAATAATAATATTAATAATATTAATAAGACTCCTCTTATTAATTTATATTTAATATTTCCAAAATATTAAATAATAAATATTAAGCTATTTAATTTATTCTATCACTATAGATTAAATAAATTTCACTTAATGCATTATTACGATTATGCCATTACCTTCTTAAATAATTATTCTTCCTTTTATGGTGTGACCCTTTAGGTTCTCCATATTAAATCGGTTGTGAATAAATCAATTAGAACAATTCTAATCTTATTTAAATAAATAAATTAAACTAATAATCTATTTAAATAAATAATATTTATTCTACAATAGGGATAAGTCTCCCTAGCGATCAACGACTTTCCAGATAATATAGATTTCAACATTAATCATAAAAGAACCTGTGAGTAAATAGTTACCATACAATTCAATCCTTCCACCAAACAATGTCCCAATTAAATATAAGACATGAATTTACTGTCAAGTCTTATTTTATTTAATTATATGTATTTCGATTAGAAAATGCACAACTCCAAATAATGTAAATTAGAAACTCTTTTCTAATTTCATTTTACCTTGGCCAAGGATTCCTGGGTTATCATTTAATGAATTACATAGGACATATCTCCTCCTTTACTAGAGGTGGTAGATTCTTTATTGATCATTCATTGTCTCCATATGTAACTCATTATACCCAAGCATACCCTTTTATATACCCTAAAGGGCTTTAAGGAATAAGTCAAAGTATAATTCATTGCATACAAGATACTATGATGATCTCAAGTCCAAGGATCACTTGTACTACTATCACATTAGGAATTCCTATTGACAGGCGAGTAAAACTCCATTAGGTATTCCATAGCGAGTCACGTTCAGTGAACTTATTCTCCAATAAGCACCTACATACTTGCTTTAGTGTCTCCACATAAATGATTATGTGATCAATCATCCTCATCTAATGAGCAAGCAACATATGTACTAATCTATCCGGATTTACTAATCCCCTTTTTAGTAATCCCATGATTAGGAACTATTTTAGTTTTAGAGCTTTCTAAGAATTTAGATCTCATTGGCATGATCATCATCATGATTCTAAAAGCATTGCTTAAAATTATGGGTTATTTACATATTATAAAAACAGCACCATGTAGATAATTAAATGCCTTTAATAAATGAATATTTTTATTAATAAATAAATAAGATTGCCTCCAAAGTATATGCTTTATCATCATACATGATTGGCTTGTATGCGTACTACTTTCAAATACTATTTGAACACTCTATTCATCAAGTTCATAAATTCTACCGACGAGTTCGTCAATCCGAATGACATTACCAGAAACTCAAAGTGTCCATACCGAGTTCTGAATGCCGTCTTTGGAATATCCTCCGGCCTCACCTTCAGTTGATGATAACCGGTCCTCAAGTCAATCTTTGAAAAGTACTTTGCCCCCTTCAACTGATCAAACAAATCGTCGATCCTAGGCAATGGGTACTTGTTCTTAATGGTGACCTTGTTCAACTCTCGGTAGTCGATACAAAGTCTGAGCGATCCATCTTTCTTCTTCACAAATAAGACTGGCGCTCCCCACGGTGATACGCTCGGTCGAATGTATCCCTTATCCAATAACTCTTGTAATTGAGCCATCAGTTCCTTCATCTCTACCGGTGCTATACGATACGGCGCTTTGTATACCGGTGCTATCCCTGGTGCCAAATTAATGACAAACTCAATTTCTCTATCCGGTGGCAATCCCAGAATCTCGTCTGGGAAGACATCGGCGAATTCCCTTACAATAGGTATCTGACCCAGTTCACCCTCGACTCGTCGAGTATCAACCACATGAGCCAAATAACCTACACAACCCTTCCTAAGCAATCTCTGTGCTTGCATCATCGTCAGACAATGAGATTGTCTCGGTGATTTACTACCATAAAATACCACCTTTGACTTATTCGGAGTCTTAAGGTGTACGTACTTCTTCTTACAGTCGATAACTGCTCCGTGATTCAATAACCAATCCATTCCAAGGATTACATCGAACTCCCCCAAACGAATCGGTATCAAATCCACTCTGAGCTTAAATCCTCGTAATTCAGTATAACAGTTCTTATGAATGTATTATACGGGAATAATTTCCTTGTTTGCTACTTCTATGTTCATAGGGTGTTCTAATCTTTCACGGGGTAAGTCTAACTGTTTAGCAAATTCTTTGGAAACAAAAGAGCAGGTAGCACCCGAATCAAATAACACATATGCATCAATATCATTGATCAGGATGATACCTGACACCACGTCCTTGGAGTCCACCGCATCCTGTACGGTCATGTTGAATGTGCGTGCTGTTGGTCTGTTAGCTTGACTGGCTGGCCCTTCGATGCTCAGTCCATTGTTTTTGTTGTTGTTGTTGCGATTGCCGCTAGCTGCATCGCCCTTTTTCTTCGGGCAGTCCTTGATTTGGTGGTCTGGGGCTCCACACGAGAAACACCCTCCTTTCTTCTTATTCGGACACTGAGGAGCTATGTGCCCCGGTTTTCCACAATGGTAACAAACACTCTTTCCTTTCTTACACTCCCCCGAGTGATTCCTACCACAGTTGTTGCACTTTACACTTCTCTTGGCCTCTCCCCCGGACTTGTTACCTCCAGAGGATTGGCTCTCTGTCCATTTACGCTTGTTGGGGTTGCTGCCTCCGCTGCTTCCCCCTTTCTGTCCCTCCTGACCGGTCTTCTTTTCTTGTTTGAATCGAGCAATGGCTTCATTGCCTCCTTTGGTAATTATAGCCCTTTCCATTAGATCAGAGAATGTCTTAATCTTCAATACCGCGACTGCTTTCTGCACCCATAGTTTCAGTCCTAATTCGAACCTCCTTGCCTTCCTGGCTTCCGTGTCAACCTGATGTGAAGCGAATCGGGCCAACTCGTTAAATCTTGCCTCGTACTCTGTGACAGACATACTTCCTTGTTTTAGTTCCAGAAACTTAACCTCTATATCCTGTTGCGTATTCTCCGAGAAGTAATTCTCGAGAAATAGCTCCTTAAATTTATCCCAAGGAATAACTCCTTCGCCTACTCGTCCCTTATTGGCCTTCCACCAATAGTTAGCCTCGCCCTTCATCATGAAAGTGGCAAAACTCGTCTTCTGTGCTTCGGCCACTCGTGCGACCTCAAACACTTTCTCTATCTCTTCTATCCAGGTTTGGGGTTCGATTGGGTCTAAGGTTCCTCGAAACTCTGGTGGTCCTACCAATTTAAAATCTTTGAAACTAGCCAAGTGATGTCTTGGCTGCCCTGCTGCTGGCTGGGGGCCTCAGTTAACAAGTTAACAAAGTTTTGCATAGGGTCGATATTTTCCCCTCCGCCATTATTAACGGATCCTTCCTCCCTCTGGTTCTGCGGTAATCTCCTAGGCGGCATGTTCCTGAGGAAAGGAAGAAAACATTAGACTTTATGTGATATGCTGTTTATGTTAGCATTAAGAAGTTTAGGATGTCTATCAATCATAGCTGATTAAAATAAACAACTTCAGTATCACAATAAGACTCGATGGATATCCTCATCCCATCACTTACACACTCTACTTGAGTTTTCTACTAAGGTTATAACTTAGGTTTCGCATTTCTAACGTTTATAACCTATGGCTCTGATACCAACCTGTGACACCCCCGAATCTGGGTCCCCTGACCCCGGTACAGTCGTCACGAAACAATACTAAACATCCACCTCTAAACAACATACGATAACTAAAATGCGGAATATAATAAACGTACGTCGTTCATTCAAAAGGTGTTACTAGTCCCAAGATTCGATAACCTTAATACAACATACAAACATACCCTAGAATAGTCAATAGGGTTCATATTACATAACAGTAAATTAATTAAACATAAAGATAAAGTCTGCTCCTTGCAAACTAATCCTACATCTTCCCTTTACCCTTGTCCTCCCCTGAAGTCTCGGGCTTAACTACAATATAAGTCATGATATAGCAAGAATGAGCAACAAGTTTGCTCAGCAAGTTGAAATACAACAATAAAGGATATATCATGATGAATAGAAAATATCTGACGATGAATTCAACAATATGAATATCAAAAGCAAGAATAATGATTACTTTTAGAATAACTGATAGTCAAGTAGACTTTTGAACTATACAACTCCAACGAAATCAATAGCTGATTGACCCTTTGGTTACTGGCTACAGAATAGTACTTGAGGGGATCAGCCTCGTGTACGCCATGTATATGCATAACATTCAACTCTGCTGTTTATATCTTTATACTAGATACCTAGGGGTACTCCCCTATATATATAAAGGGGTGGTCTTTCAGTCTAAGAATCCTTACCATCAATTGTTTGGATAGCTTTTATAGAATTTCATATACTTGTCTGACAGAACAAAGTTCAGACTCTATCTAACACAGCTCAAGAATTATTAAACTTTACAAAATGTACAAGTCCAAGACTGTACGAACTCAAATGCACTAAGTGCGAATATCAATAATATTGATGTGGAATAATTGTAAAGTAATTAAACCACCTAATAGCATGCTTGGAAATAAAGTTCAAGCTTTAAATAATTAACCGTCAATACGATAATAACCTGCTCAATACAATATGAGAAGGATAGGAACTTGCACAATAAAGAGTGTAAGGGAACTTGCATTCAAATAAAGTGAAGTTAAGAAACTTGCCTGTTTGCTCAGCTACAAATAAGTTTTAGCTTTAATTAACTTGTGTCGAAGCGACCTAACATTAATAAGTTGGCCTTTCAATTAGTAGATATAAACTAATATAAGTCTATACTTATAAGCATCTACTTATCATATAAGTTTATCACGTAATTCATGTAAGTCAATCACTATGACTGAGTCTATAAACAATTAACTCTGTCCTTGATTTAATAGTTTTAGAACACCTAGTTTCTATACATCAACATAGGTTTGAATATTTATCATTTCAAATTAATCATACTCCAAGAATATACTTTCAAGTTTGAGTCCTAGCATGGTCACCCTATTCAATTCAAAATCATATGTCTTTATGCCGACCATTCACATACTTTAAGCAATACACGTTCATGCTTTAAAATCGGTTACTAAAGTCATGTTATCACATAACAAGGCTAAACAATATTTAATATGCATGCTCGAGTATACTACACGCATATATTTTAATCACGTAGTTCATGCTTCAGAAATTCATTTCTTATGAATATGTGCATATGCGAAACTCACACTTTGACCAAACGAGGTCTATGTTAAAATGCTTATAGGTATAATGAACGTTAATACACATGCTCGCATGATCATAATATCATTTTCATGGAAATCGACGTTATTTAGTTTTCTCATTCGAAGTTTTCACATCGAAAATCTCATTAAGTCAATAAGATATCATAATACATCTTAAGTGCATTGTAGTCATGACTCACATGTATTAGAATGCATATCTAAACCACATGAAAGTTCTCATATGGTCAGAAATCTAAAAGACATTAAGTCTTGGTCAAGTTTGTTTTCAAAAGTCTTAAGTTTCTCATTTCGAAATCGTCCGAATCTTGATATCACGTATGCTAGTGTGTGAACATACTTTAGACTCGCATTTCATGACAATATAAACCACACTATTGTGTTTACAAAATCAGAATGTTCACGTGATACGTCCATGACAAGGTTTACTTTTGAAATTACAAGTTTCCCTTTTTAAAACATATGGTCATGGCATATACGTTTAACATCAACGAATACATACTTTTATCATGTTATTGTACTAATATCTACATTTAAATCATGTTCACAAGCTTGTTTCAATGGTATATCACATGTTAGTATGTCACAGCACTTAACAGAAAACAGAATCTGGAAGCTGGTACTGGCGCAGCTGCGCAGGCTGTTGGCCAGTGGCAGTAGCTGCCCAACAACGGCAGAACTTAGCCCAACTCATAAATTTTTCTACGAAAATTGATTCTAACAGACATTGCAATTCGAACATGCTTAACATCTTGTATAACACTAAACAACATATTCCAAATCAATTATCAACAATTACATGCTTAATTCCAAGAATCAAAGATTAAGAATTTTATAGAAATTGAAATGGAGTTATACCTCTGTAAATGAAAACTAAACTTGCTGCTATCTCTCACTCTCTCAATAAAATTGCTCTACTTACCAATATCACAGCAATTGTAAATGAGAATGAGGAAGCTCATTATATAGATAATTCAATAACCAGTTAATGCAATTCTCCTTCAAATCAATTCAAAGGATTGCAAGAATGTATAATGGATAAGAAGAAGTTGGTGAGAGTTGGTAGATTCAATCATGAATCCCACATCTCCTATAATCATGAGCTAGAATTTGTGAATTTGAGGAAGATATAGAATAGGCTAGCTTCTCACGTGAAGAGGAATTTGAGGGGGGTGACTCCAATATATAACTCAGCAACTAGGAAGGTGTATATCATATATGTCTAGCACTAGTCATATAATAAATACAATAGGTTATATAATATATATACATATAGTATATACTTAAGTTTAAAGTATTTATTCCATACACATTTAAATAGGTGTTACAATGTTATCTCAATAAAATAATGTATCAAGTAGGTATATATATACCAATCATATATTTCATGTACATTTCCTTAATACCGAATGTAAAGCAATTGGGTATTATTATTACTCATTATTATAACTGTTATCATTATAATAATTTACTGAGATCAATTATTTATTGATATTACTATATGTTGATGAGGTATACATTAATGTTTTCCCACACATGTATTGTCACATAAACATTAGTATGTAACTCTCATAATGTAATTATTCTTACTATATAGTTTATAATGTATAATCATATTAATGTGTCACCTTGTACTGTATATAATATATAGTTAACTACCATATATTAAAGGTTTAACATATCGCATGCTTGTATGAAATAATTAATCAAGTAAATATAATATTATTATATTTACTAATCTCTCATTCATTAATTATTATTTATTCATAATAATTATTAATCAACACATTATTAATTAATTAATCATAATTGAAATTAATCAAACACGTTCGAATCTTGCCACTATATTCAAATAAATTGAATATTTAATTATTAATAATCTTATCAATTCTCTGATATTAAAGTCTTAGGGTTAGCCCACTAATTTAAATAAACTATTAGTGACTCCCCTTAACCATTCACAATTTCACATAACCACATAAGGTTTAATAAACTCACAAAATTAACTCGTTAAAATTAAATCACATATTTAATAAATAAGGAGTTTAAAATTCATGGTCGTTACAGTTACTATTCACGTATAGGACACTATTCACGTATACGGCACTATTCACGAATACGGTACTATTCACGAAGTATGATTTTTCTTATGAAAATTTCTACCTTTTCATGTCGGGGTTACTATTCACGTATACGGCACTATTCACGTATACGACACTATTCATGAATACGGTACTATTCACAAAAAAATTTTAAAAAAAAATTCTTGGTCCAAGTTAGCTATTATGGTTCCTATCTTTGATTGGAACCAAGTTTTGATTTTCATTCTTGAATTTTGCTCCACAATTGATTATTATGGAGTATTCTTGAACTTGGATAAACTAAATTATAAATCCCTAATTTTTATCCTTTATCTCACTGATCAACCCTGATCTCAATATCGGGCCATCAAGTCAACTCTGATCTCCAATCGGACTGTTAGATCAACCCCGATCTCAATATCGGGTCATTAAAGCAGCCCCGGTCTCAACGCGGGAAGTCAAGTCAACTTCTGAAACAAATCTGAAGCTCCACAACATATGCAGAGAAAAACATGGAATAACCAACTCAGTCTCAGAGACTACACTGAGGACAAACAGACTCAAATGGGATCCAAGTCTTTGAAACAACTACCGAAAGTCAACTGAAGGCCATGCCAACACCACGGGCAACCTCGGGAGGGGAAAAAAGGTCATTTTACTAACCCTAAGCTGATTCGGTTAAACTCAAGCTTAATTGATGCCACCAAGGTAAAAACAAACCATAACGACTATCTCGAGTGCAAATAGCGCAAGACAGCTCAATAGACAAACTGTAGGAAATCGAAGACCTAGTTATGAACCTGTCTTCCTGGACCCGAAAAATAGTTTATCCTATGTCATTGTGAGACTCTCGGTGAGGGCTTTCCGAAAAGGTATAGCACGCCTCAAACGGACGCTCCGATCAAAAGTTAGATAGTTTCGACTTCGATCTCGCGTTGCTCGGAGTGCACGCACTTTGAGACGACTCAACCGAACACGTGAACCCCACCAGGGGAGCCGTACCTCTACCTACGACAGCAGTAGGTAGAGCTGAGGCTCCCTGGCCTATAAATAAACGTGCCTCCCTCATTTTGAATAATTTTGAAACACAGCGAACCTCTGCCCGTTTGATTTTTTGACTTTTTCACCTCTTCTAAACCCAAATCTTTTCATTCTAACACGTAGATATACCCACATACTACCACATATCAAAAAATAATCGGTAGATTCAGACATTTAGAGCCTACGATTTGGCAAAAAGCCCGTGTCGCAGTCCATTGTAAGTATTTGTATGATCAGAAAGTGATTCCTACTTATTTGCACTGTTTTGCACTTACATATATATGCCCAAAACTTAGTTCAGTGACCGTTTTCGTCAAAATTTGGTACATTTTTGTACATAAACTCAATTTTTGGCATTTTTACAACTCGGATTGATGATCCGTCAGCTCTAACAGCTTCAGTGCACTAGCATCTTCGTTTTAAGTAACTTCGCCGGACTGGGTTATCTTCCCAGTCCAAATTTGGCTTTTTTATTTATTTATTCAACTGTATATATACTAACTTTTCAATTCTGTCAAGCCCGGATGTCAAATCTGAGGTAGTTTACTGCTTTTATATATATTTATGCATATATAAGCTGCCTTCACCACCACTGGGTTCTCTTCCTAGTCTTGGTTGACTACGTTTTTGTCAATATATATATATATTTATATATTTCAGTCTGACCTAGATTATTCTGTGGCCTTTATACTGTTCTTTGCACCCTTCACCATTACTGGGTTATCTTCCCAGTCCCTAGTTGACTACTTTTCTCTACATTTACATTTATGTTCGGCCT
Source organism: Panax stipuleanatus (assembly GCA_020205555.1). NCBI lineage: Eukaryota > Viridiplantae > Streptophyta > Magnoliopsida > Apiales > Araliaceae > Panax > Panax stipuleanatus. The sequence goes on from CM035120.1 coordinate 45,899,642, forward strand.
GGATTATTCTGTGGCCTTTTTACTACTTTTATATATAAATATGCATATATAAGCAGCCTTCACCATCACCGGGTTCTCTTTTCAGTCTTGGTTGACAACTTTTCTATTAATAAATATACATATATATATATATATATTTCAATTCCAGTCCGGGCACCGGCGTGAAAATCCATCGCCCTTTACAGCTTTTATATATATTACTGTATATATATTGCTTTACTTATTTTTCTTCAATTAATGCTTTGAATATTCATTTGACATGAATCGGCATTTGTCAATCGCAAAAGCAACCTCGCGTCCCTTAGATCGCTATCTAGTGGGAACGAGACGCTTCGGCCAGGTGCGAACAAGGATTTACTAAATAAATCCTCCGTTCTGGCGACATTTGGAATATATATCCATTTCTATACAAATTTGAGCTGTGCATGTTTATTGGCTACTCATATGTGAGCCTAGGAATCGTGGGATTCATGATCAAACTGATCGGAATCTGATTCCCATGATGGACAAACTCCACTTTACAGATGTACCCTGCCAGTTTTTCTGTAAAATGTACATACAAAACACCTTAAAACTGTTATCCGGATTTAAGGTCTTAATATAATTAGAATAATGGTTTGCCGTGTCAGCGTCCCTCCGATGGTTTTCATGCCCATGAGGAGACCGACACTTGTATTTATTTCTGTGGTCGAGGATGCTGCACAGCTCAACAAATCACTATTCAAATACAAGCCTTAAGGCTATAAAGATAAAAATGAAAGTATCAACAGGCTTCAATTCCTATGTTAGCGTAAGGGTTTGATAACCAGCTTTCAAAACATCATTTTAATTCAATCAAAAGAAAAACTTTTTTGCAAATCAAATCAAATACTTTTGCAAATCAAATCAAAGACTTTTTGCAAATCAAATCAAACCCTTCATATATAGGGTCAAACGAAGCAAAGCACTACTTTCAATCAATCAAACATAGGCCCAGTTTTCAAACAGCATTCTCACACGCATTTTAGTTTTAAGAAAAATATTGAAAAGATGCGGTACCTTGTTTACACAGAAGTCGTGGGGTGCCTAGCACCTTCCCCACACTTAACCAAGCCCCGAGCTTAAAACTTTGTTTTCAAAGATCAAGTTTCGACAGTGTCCAACAAATTGGTCCTCTTTCAAACAAAATTCGGTTGAGTTGGTACAACTATTTCAAATCTACCAACTGGCGACTTTGTAAAACGTTCAAATCGTCGACATGATACATGTTGGTCTTTTCCTAAAAAACCCTTCAAAACCTTTTTTGCAATAAAAAGAGTGAGGGTAGGGATAACTTAGGAAGAGAGAAAGATCCGGGTTGTGACCCGACCCGCGATTTGTTTTCCGACGTCGACACTGTGCTCTTAAAGTATGCATATCTAGGGACTAATGAGACATTACTTGTGATTATTGCTATTAATCTAACCAAAGTGCAGGAAGATAAATTGTTAAGAAACCTAAGGGACCACGCTACAGTTTTTGGTTGGACAGTAGCAGATATCAATGGTATAAGCCCTGCAATGTGCATGCATCAAATTTTGTTAGAATATGGAGCAAGGCCCACTAGAGAAGCACAACAGAGATTGAATCCACCCATGATGGAGGTATTGAAAAAAGAGGTGCTCAAATTGCTTGATGCCGGTATAATTTATCCCATTTCAGATAGTCAGTGGGTGAGTCCAGTACAGGTAGTACCAAAGAAATCTGGAATCAAAGTCGTTAAGAATGACTACAATGAGTTGGTGTCCACACGTATACAAACAGGATGGAGAGTGTGTATTGATTATATAAAATTGAATGTTGTAACAAGAAAGATTACTTTCCTCTTCCTTTTATTAATCAAATGTTAGAACGATTATATAGGCATGCTTATTATTATTTTCTAGATGGTTTTTTAGGTTATAACCATATTGTGATTGCACCCGAAGACCAGGAAAAGACCACATTCACCTGTCCTTTGATACATTTGCATATCGTCGAATGTCATTTGGATTGTGTAATGCACCAGCAACATTCCAAAGATGCATGGTAATTTTTTTTTTGATCTTTTAGAAAATTGCTTAGAGGTCTTTATGGATGATTTCACAAGTCATAGTGATTCTTTGGATATCTTCTTGGATAATTTGACTCGTGTCTTAGATAGATGCTTAGAAACTATCCTTGTTCTTAATTGGGAAAAATGTCATTTTATGGTACAACAAGGTATAGTACTTAGTCATATTGTGTCATCTAAATGTTTAGAAGTTGATAAAGCTAATATATATCTTTTTTTTTGCTTTGCCCTACCCCGTCAGTGTGCAGGAAATTCATTCTTTTCTTGGATATACAGGATTTTATCGCAGTTTTTATCAAAAACTTCTCAAAGATATCGTGCCATTGTGTAAGTTATTGCAAAAGGATGAGGAATTCCATTTTTATGATGAGTGCAAAGAGGCGTTTAACAAGTTGAAAAGCCTATTGACATCATCACCTGTGATTCAACCCCCAAATTGGACCCCCTTTGAAATCATGTGTGATGCAATCAATTATGCAGTGGGAGCTGTTTTGGGTTAGAGAATTGACAAAGTTATCTATGCCATATACTATGCCTCGAGAATCCTAAACTCTAATCGGATTAACTACTCTACAACAGAAAAAGAACTTTTATCTATTATTTTTGTTTTAGATAAATTTAGATCATATTTGCTTGCTACTAAAGTAGTAGTTTATTTTGACCATGCTGCTCTTAGGTATTCGCTAACCAAGAAGGACTCTAAACCTAGGATTATCATATGAATTCTGCTTCTGCAAGAATTTGACTTGGAAATCAAGGATAAGAAAGGGGTAGACAACTTGGTGGTAGATCACTTGAACAGGTTGATGAGGGATGAGGAGACACTACCATTACATGATTCCTTTCCAAATGAGTATATATTGTTTATTCATGAGTAATTGCCCTGGTATGCTAACATTGTTAATTATTTAGCAAGTGCATATTTCCCAAATGAATTCTCTAAATCTCAGAAAGATAAGCTTAAAACTGACGCCAAGTATTATGTATGGGACGATCCATATCTATGGAAATTCTGTGTTGATCAGGTAGTTAGAAGGTGTGTGCCAAAATAGTGAATTTTTATCTATCTCAACCTTTTGTCAGTATTATGCTTGCGAAGGACACTTTGGACCAAAAAGAATTGTTCATAAGGTTTAAAAAGTAGTTTTTTCTGGCCTTCAATTTTTAAAGACTCCTATTTGTTTTGTAAATCTTGTGCAAATTGTCAAAAGACGGGTAATATATCACATAGAAATCAAATGCCATAAAACCCTATTTTAATTGTTGATATCTTCGATGTTTGGGGTATTGATTTTATGGGACAATTTCTTGCTTATTTTGGTAATTTATATATTGTTTTGGCTGTTGAATATATTTCCAAATGGGTGGAAGCTAAAGCCACTCGGACTGATGATTCTAAAGTTATTGCAGATTTTATCAAATCTAACATATTTGTCAGGTTTGGAACTCTGAGGGCTATCATTGATGATAGAGGAACATACTTTTGCAATAAGGTGCTTGTAGCTTTGTTTAAGAAATACAACATTTTACACAAGGTTTCTACATCCTATCACCCACAAAGCAATGGCCAAGCCAAGGTGTCAAACCTAGAGGTAAAGTCCATTTTGGAAAAGGTAGTTAAGGCAAACAGAAAAGATTGGAGTCTGAGGTTAGAAGATGCACTGTGGGCATATAGAACCGCATACAAAACTCCCATTGGTATGTCCTTGTATCGGTTGGTGTTTGGAAAGCCATGTCATTTACCTGTGGAGTTAGAACACAAAGCTTTCTTGGTGATTCAAAAATGCAACATGGGTATAGTGTAAGATTGCGGAAACAAGATCAAAGCATACAATCTAATTGTAAAACGCAACGGAAGCATGCAAAATAACAATTTAAAATTTTCTGCAATCCCAATGTATAGCCTTATGAAATATCATTAATTGAGGAAGGATAAAGATATACCTTTGAAGAGAATCAACGCTTTGATGTAGACTTCAAATTCTAATCCTTGCTCCTTCATGATCTCTTCAATCCACAGATCACACATTCATCACAAAGAGTATGCAACGCCTAAGAGGTATCTATCAAGAGTAATAGATTGAAGATTTGATTTTAGACTCAACTAGGTCTTAGATGGCTCGTCCAAATTCTCACTATCCTAACGGCTTAGGGTTTTGAGAATACTTGCAAGAGAGATGCAAGTTGCAAGAGTTGCATTTGTCTTTACCACAATAAGACTTCTCTTATTTAAAGACTAACCCTAATCCTAAACGTTTCAAAATTTAGGATTTTAATTTAATTCCCAAGGAACTAAATAAAATAATAATAATAATAATAATAATAATAATAATAATTACTCATCTTATTTATTTATAATATATACAATATTTCTCCAAATATTTAATTATAAATATTAGTATTTATCCAAATACTATATTATTATTATTTAGTCAATTTAATAATAATAATAATAAGATAACTAATCTTATTAATTTATAATAATAGTATTTTTCCAAATACTTAATTATAAAACTTAATCTATTTAATTTATTTCACTAATAAATTAAATACACTTAATTTATTATTATTAAGCCAATCAATTCTAAAATCACATTTCTCCCTTTTGTGGTATGACTCTCTAGGTTCAATATTAAGCCGGTAGTAGAATACATAAATTAGAACAATTCTAATATTATTTATAATGAATTAAAATCCTTTAATTTAAATATAAATAAATAATATTTATTTTACATCATGAGTGGCACCTTATAAATAATGTATCATGACTTTCCGGATAATATGAATTCAACGTTAATCACAAAGAATACAAAGAACCTATTCTGTGAATAGTTACCATACAATTCAATCCTTCTACCATACAATGTCCCAATCAAATATAAAATATGAAATTACTGTCAAGTTTTATTTATTTGATTATATGTTATTTCGATTCTAAAATGCACAACTTTAGTTAATGTAAATTAAAAATTCCTTTATAATTTTCATTCAACCCTGGCCAGGGATTTCCAAGTTATCACTTAATCGAATCAAATAGGACATTCTCTCCCTTTACTGGAAGCGGTAGATCCTTTTTTGATCATTCACCTATCTCCGTATATACTTTATTATATTCGAGCATACCCTACAACATACTCAAGAGTATTAAGGAATATGTCAAAACATAATTCAGTATATACAAGATACTATGGTGATCCCAAGTTCAAGGATCACTTGTACTACTATCACATTAGGAACACCTATTGACAGGCAAGTAAAACTCCATTAGGGTTCCTTTATTAGTCACGATTAGTGAACTTATTCTCCAATAAGCACCAACATACTTGCTTTAGTATCTCCACACAAATGATCACGAGATCAATCATCCTCTTCAACAGAGAAAGCATAGTATGTACTAATCTATTCGAAATTAATAATCCCACATTAGTGATCCATACGTTTAGGAATATTTTAGTTTTTAGCTATCAAGAATTTAGATCTCATTAGCATGATCAACATCATGATTCTAAAAGCATTGCTCAATAAATATGGTATCTAATACCCATTTTCTCTAAGTGACGATCAAACTATTGCTGAGTTAATGCTTTAGTAAATGGATCTGTAATGTCGTTCTGAGAGTCGACTCTCGCTAGATTGATATCTCCCCTTTCAACGATTTCTCTAATCAGATGAAAGCGCTGCAATACATGCTTAGATTTCTGATAAGACTTGGATTCCTTGGCTTGTGCAACAGCCCCGTTATTGTCACAATATACAGGCACTGATCCTGTAAGGACTGAGAATTTTATATGATTATATATGTAATTTTTTATGAATAATTTTTTTTTATAGCATATGAGTGAATGTGTTATGTGAATTAAGCAATATAGTTAATTTATTTATTTAAGTTGACTAAGAAATGAAAAGGAGGCCAAGATGATTAATTAATCAAGTTGATTAATGAAAAATAAGATGAGTTTGTATTTAAACTTGAACGTTAACCTTGAATTGTAAATGAAAAAATTTATAATCATTAAGTGAATAATTAGTATTACTAATATAAAGTGGATAAATATGTGTAATAATTTATCAAGCCAATTAGGGCTAATAAAATTTAATGAATTAGTGAAACAAAAAGGAAGCCAATAAATAAAAATTTATTTAGTTAAGCTTATGTTACTAACTAACTAAGCTTGAGATGAAAGCATTGTGACCTAATTATTTATATTAGGTATGAGAATTAAATAACCTAAGGGTTATATTTATTAAAGAGTTCTAGTATTTAAATTATATACTAATAAACTAACTTAAGAGATTTATTTTATTATCTCAACCTATTAATTATTTTAAACCTAATTAAAGCAAGTCTAATTGGGTTATATAATTAAATCAATATGAGTAATTATTTAAAGTCCAAAGTAAGTGAACTAGAAACCCTAATTAAATAACTAGGGTAAAGGTAAATTAATGTGTTGGACACATGCTATTTTAAGTGGCCCAAATAAATAAATTAGGAGCCCAAATAAATATTTGTTTTGGCCCAAATCCTAGCCCAATTTTTTTGTGGACCTTATAGATAATAAAATGAGCAAATAAGGCACTAAAGGAAAATCAAAAAGAGGGGAAAATGGGAGAGGAAGGGGATATTGTAGGAAGAATAGGCACATGATTATTTTAATTTTCAAAACCTACTGACCCACCCACCTAGCTTATGTTCCCTAAAAATCCATAGCCTTTTATTTGGAAAGATTGCAAGAGAATTGGGAGATTTTGCTAGGAGATTTGTATATATATATATAAATGTTATATGTATTTATTTTACCATCTATAAATAGCTTCCCTTCCATTTGCAATTAAAAAGTTTACTTCATTTTTTCATTTGTTAGTCTCCAAAGAGCTTAGAACAAAAATAGAGTGAGAGAGAGAGAGAGAGAAATAGAGAAGGGTTGTCATGGCTTGTGATAGAGGAGAAGAGGAGAGTTTGATTGTTTATTAAAGCTTTATAACACCCTTGGAAGAAGAAGAAAGAAGAGCAACCAAAATAAAGGTATAAACCCTAAAAAACTCAAACTCTAATCTAGTTTATGTATTTTATTGTGATTATTTTTGATAAAATAATGAGTTCATGATTTTAAACCCTAGAACACTAAATCTACATGTTATAGGGTGTTTCATGTTTAGATCCTACCATTTCTGGAGTTGTTAAGCTTAGAAATAAAAAGGTAACAAAAATAATTTTTAGGATTAGAAAACCCTAATTTCAGCCCACTTTGAACGCCTACCATTTGAAACCCACAAATTATTTTTGAGATCCGTCAAAGAGGGGTGTTAGATCTATGAGTTAACTGTTAAACCCAAGTGGTAGCACTTAAAAATGTTAGTCGAGCATGACATGGGATCCATTCTCCAAAAATAGTCTACTGGGTAGAACAAAATTTGGGAAACCAAAAAACTGTTTTGGCCAGTTTGTGTTGGGGGCTGTTTCGGCCACTTGTGTTATTCTAACAAAATTGAGTTTTTGTGGTATGGTAGTATGTCAAGTTAGCTAGGTCCTGTCCAAAGATGGTAATTTTTGGATGTCCAGAACTGGAGTTATGATCTTTACAAGAAAGTGTGATTTTAAAAGTAAATTGTAATAACTCCTAAACTACAACTCATAAAACTGTGCAATATTTACAGACTCTAGGTTTTGATAACAGGAAACTACCCTAAAAATTTCATAAGTTTGGGACAAAAAGATAATTTATGATAAATGTAGCAATTTCTGATTGTTTTGGACTTTAAAAATAGTAAACGAAATTGGAAAATTTCAGAAAAATTATTTTGTCAATACAAAAATATATATTAAGTTTCACCAGAAGAAAAAAAATAATAAGATGTTTTGATATTTTTCATGTCTATGTTTAAGTTAAGGATAAATGATAAAATTGAGTTATAAGATTTTTAAATGTGATTTGATTGCATAATGACCCTTAAAATGATGTATTAAGATTTTAGATGGGTAATTTGGTCATTTTTAATAAAATGTTATGAGTATGGCAAAATATATTTGTTAAATAAATTAAATAATAAAGGGTAAATAATTAAATTAAATTATTTATGAGTTTAATAAAAGATGAAAATATTATTAGATTATTAATAATAATATTAGATTAAAATATTATTAATATAATTAATAATATTAGATTAAAGTATTATTAAATAATTAAAATATTATTAAATGACTAATAATATTAGTAAATGATTAAAATATTATTAAACGAGTAATAATGTTAATAAAAGATTAAAATATTATTAACTGATTAATAATATTAGAAATTGATTAAAATATTATTAAAGGGTTAATAATATTATTAACTGAATAAAATATTATTAAAAGATTAATAATATTAGAAAATGATTAAGATATTAGTAAATGACTAAAATATTATTAAAAGATTAATAATATTAGTAAGTGATTAAAATATTATTAAAAGATTAATAATATTAGTAAGGATTATAAGAATTATTAAAAGATTAATAATATTAATAAATGATTAAAATATTATTAAATGATTATTAATATTATTAAGTGATTAAAATATTATTAAAAGATTAATAATATTAGTAAAGGATTAAAAAAATGATTAATAATATTAGTAAGTGATTAAGATATTTATTAAATAATGATTAAAATATTGTTAAATAATTAATAATATTAGTAAATGATTAGAATATTATTAAATGATTAACAATATAAGACGAGAGTTGAATATAATAATAGTTAAGTAATAGCAATATTATCAAAGGATGATAATAATATTAAGGATTTAATGTGATATCTAATATTTATTTATGTGACTAAATGTTAGATAATTTATTATAAGAGTAGTAATGTTATGAGTTTAAATATGTAATGCTAATTAAGAGATCAATCTTATTAATGATAGGTTTTTCATAAAAGATTAAATTAAATTGTGTAACAGTAATAAGCAAACGAGGCAAGTTCCCTAACTTAAATATGAGTTATTATTTTAAAAGCATGTTAGTGGATAATTATTGTTGATTATTCCACGTCTATGATTATTATTGAATATTCACATTTATTGCAAGTTTTTTAACTCAAACCCCAGTTATTATGTTTCAAGCATGCTAGTAGATTAATTATTGACAATTATTCCACGTATATGATAATTATTGATATTCGCACCTTGTGCAAGTTTTTATTGATATGCAAGTTCTTACATTCATTTGTCTTTAATTCTTATGATTGTTTCCCAATGTTTGAAATTCTAAATTTGTTCAATGATCTTACTTTAAATAAATTTTAGAACTTATACAAATCTTTTATATTTGTATAAATGCTCAAGCTATCTTTAAAATTCAATTATGTCTGATTGTTATTGAATATCGATGTCATTTGTTTCGGCTAGACTAATATTTGTTAAAGCATGAAATATTTTATTATTTGAACTAATTTATTATTGAGGATATATGTCACTTGTTTCGGCTAGATCAATATTAATATAATATGTTGAAATCATAGCATTTCTTTGAAATCAATCCAAATCATATTGTTGTGGTACGAACTCATGATGTAAGACTGAGATGAGCAACCCTTATAAAAAAGGGGGAATTTTATTGTTGGACATCCGACTCGCGCGCTACTTTTGAGTATTATGCATAATCACGGGTACAATGAGTGTGAGAACCAGAATTTTTAAAAATTATTAAAATAAGAATTTAGTAAACAAAATTCCTAAGGCATGAGATGGGTTCGAATAAGAATATAAATGCGTTATGAGTATGTGGTATTGTGTTGCATAGGGTAATATGAACTATGCAATATGTGATTTTGTGTTTAATAAATATAGTATTATTATATATTTGTTATCAATTGTAGAGGTAAATTAGTAAATGAGATGGATAAGATTTATCTATCAATATTAAGTAATTTATAGAATTATTTTATCATAGTAAGTTGGTGACATTAAATATCTTTAATGAATAATCACCATCTTCTTGAGTATATATACTAGTGACTAGTATGATGTAATATAGGTTATTATTAGTGCTTAAGCTATCCATGAATGGATTAAGATAGTAAAGCATGAATTAGTTAAGATAATTAACTAATAAGCATAAATATTAGTTAATTTAAATTGAAAGTCATATTATGGAATAATATAATTTGAATATTAAAGCCTTAATTAACTATGGTGATATATTAAGGGTTTAAGATCACTTAAGTAAATAGTGAGTTAATACATGTGTGCAGTATGTGATTATAGTAAGTGTCTTTATATATATTACTTAGCATGGTAATATGTGAATGTACGAACGACGTTAATAAAATTTATATATACGTTGTTAAACCAATATATCTTCAAATAAATATTGATTAGAGAATTAACTAATATTTGAGATATGGTTAAATGTATAGATTAAAAAAATTATTTTGGGGACAATTTATAGTAAGGAAAGAGAAATAATTATTATATATTTCAAATAAAGGATATTAAAATAATTTCTAATATTGAATTATTTTAATAAAAGGGAGAATATTATTTTAAATAATAATATTATCTTATATGTCTTTGTATGAGGTAATAAGTATGATTAATTAATATGATAAATATATTAAAACATATTTGCTATATGTAATAAATTGATGAGAACAATTTATCATAATAGAAAATAAACTTATGATCTATTTTTTATATAATATGTGTACATGTGTCGTACATATAATTATTTTAATAATACTTAGATATTATATTAAAATAATATGAGTAAATCGTTTTATTTGATTAATGCCTCTGTTAATGCCAAGATCTTTCCACGCGCCCCAATCACCGAAAAGCTCGTCTAATCCTGCACAGAAAACGAGTCAACACCAAGAGCTTGACGGCTTGGGCCGCCGGGGGATAGCTCCGGTGTGAGAGTAAGTACAGGCCAGAAGTAAGGTTAACAATAGAGGTTGTGTGATCTAGTGTTTGGTAGAGTAAATTTGCATGTACCTTTTCCATGTAGTGCTCTGTTCTTTCATATTAGTCTCACCGCCTTGCATGTAACACCTTTTGTGACCTCATTTAACTGCATGTAATCCATATTAAATCACTGTTCTCCACTAACTCAGGATTATGCCAAATCCTCATTAATTAAGGTGTTGGATCCATAATCTAACACCTGCCCATAACAATAATCTCCAGTCCAAGCCCAAATAAAACCTTATTTAAATGATGGCCCAACATTTCAAAGGCCCAAATAAGTGTGGCCCAATAGGCCCAAATAATCATGGCCCAACATTGCCCCCCAATCTTTTATCAAACAGAATGTTTGGTGAAAGAGTATACAAGAGGTTGGCCCAATCAGTAAAGGAGTCCAAATGAATCCAAGCAAAGCCCAATCAGTAGAAAACCCAAGACCGGGCGCTAACTCTTCAAATCCATCATTATCTTCATTACTTGTGCCGCCCTCGAGTTTTGAAAACAACTGAAAGGACACCACTATAAAAACCCAATTCCCCCAAATTAGACGGTTTCACCTGTCCATTTGAATTTCAAAGTGCTCTCGCTTTCTCCTACCTCCAGCTCTCTCTCTCTCTGCAACCTGTCAACAATGGCTTCTCAGAACCCTGATAACACCACTTCCATTTCTGTAACCCGTCTGGCTTACATTCCGGCTTCTCAAACCCCCACCAATGTCATACCAGAGGCAAACCCCAAATCTACCCCATCATCCAGCAAAAATCCTTCACCTACCACCACTCAAAACCCTTCTCTTGAATTCCAGAATGAAGAACAATACCCCCACGCCAATACCCTCTCTGAACTTATAGAAGATGATATCTGTATCATCCAATAACGCTACCAGATAGCAGACACTCACCACCTAAGAGTGTCCACCCCTACCGACCGAATGTGCCACCGTCCCGAAGGCTGGACTGCTATGTACCTCACCCTCTTGGAGAAAGGGGTTCGCCTTTCCCTCCATGCCTTCATCATCACCCTTCTAGGGTTCGTGGGCTTTGGATTTACCCAATTAGTCCCTAGATCCTATATCCACATCCTCGCCTTCATCGCCTTCTGCCACGAGATAGGGATTCCACCCTCTATCGATTTCTTCTTCACTCTCTTCACAGCCGCCAACTCTCGTGAACGGGATTTCAAGATGTTGAGCAAGCAATCCCCAAAACCCAATGCCAAGTTCGAGAAGTGCCCCCTGATGGACACCCCTTCAAGCAACAAAGGGTGGCATAAGGATTGGTTTTTTGTCAAAGGACCTGAAATCTCTTCCATCCCTGACTGGACTATTGCCAAACGCCTCTCTGCAGACTTCGACGACATCTCAGAGGAACGCGTGATGGAGATGACAAAGCTTTTGGAGAAACTTCCTATGAAGGAATGGAGCTTCGGACTTCTAAGCAAGCAAGCATGGTTGTATGACCACAAATGTAAGTCCCGAACTCAATACTTATGTAATTTCCCAAATTTTCTTTAGTAATTATTCTGAAATATCTTTCTTCACTTTTTGTAGTATCCCTTATCAAACCTACTTCCATCGACCAAAAAGAACTAGAAAAATTCCTTTGTGCCGACCAAACCCAAACTCCTACTGAACCCCAAATCACCAAACCAACCCCTACCGAAGAGACAAACCAACCTCATCGAAAGAAAAGAACTACCAAAAAACCAAAACATGCTCCAGTCCCCACACTTAATGAAAGTCTCCTTGATATGCCAATTGTCGAATGCTCCCAAATTCTCCGCACTAAAAAGAAACGAGCCAAAATTACCCCTCTTTCTGCCGAATAACTAAAAGTACCTCCTCCTGAAACTAGCCAACCTCCAATCATTCCAGTTGAAATTAATGAACCTGAAGAACAAGCCGAACCCAGTTCTCCCCTTATCCGAAAAAGAAAACATTCTTAAGACAACCAACCAACTCCAACAACTGAACCTCCAACAACTTACGCCCCACCACCACCCGAACAACCAATACTTTCTCCACAACGACTATCTTCTTCCTCTGCATCCATACCCAAAGCTGTACATTCACCCACCTTATGGCCAGACAGAAATGAAAACTTCCCTTTACACCTTTACAACGCCTTCGTATTCGGCACTAACGACCATCGCTTCGGCAATAGCTCCATTTCTGACCTAATCGAAGCTAGTATGACTAACCAAGCCAGGGTAAGTAAATTATTACTTAACCATTTTTATTCACAAATATCTTCTTGAAACTTTTTCTTAACTCTGAATAACTGCAGGCAATTGGAATCTTCGGGCGACTCCACCAAAGGTACAAAGAGATTGAAGCCGAAGAGGATGCTGCCCGAAAAGAAAATACCATTCTGAAGTCTGCTCTGGCAAGGGAAAAAAGTCTACATAAGAACACCCTCTTCAACTCCAAATGCCTCAGAAAAGATCTTGCCAAACTGAAAGACCAACTAGCCTCATCCGAAGCTCTCCAACAAACCACCGTCGAACAGAACCGAGAACTACAACTGGCGAACGAAACATTGACACGAAACAATCGGGGCCTAACTAAAGAGATCAACAAAACCAAAATCTCTGAAGAACGACATCTTGAACTTCAGTGCAAAGTCGAAAAGGACCTTCGCGAGCTCAATGCCCTTGGCACCCCATTCACTAAAGAACTTCGCAAGGAAATACAAACTGAATACCGCAAATCACCCGAACTAATAAATGAAATAGTTCAGATGTATGCTAAAGGCTGTGAAGCAGCTCGAAGCAAAGGCAAAGCAAAGCTCGCCGCTGCCTCTCTGAACCCATTACTCCTCGATTCTTCTGAAGACGAAGACAAGGATAATGCCGAAGACGACCCACCTCAACCTTAACTTTATAAACTTGTAAAAATTCAACAATATTGTAATTCTTTTTTATATTTAATGAAATATGATTTGCTCCTTTTTACTCCTTTTAAATTTAGCTTATACTGTTATTCAAACAATATACGATTTGAACTCAGTACTTCAAATAAATCCAGTTAATAATGTAAAGTAACACTTATTCATTACCGAAGTGTAGAGCAGATCTTTAACAATCCAATTCTCCATCTCTAGGACGAATTAACTATGTTTACCATCTTTAGGATAAACAAATCCAACCGAACCTCCCAATAAGCTTGTTCGTTATCTTGAGGACGAGCATGTCCTGTTCACTGTCTATAAGATAAACAGACCACCAAACCTCCAGAATAATCCAGTTCGCCATTTTTAGGATGAATCAGGACCCTACTCACCATCTTTAGGATGAGCAGGTTCTGTTTACCATCTTTAGGATGAACAGACCACCGAACCTCTAGAAAAATCCAGTTCGCCATCTTTAGGACGAATCAGGACCCTACTAACCCTCTTTAGGATGAGCAGGTTCTGTTCACCATATTTAGGATGAACAGACCACCGAACCTCCAAAAAAATCCAGTTCGCTATCTTTAGGACGAACAGACCATCGAACCTCCAGAAAAATCCACTTTGCCATCTTTAGGACGAATCAAGACCCTACTCACCATCTTTAGGATGAGTAGGTTCTGTTCACCATCTTTAGGATGAACAGACCACCGAACCTCCAAACAACCAGTAGATAAAACAACATTGAAGAAAAAAGCTTTTTTCATTGATAACTGCTGGCATAATTACAGACTCTTGTATTCTGACACAGGCCCTACCTAAAATATTTTTGAACTCTCCCTGCATGCCAAGTATTCTTTATCTCAGACCCATTTAATGCTTGCAACCGATAAGTTCCTGGCTTCGGTACATCAACAACCTCATAAGGGCCTTCCCAATTTGGCATCAAATTTCCCACATTCTGAGGTGTAGAAGCTTCCACTTCTTGAAGAACAAGATCTCCCACTTCAAACCTTCTAAGCTTTACCCTTTTATTATAGTGCTTAGCCACACGACGCTGATATGCTGCCAATTTTACCAAGGTTGCTTCCCTGACCTCTTCAAGCAAATCCAAGTTGACCTTAAGTCCCTCATCATTGTACACCTCCTGAAATTGACTGACCCGAACACTTGTAGACCTAATTTCCACAGGAACCAATACATCTGAACCATAGGCCAGTCTAAAAGGCGAGTCCCCCATTGTAGTCCTCGATGTAGTTCAATAAGCCTATAACACACTAAGTAATTCCTCAGGCCATCTACCTTTTGCTTCATCCAGTCTTCTCTTAATTCCATTCAGGAGTGTTCTGTTAGTTACTTTAACTTGCCCATTAGACTGTGGATGAGCAACCGAAGTCTTTCGATGCTGAATCCCCAACTCCTTTAAGAATGCTTCAAACTTCGAACCAACAAACTGGCGTCCATTATCCGAAACTACCACTATAAGAATACCAAAATGAAACACCACATACTCCTTCAAAAACATCAGGCATTCTTGCTCCATGATTGCCCTAAGTTGTTTCGCCTCCACTCACTTAGTTATATAATCAATCGCCACTATAACAAAACTGACTTGCCCTTTTACCTTTGGCAACGGACCCAGTATATCCACCCCCCAGATAGCAAAAGGTATAGGAGACAAAACCGAGTATAGCTCTTCTGGTGGTTGATGTGGGATCGGACTGTTCAACTGGCACTTCTGGCACTTCTTCACATAATCAATGGCCTCTTTGAAAATTGTTGGCCAATAATATCCCTGTCGAAACACCTTATATGCTAATGACTTTGCAGCTATGTGATCGCCATAAATACCCTCATGAACCTCTCGAAGGACATACTCAACTTTAGAGGGAACCAAACATTTCAGCAAGGGAGAGGAGTAAGCCCTTTGATAAAGATCTTCATCAATAAGCACGAAGTTCGCTCTTTTATACTTTATTTTCTTAGCCAACATTTGATCCGAAGGCAGTATGCCATCTGCTAAATAGTCTAGCCATGGGATCATCCAGCAATTAGATCGCTCGACACACATCACTTCTTCATGCTGGATGCTGGGTTGTTTCAAAGTCTCTACATAAACTGACCCATCAAAGGTACTCGCTTCAGTAGTAGCCAACTTTGACAATGCATCTGCAATTGAATTATCAGTTCGATCGACCCCTGAAACTCGTAAGAATCGAAATATTAAAGTCGATCCTTCAACTCTATAAGATATTTAACCATTCTTGAACCACGAGCTTCATACTGCCCCAAAACTTGCTTGATGACAAACTGCGAGTCGCTGTAGATGATCAACCTCTAAACCTCCAGACTCTTCGCTAACCGCAACCCTGCTAATACTGCTTCATTCTCAGCCTCATTATTAGTTGCTCTAAACCCAAATCTGATAGCCTGCTGTACTTTGAATCCCTTCGGACTAGTCAAAATGATCCCAGCTCCACTGACATCTGAAGTAGAGGACCCATCAGCATATAACGTTCATAAACTCTGCATCTGCTGAAGCACTGCAACTGCCTTCTTCGACCCCTCAACTTCATTCAAACTCTCATCAGCTTGAAAGAATAAACATTCTACCACAAATTCAGCTAAGGCTTGACCTTTAATAGCTGTCTGAGGATGATACTCTATAAAGAATTGAGACAGCTCCATTGTCCACGCAGCGAGTCTCCCCGAAACTTCTGGCTTTCCCAGCCCCTTCTTTAGTGGCTGATCTGTGTATACCACTATTAACCGACCTTGAAAGTATTGCCTAAGTTTTCAACTAGCTATTATCAAGGCGAAGGCAAACTTCTCAAGGTTCGAATACCTTGTCTCTGCACCCCTTAGGGCATGGCTTATATAGTAAACCGGGTGCTACTTACCCCCAACCTCTCGCACTAAAACTACTCCTATTGCCAACGAACTTGCCGCCAAATACAAATACAAAGGTTCAGCAGGAACTGGCTTCACCAACAAAGGCGCCGAAGACAAATACTTCTTTAGTCCCTAGAAAGTATCTTTACACTCTGAAGTCCACTAAAATGTCTTAGCATTCTTCAGCCCTTTCAATGTGTTAAAGAAAGGCAAACACCTTTCTGCCGACTTAGACATAATTCTCCTCAGAGCTGCTATCCGACCCGTCAAACGTTAAACATCTTTATAGGATTCTGGAGACTTCATATCCAAAATAGCTTGGATCTTCTCTGGATTTTCCTCTATTCCCCTTTTGCTAACTAAATAACCCAGGAATTTACCTACTCCAAGCCCGAAGGTGCACTTGGTCGGATTCAACTTTAAATTATAATGATGAACCGTCTGAAAACACTTCTCCAAATCGTCTAGATGACCTCGAATCGACATACTCTTGACAATCATATCATCAACATAGACCTCCATGTTATTCCCCAACTGTCTCGTGAAGACGTAGTTCATCATCCTCTGATAAGTAGCCCCCATGTTCAACAAGCCAAAAGTCATCTTCTTATATGCATACACTGACCGATGAGGGATAAAAGTTATCTTCGGTATATCCTCCTTACACATAGAAATCTGATGATATCCCGAAAAAGCATCCATAAAGCTTAGCAAGGCATACCCCGAAGTCGCATTAATAAGTTGATCGATGTGAGGCAGAGAATAAAAATCCTTTTTGGCATACCTTATTCAGATCAGTGTAATTTATGCAAACTCGCCATTTTCCATTCTGCTTCTGTACCAGAACTACATTCGCCATCCATTCTGGATAATCGATCTCAAATATAAAATCTGTTTATAACAACTTTGCAATTTCCTCTTTAATTATCTTCTGTCTCTCTGATGCGAAAATCCTCCTCTTTTGCCGAACTGGCTTCTTCATTGGGTCCACGTGCAATCTATGTTCAACAACTTTACGACTTACCCCAAGCATGTAACTAGGGACCCAAGCAAAGATATCAGCATAGCGCAGAAGTAACTCCATCAGGTTCGTCTGGAAAGGTTCCGGCAGTCCCGAACATATCTTCACAGTCTTCTCTTTCTTTCCTGGAATTAGTTCAATCTCTTTGGTCTCTTCCGCTGGCATAACCAATAGCTCTGTACTGCTTTCTATAAACGGCTCAATTTCAATAGCCATAGTTTGCTTCTACCTACTAACCCCTACACCCGAAGTAATCAAAGCATTCCGGTAACATCTCATTACCAAGTCCAAATCTCCAGCAACTTCCCCAACTCCATGTGGCGTCGGAAACTTAATTTTGAAATGGGGAATCGATGTCACAGCCTGAAGAACTGTCAAAGTAGGCCTTCCCAAAATGGCATTGTATGCCGAGTCCACATGCACTGCATAAAATTTACACATAATTTCCACCTGCTGTGGAGCCATCCCGAAGATGACTGGCAGCTCGATAGTCCCTGCCACCTTGACCGGATCGTTACTGAACCCATATAGAGGAGTCTCCTGCCCAATTTCCATCTTCCTTCCATCCAAGTGCATCCTCTGGTAGACATGTGCATACAAAATATCCACCAAAGACCCATTATCTATCATCATCCTCTTCATGTCCATCGAACCTACTTGTGCAGTAATTACCAGAGCTCCTTCGTGTGGTTCGATCTGTTTTGAAGGGAAATCATCATCTGTGAAGGAGATCACCAAACCTGGGTACGCCCTTTCAGTCTTCGGGGGTTTAACCGCCACCGTCATCACTGAATCTAGATATCCTCGTCGTTTCTTCCCGATAACTTTGCTAATGTTACCTCCAGTAATTACATCCACAAAATGTCTCGCCGGTTGATTCTGAACTGGCTGTTCTGGTTAGGCAGCCTGAACATGCCCTCTATTCCTCGGCTGCTCCTTCGGGGGCTCTCGTCCTGCCACATACTGAACCAAAGCACCACTTTGGACTTTTCTTTCAATGAACTCTCTCAAATTCCAACAAGAATTTGTATCATGCCCAGTCGCCTGATGGTAATAACAGTACTTATAAGGATTTCCAGACCCTAGTTTAAGATTATCTTGAGGCTGCTCGAAATATGGCTGGTCCTTTATTTGCTCCAGAATAGTAGCCCGATCTGTATTAAGTTGAGTATACACCTTATTTACTTTCTAACTCAGAAAAGGTGGACGACCTCCTCTCGATCCCCAATTATTATTATATTACTTTTGATTCCCATCAGATCGATCATTGTTGCCACCACTCTTTTTCTGATTACCATCAGATTTTTCCTTGTCTTTCTCCTTTGCCTTTTTCGAAGGACCCTACTTTAGGCTGCACATTGCTTCTTCTACCACAATGAAACCTTCTGCCTTTTCGAATGCTTCAACCAAGCTCTTCGGATGATTAAACATCAACTTCTTCACCAACTTCTCGAACTTCACCAAATCTAAGCCGTTCTGAAATAACCCCACAGCCTGAAGATCATTGAGATCTGTTACCTTTCCCACTGCTTCTCTGAACCTCTTCACGTATTGGCCCAGAGTCTCATTCAGATACTATCTAATCTGTGCCAACGACCCTGTGGGCTTTCCTCTCCTCTTATTGCTCCCGAACCGAGCATGGAACTTGTCACACAAATCAGCCCAGGACGAAATTAAGTCTGGAGCCAAAGTCCCGATCCACTGCCTTGCATTTTTTCTCAACGTCGTCACAGAAGTCTGACACTTAGCTGCATCTAAATAGTCATAATAATCCATCAGCCTATCAAACGCCTGGCTGTGGTCATACGGATCCCCTGAGTCATCGTAACTTTCCATATAAGGAAGCTTTTTATTAGGATCGGCATTCTCCCGAAGAATTTCTGAAGAGAAAGAGGATGCCTTTTTACCTGAACTTTCTTTCCCCTGCTGAACTTCTGCCAGTTGCCTCCGAAGCTCCTTCATCTCTTTGGCTAAGAGTTCAACTCCTTCGGGCTGCGGAGAAACTTCCTTCTTCGGGGAACTTTTCTTCTTATGTTCAGTTCCGCCTTTTTCATCCGAACTGGATGCCTCTGAGGGACTTCGTCTGTCACTTCTATTGAAACGTGAATCCACAAGGCGGTGTGCCCTCTTTGGATTCTCAGGAGAACGACCTCTTGATCTACTTCGGCGTCTATCCTTTTCACTGTACCGAGAAAATTCAAGGCAAGGTACCCTCTTTGAACCTTTAAGAGTGCGTCCCCTTGATCTGCTTTGTCTCCTACCATTATCGTCATCCCGAGAATCCTCAGGGCGTGGTGCCCTCTTTGGACCTTCGAGAATTCTATCCCATACTCTACTTCGGTCAAGAGAATGGCTCCGAAGCCTACTTGCAGAACATCTGGAATCTTCATCTTTTCTTGTTCGTCTACCCGGAGACCTGCCACGTTCTTTGAGTTGAGTATAACTGGATGCCCCATCTTTCATTCCAGCCATAAGAACCATCTGTTTGGAAATCTCATCCCTTTGGTGCAGAAGTACTTTTAAAGCATTGTCAGTTTTCTGTGCCATCTTAGCCAGAGTAGATGTCTTGTCTGCCTGACCTTCTCAGTGTTGGGTGTGCCTTCTACCCTTTTTCGATCCTTATCAGGCCCTTTACTAGCAGTAGAAAATAACTTTCTTCTGACATCACCATGGTCTCTTGCATGAGATCCCTCCAGAATATCTTGTGACCCAAGTCTGTCATGGATACTCTTTGAAGGGCCCAGCCTATCCTTTACAGAAATTCTCTGTAGAGAAGAGCTCGCAGTCATTGACTGCCCTTCAGCTGTGATTGTCCTACTTTTCACCATAACTTCCGATGTAGGATATTCAATTTATGTGATTGAAAACAAAAAACACTAGAAAAAAGCCCCTCCTTCTAGCGCCAATGTTAATGCCAAAATCTTTTCACGCGCCCCAATCAGTGAAAAGTACGTCTAATCCTGCACAAAAAATGAGTCAACACCAAGAGCTTGACGGCTTGGGCCACCAGGGGATAGCTCCAGTGTGAGAGTAAGTACAGGCCGAAAGTAAGGTTAACAATGGAGCTTGTGTGATCTAGTGTTTGGTAGAGTAAATTTGCATGTACCTTTTCTATGTAGTGCTCTGTCCTTTCATATTAGTCTCACCGCCTTGCATGTATCACCTTTTGCAACCTCATTTAACTGCATGCAATCCATATCAAATCACTATTCCCCACTAACTCAGGATTATGCTAAATCCTCATTAATTAAGGTGTTGGATCCATAATCAACACCTGTCCATAACAATAATCTTCAGCCTAAGCCCAAATAAAACCTTATTTAAATGATGGCACAACATTCCAAAGGCCCAAATAAGTGTGGCCCAATAAGCCCAAATAATCATGGCCCAAAAGCCTCTATTGGAGAAAATGTAATAAAAACATATTATGTCATGTTATGGTGGAATACATAATTGTTATTATAGTAATGTATTTCCAAAAGGGTTAAATCTATAAAAGAAAACTAAGTTATTTTAATGTATTAAATAACTTAAGTTATTATTTTATCATAGATTTTATAATTTAAATAATTAATAGAGTAAATATTAATTATTGTAAGAGTAAAGGTTATACATATTATAAGTGTATAATTATTTAAGGTAACTAAATATCTTAGTATTAAAGTGCATGTGTCACACGAACCTTATAATATTAAAGTGTGATGGAAGTGATAATGAGCTTAATATTGAGCTTGTGAGATATGTCTAGTGTGGCAAAGAGATGGAATAAACATTCATTGAATAATTTAATGAGTGAATAATTAAAGGGATTAACTAATATTATTATGGGAATTAATTGTTATGTGCAAGTATATATGTTATGAGATCACATATGTAAGTATTGTAATGATAATACTTTATGACCATATTATAAGATGTAATATTAATTGAATTGAATCAATGTACATAAGGTACGTTAGTATGTGTATTGGTATGTTTATTATATGTGGGTGTATATATGTATATATATGTACCTATGACTTAATGTAATGTAGTAACATTAAGTCTTTGAAGTTGACTTAATATGCCCAAAAGGAATATAACCTAAGTATACACATTATATTGTGTAGGGATATATATATATATATATATATATATATATATATATATATATATATATATGTGTGTGTGTGTGTGTGTGTGTGTGTGTGTGTGTGTGTGTGTGTGTGTGTGTGAAGGCTTAAGTAATGTATAGCTACATTGCTTCTAAGTTGCTGAGATTAAAATTTGTCCCACAATGAGAGTTCCATCTTCTCCTCACGTGAATAGACCAATGGCCTAGTCTAGCCTATCTCTCAAAATTAGTGTAATCAAAGACTATTGCTTGCAAGATCAAACTTATAATGTAGCTAATGATGAGAAGGGAAGTGGCTCAATTAGTAGCTATGATTGCTACTCCACCAACTCCCTTAGATCCAACGTGTTCTTCTTTTTTCCGTGGGTTGAAAATGGTGGACAAAGCTCTTAAATGGGTAATAGATTTTCTATAAATCAAGACTCTCCTCTCCATAATTGTTTTGCCAAATTCTTTTGTTAAGTTAGATGGAGAGTGAGTTGCTAGTTAGAGCTATTTGAAATTGAAAGCTTGGTTGGGTAATTCAACTCTAAGCAGGTAATAATTCTTAAGCATGCTCATAAATTCTAAGTTGGTGAATTCTTAAGAAATTACAAGAATGAAATGTTAATTGAGTTATGAGTTGAAGTCATCGTGTTAGAAGAGTTCGTATGCATGTATGGAAGCATTATAATGGTGTAATCATGCTGCATTGTAGAGTTAGTGTATGGGTTATTGGGATTCTGCAGAAGCAGAGACCCTTCTGAAGTTGTTCCATAAGGGCGCAGCTACGCCCATTCTATAGTTCATTCCAGTGCAGCTGTGCCGGATGCTATTTCTAGAACAAGCCTGGGGCAGCGCAGCTGCGCTGCTCCCACGATTTAGCACAGCACAGCTGCGCCGTGCACCAGAACTGGACACTGCTTTCTGTTAAAATCTGTTAAGTTCAAACGTGTTGGAATCACATAGACATGCATGAAACTGATTTAACACGTATATTATGTTCCTAGACCTAGCATGAACATGTTTGACCTCATTAGAGAACATTTACTAAAGGGAGTATGAGTTTTATAAATGAACTTAGAATTTTTAAAATGAACTTTGATATATACATACTATGTTTATATTCTGACCTTTGAGCATGATTGTATGGTCTAGATATGCATGAAATGTGAGTCTAAGGTATTGAGCATACACTAGAACACATGGTTTAAATTAGAAATGATTTCAAAAGCAAAACTTGGACTTTTTGCAAACTAAGTTGCATGATTATAGTGTAACTAGATTCTACTATTTTTGAGCATACATGCTAGTACTTTTAACATCACTTAGATGTCATTTATGTGCACACACCTTGTTAGACACCATGAAAGGTTGTTAAGCATGATATAACCTATCCGAGCATGTTTTGAAGTAAGTTTTCAAAAGAGAGATTTTATTAACTATGTGTAAATGAAGTTTTAAAGTTGCCTTGCATATACTTGAAATTTTTATAGCTTGGTTTAGGATGATTTGAAGGAAAACTTGGAAGTTTAAGAACTAATAGTCTTGAACATTGTGTAAAGTGTATTCTGACTTTTAAAGCATGTATGCTAGGACACTTTATGCCTCTAGAACGTGTCGAGTGTGTCCACCATGTAGCTAAGCATGAATTAGACTATTCAAACATGGTTTAACATGAGTTTTCAAGTAATTCACTATGCTATGTCTACGTAAATAAGATAGATATATATAAGCATGCGTATTAAGGCTTAATAGTACCAATACATGGTTTGAAAACTTATAACATTTAATCTTGTTAAAGAAAGTTTAAGTTTTTAAGCCTTATTGATTGAAATAAATCTATATAGATCTAAGTAGTTTGAATGTGAACTTGAAGAAAGATCACATTCTACTTGATGTATAATATGTATCAGAACACATGTTAAGACTAGAGACTAAACTGTCCAATGAAAGACTCTAGTCTGGTTTTGGCAGGGAGTAGTGCGGCCCGCCACTCCCAAGCTTAAATGCAGAGCGGCCGCGTCGTTCTGCAGAGTGGCTAAGAGCAGTTTGTTAACTGCATGGTCTTAAGTTATGGTTCTATGTTGTTCTTAAGGACTACAAGATATGAAACAAGATTGTTTAGATGATATGATAGTAGAATAAGCTAGTCTTATGGTTATCCTAAGTTCAAGTAAAAATGAAACCAAGTTAGGAAACTATATTTGTTCTTATATTAAGAGTGTATGAAATGTATGACTGATCAGTATTAATCCATTATTATATAACTGTGTAGGAATACACGAAGCGCAGATAGCTTTAAGTAGTTAAGTCGTAGTTGATAAACTACGAATTAGGCAAGTCTTTCAGTTCCTATTTGTTATATGAAATTGATAACTGTTAGTTGAATTATATTATTCTATGAGAATGTTGATATGAAATACATATGGAATATGTATAATATTTGAAAGCTGATCTTTGATGATATATTTATGAAGTTAATCTCTATGCCTGTTATTTGAGAAGTAACATGAGTAGTATGTTTAGATGATTATGAATGCATGAACTGAGCATGATATTATATGATATGTGATGTATGAAAACTGTTAGAATTGCTGAGCTATCGAGCTCACTCTTGCAATTAACCATTTTTCTAGGTTAAGGATTCATGGTAAAGTTACGTGCTAAGTGATTAATAGAGTTTGTTAGCGTTGAAAGAAGATTACTGTTTAATTAAAGTTATGCTCTTGAACCATATTGAGGTTCTAGAAGATGTACTTGATAGTTGTTTACGATGTTTAATACTAGTCGTATTGTAAAGATGTATTAGTTAATACATAGAGGATATCGAATCAAGATGTAAAATCTTATACAGTAATTCGAATAGAATGAATCATAATATATTTGATTCAAGGATATGTAATTTATTCAACTTATGAAATCAATAAAAGATTTTATTCAAAGGATATTGAAAAGTTTAAATTGCTCCGCATTTTTATAATATCAAATATGATGTAAAGACAGGAATGGTAAATGATCGAGATTGGAACTTATAAAAGTTTGGGGTCATTATACAGATCCTGAAAATGGAAGGAATTTATATTCTAATTTGTAATAAAGTAAAGTTATATTCTTTACAGTAATGAATAAAAGATGTAATAGTTCGACTAGTAGTACCGTGACTGCACCGGATCCGAGATAATAAAAGGGACCCGGATTTGGGGGCGTCACAATGAGGCTGATCACTTAACGTACTCGTAGAAGAGTTTAATTAGTTTTTATAGGTATTTCAATTTTATTAACTGATGATTCCTCTAGCAGTTCTTGATCCATTGTGATCACTCAACATGAAATCTGGAAATATCCCATTTTATTTGAATATTATTGCAGCATTGCTAATTCTTCATAATCAATTGGATATTGTTGAACCCTCGAAAGAATTTAACTCTTTCACTCTTGATGTGTTATTCAACATGAAATTTAAGAAAATCCTTGTTATTGGAAATGATTCATTGTTTCAGCTACTTCACAATTTTTTGAATATTATTGAAGTTCTGTAAAGTTAGACTCTTATATTCATGATATATCTTTTATTGTATGCTTTAACTTGATGAGCAAATTAGTTGCTCACCCTTACTTAAAATAAAACTTTTCAGTTAAAGTTAAGGTAGCCGAGGGTTCTAGGAAGGACAAAGGCAAAGAGAAGGCGACCGGATAGTGTCATATGAAGTACTGTTTAATTATGTTATATTGTAACAAACGAGATTTTTGTATTTTAATTTTAAATATTTATTAAATTAAATAAATATTTTAGTTGATTTATTTATTGAGTTGATTAAATAATTGATGTGATTATGTTGTGGAGTAATTTAATTAAGTATAATATATTATCCTTAATTGATGTTTAGTGATTTTGTAATGAAGTTCTAATTTAGTTGAGATAATTAAGTTAGATGAATTATTATATGGTAATTTGGTAGTAATGATTTAATGAATTGATGAATAATTATAGTGGTGCCTAATTTAATTTAATAATTAAATTAGAGATTTAATAATTTGTTACATGAAATTACGATTAAATAAATTAATTGTAATTGTGTAGCAATTTGATTTATGTGACAATTTAATTTAATAAGTTGATGTTACCTTTAATTTAATTAAATTGGAATATTAAAATTTAATTAAATAAAGTGTGACATTTAAACTATGTATTAAATAATTTATTAAAATAAATTAAAAGGAGTTTAATTTAGTTTTACCAAACAAGGCTTAAGGCTTTTAAAATTCTATTTTTAATCTAGTTTTGCCAAACAAGCATTAGGGGCTTTTGATTTTCAAAAATAAAGTAACTGATATATTTAATAAGGATATTAAGTATTTTTTTTAGTTTTTATATTATGTTATTATACGTATCTGTTATATTTTATATTACGTTAAGTTAGAGAAGGAAGAACAGAGAAAGAAAATATCAGATAGAATAGAGAGAAGGAAGAAAAGAACAAAGAAAGAGTTCTCTGTGAAAACAAGAAGAAGAATCCATCATCTTTTTCTAAAAACTAACAAACAATTCAAATGTATAATTCTACTTCTTAATAGTTTTAGTTTTTGATTTTCTTAGTTCTCTGTGAATTCATGTTGATAATCATTTGTGGGAATATGATTTGTATATGTTAAATTGTATATATAAATTGTTTATATATGATTTGCATGAGAATTTAAGTTGTTTAATTCATGTAAACATGATGAATATGAAGAAATCATGTTCATGGTGATTTACAGTGAAGTATTTTGAAAAATGACTTATTTGATATAAAAATTATTGTCTAATTCATGTTATAATATGTAAATTGATTATAGATTGTGATAATATGTTAAGAAATGAAAACAACATGATTTAAACAAAGTGATTTGGTTTAAAAACAAAGTCAAAGTGTTTGTTTTTGTCAAGAACACTTAACAATGGAGTTTTACAAAAACATGGAATTAAAAGGTTTTAAGTTGATTGTTGTGTGGTTTATATGGGTAAAATCATGTTAGAAACATTAGTTTATGTTTCTGTTAAGTTTTGTATAATTATGTGAGTTAAAACTTGTTGTTTGAGCAAAGTTAATAAGCCAAATTGACTTTCTCTGTATTTTTTGTGAGGCTGTCTGCGTCCCACTGTGCCATGGCAACGTAGCTCTGTGAGTAAACAGAGCGCTACAGCGCCATAGCAGAATCAGGTGATGTGGTACGGTGCCGCAGCGCCAGTTCTGTGTGTTAACTGGAGCGCTGCAGCGCCGAGACTGGACTGCAGAGCCCTGATTGTAAGACCCCAACTTTTATGAATAAAGATTTAATTTTCTTTATATATTATTTCGAAATAGTAAGGTGTTGATTGATAAATGTGAAAAGTTATGGGTGAAATGTGCAAATATTTTAAAATGAGCAAGTGGTTATAAAATATTCTGGTTGTCAGGGAATATTCGTTTGGTCGTAGAATATTCTTGTTGTCGGGGAATATTCGTACGACGGCGTAGCTATTTGTGGACCCCACAACGGAATAACTGTCGGATATAGAAAGCGACAGAAATAACCTTTTTTATAAAATAACGGCATAGTTGTTACCGTTAGTACTGTTGAAATATCCGGTGGTTAAAATACAGTACGCGGTGATGCGCAGTAGCACACGGTATTGCACAGTATTTCGAATTATTGAGTCTTACGTGAGAAGGAACTTACTCAATTATTGTTACAGTAATTACTGTTCAATATTTTATATTATTGACTCAATAATTGCTACGTTGATATTTTATATTATTGACTCAATAATTGCTGCATTGATATTTTATTGACTCAATAATTGCTACGTTGCTATTTTTTATGATTGATTCAATAATGGCTACAGTTGATATTTTGTAGTATTGATTCAATAATTGTCATTGCACAGTATTTCACATTATCAACTCAATAATTCATATTATTTGAATAATATTATTAGATAGCATTATTGACAATGTCTAAGGAAGTTCTGTCTAGGAGGGGTTATTTAATTGCGCGCCAGTAAGGAGAAGTCCTTATCGGAAGGCCCCCTCTTTCCTAGGAATGACCTGGTTGTCAATATTGTAGTTATATAATATTATTTGTGAATAATTAATTATTGATTTATATGATAAGGAAATATTTATTTTGTGGACATTAAAGAAGGAATTAGTGCTGATGTGTTTTTATCAGTATTTTGGTGTGGAAAATCATCTGTTTATGGATTTCGGATAATTATGTTTGGAATTTGGAAAAACTTCCTTCTACAAAGTTGTAGAGAATTAAATTTCCTATAGAAGAACATAGAATTTGTATTTTTCTGACAAAGGGGCTATTTATTATGAATTATTGAAGTTTCGGAAAATAAATATTTTTTTAATAAAGGGTGGGACCCACTTTTGGTTGGAAAAAAAATTGCTGATGGCTTTTTGGTAGCAGCCGGCGGCTGGAGGTTTTTAAAAAGAAATAATATTATTTTATTAATTTAGTCTCATTTGGCATCCTAAGCTTTTTCTATAAATAGGGTGCTTAGGTTAGAATTGAAAATCACACCAGAATCAGAAGTTTTCTCTCTCTATAATATCGAGCGTATTTTTGTGAGTATTTCAATACTTTGAGCATTACTATTCAATACAAGCTTCCGTCGGTATTATATCCGATATTCCAGTCAGAGATACTGTTCTTTTGAGGTAAGGGATGTTATTTTCTTTCGTAAATGATGTTATTCTTTTCAATATCATTATACAAAAATATTGTCATGGATTTTATGTTGAAATTCTTACTTTTTCCGTCGGGGTTACTATTCACGTATACGGCACTATTCACGGAAAAACTAAATTTTCTTCTATTTGTCCAAATTGCTTGTTAAGGTTACTATCTTTGATTGTATCCAAGTTTTGAGCTCTATTCTTGAATTTTGCTCCATAATTGATTATTACGAGGTATTTTTGAATTGAATATACTAAAATACGAATCCTTAGTCTTTGTCTTTTATCTCACTGGATTCGTTTTTTTAAAATATTTTTCATCATTCTCAGTCCTAAAAGGTGATGTAACTGAATATCTTTGGCCTGTAGAGCAAAGATGAATGATTACCTGATGAATATCTTTGGCCTGTAGTGCAAAGATGACAGGTGTTGAGATGAACATGACTACTGATGATACAAATGAATATCTTTGGCCGTAGTGCGAAGATGAATATTTGATTTGAGATATATATTGATTGACGTTACAGGGATAAAATATTGATGATGGACTTTTAAATCATAGAAGATAGTAGACTTCATTCTCTACTTAACTCTTCTAATGAATTGTTATTTCCGCTGCGGATATTGATCTAAGATTGGTTGTCCATTATATTTTATCTGATTTGTTAAAGACTAACGATAATTTGTTTTCCATTATCTTAGTCATAATATTCTTTACTGAGCTAGTTGAGCTCACCCTTTTCATCTGTTGTCCTCTTCAGGAAATGAGAATGTTGCGGGAACTAGTCGGGGGATAGAGTGATGGTCCAAGTTAGAGCAGTAGTAGTCCTCACTATTTCTGATAAATAGTGTGATAATAATTGTAATGAGGACTTAGTTTGAATCTTAATATTTTCTACATATTTGTATTGAGACTCACAGTTGTGTGGTCGTATTTTGCACGACCGTATGATATAAAGTTGTATTTGAATTCTGTACCATGTATTTGGCGACTCAGAATGGGTTGGGTTGACTGGACCTATTCTGGGGGCGTCACACTGATGATGTGGCACGGCGCTGTAGCGCCGGCTACAGTTCATTATGTGGCGCTATCGCGCCACTTGTGCAGTGTAGCCAGAGATTTTTATTTAATTGTACAAATGTTTGGAATGTTAATCTAATGGGTATAAAAGCATGTTAATGAAATTATATGTTAACTAAACAGTATGTAATCATATGTGTAATATGAGATTGATGATTATAAGTTGAATGATTATCAATAAGTTTAAGTTTAACATGGAAGTATGATTTGATCATGCTATGAAGTAACTAATGATTAAACCTAATGACTAAGAGTTGTGAGTTAACTTGGATTGGTTAACTAATGATGTGACTTAGCTATGTGGTAACTAATTCGTGTTGCTATTGTTAATAACGTGTACGTAGGATAATTGTGGAATGAGTTATTATTTGCTAGCTTACGCACGAGGCAAGTTTCTTAACTCCACTTTTTAATTGAGCAAGTTATTTTATCCTTTCTTGTTATCGATTACACAAGTTCTTTGATTCCATATTGGACAAGTATCTTATTTAATTTCCTTATTGAAAGTGACTGTAACCTTAGCTTATTATTATTGTTCAAGCAAGGTTTGATTGTATCTTTCAAATGCTTTAAGTTTACTTCTAAAGCATGACTTTTAAGTATGATGTCTATTGTTTATGACTCATAATTATTCCATAACTCTTTTGTTATCAAACTCTTAAGTTATTATAAGTTATATTCAAATACTCCTTAGTTGATGATAGTTGAAATCTAAATTACCCATTGAACTAATCCAAACCAAACTTTCTTTGGTGCGGACTCGTTAGTTAAAGCTGAGATGAACAACCCTATTATAGGGGATTACAATGCGAAAGCGTTAAGGTGTTTGTGCACAATACATGGTACGAAGGGCTGATCCCCCTAAGTACGAATTAGAAGGTCCATATAGTCTAATGACTGTTAAAGGTTTAAGTAAAAATATTTATAACCTGAGATATAGTTCAAGGTTTTATGACCCACAGATGAATTCTAAATCTTGTCTTCAATTCTTGGTTATCGATGATAGAGAATGTTATTCAATTCAATTGAACTTATTCAGTGACATGTTATCATTATTGATTGTTATTTCTAGTGAGCTTTTGTTTGCTCCCTCTTATATATATAGCCATTGCAGCCAAAGTTGAGAAAGTTGACGAGCCGTCAACTAGTAAAGGCAAGGGTAAGATGAACAAGTGATAAGGATTTGTTCAACTGATTATGTGATATTTGTACCAAGACTTAATTTATTATATGATGTTTTATTTTTCGCATTTGATGATTGTTTTAAGGTTAGAAACCTGGGAACGTTTAACGATTTTATAATCCTTTAATAAGGAAGATTTTGATTAAAGGTTGTAATTAATTTTGCATTCTTTTTTTTATGGGAAGTTAGTTATGTTTTATTTAGATAGTGAACACCAAATCCTGTGGAAATGAAGTACCCGAATTTGGGGGTGTCACATATATAATAATATAAACCTTTTGTATTAGTAGTCAAGTAATTTTAAGGTTAGTAAAACCTGGGATAATGATATATTTTTATTAAGGCAATGTAATGAATGATGTAATTCATAAGAAATGGGTAAATAAATGTGATGTGTATGATGTATCGTGAGCACCGAATTCGAGGTTCAAGGGACCTGGATTTGGGGGCGTCACAGGTCCTGGTATGCTAGGAACCACTCCAAGTTCATCAATAAACTTCTTCATCCAAACAACTTCCTTTGCATATTCACTTGCAGCTATGTACTTTGCTTCTGTCACTGAATCAGCAACTGTTTGCTGCTTGGAACTCTTCCAACTCACTGCACCACCATTTAGGATAAATATATAACCTGAGGTGGATTTGCTATTGTCTTGGTTAGTCTAAAAACTTGAGTCTGTATAGCCCTCTAGTTTCAAATCAAACCCACCATACACTAGAAACACATCCTTAGTCCTTCTTAAGTACTTTAGAATGTTCTTTATGACTTTCCAATGTTCTTCTCCAGGATTCAACTGATATCTTCTTGTCACTCTAAGTGCATAAGCAACATCAGGTCTTGTACATATCATCCCATACATAATAGACCCTATTGTCGAAGCATAAATTATCTTACTCATGCGATCTCTCTCTTTAGGTATCATTGGGGACATTTTCTTGGAGAGATGCACTCCAAAACTCATCGGTATGAGCCCTCTCTTGGAGTCGGACATGCCAAACTTCTTTAGCATCATTTCAATGTACGTTTCTTTGGTCAAGCCGAGCATCCTTTTAGATCTATCTCTATAGATCTTTATCTCCAATACATAGGATGTTTCTCCTAAGTCCTTCATGGAGAAGTGTTTAGACAACTATATCTTTACTGATTGTAATATAGGTATGTAATTCCCTATCATTAGTATATCATCAACATATAGTACTAGGAATGTCACAGCGCTCCCACTAACCTTCTTGTACACACAAGGTTTATCCTCATTTTTAATAAAACCAATCTCTTTGATTGTCTCTGTTGGAAATTGCATGATTAAATTTGATGATTGAATAAAAAAATACGCATGTATGCATGCATTAACAAATGTGTAAAGTCCTTAGAATAACATAGATGAAATAATGTACAAGGACTTAGAATAGAAAGATCAAACTTGTTAGGTTGATATTATGAGCTGAATTGATGTAATAGCTAAAAGGCTCGTAGAGCCAAGTGCAGAATCGCAGAGTCTACCAGAGAAATCGTAGAGCGAAGTGCAGAATCGCAAAGTGTGAGAACCCGGATTTTTAGAAATTATTAAAATAAGAATTTAATAAATAAAATTCTTAAGACATGAGATGGGTTCAAATAAGAATATATATGCGTTATGAGAGATGTGGTATTATGTTGCATAGGGTATTATGAACTATGCAATACATGATTTTGTGTTTAATAAATATATTATTATTATATATTTGTTATCAATTGTAGAGGTAAATTAGTAACGGAGATGGATAAGATTTATCTATTGATATTAAATAATTTTATCATAGTAAGTTGGTGACATTAAATATCTTTAATGAATAATCACCTATTTCCTTGAATATATATACTAGCGACTAGTATGATGTAATATGAGTTATAACTAGTGCTTAAGCTGTCCATGGATGGATTGAGATAGCAAAGCATGAATTAGTTAGTTAAGAAAATTAACTAACGAGAATAAATATTAGTTAATTTAAATTGAAAGTTATATTATGGAATAATATAATTTGAATATTAAAGCCTTAATTAACTAAGATGATTCACTCAAGCAAGTGGTGAGTTAATGTGTGGAGTATGTAATTATAGTTAGTACTTTTTATATATATTACTTAGCGTGGTAATATGTGAGGAAGTCTAATGTTCGTGTGACGTTAATAAATATATATATATATATATATAAGTTATTGAAGAGAGATGGAAATTAATATACATTTAGATAAATATTGATTAGATAATTATAAATTAATTTGATATACGGCAAGATGGGAAGATTAAAGGAATTATTTTAAGACAATTTATAGAAAGAGAAACAATTATCTTATGTTTCTAATAAAGGATATTAAGATAAATTCTAATAGTGAATTATTTTAATAAAAGAGAGGATATTATTTTATATAATGATATTACCTCATATAGCTTTGTATGAGGTAATATGTATGATTAAGTAATATGGTAAATATATTAAGACATATTTGCTATATGTAAATAAATTGATGGAAACAATTTATCATAATAGGAAATAAACTTATTTTCTATATATATAATGTGTACATGTGCCATACATGTAATTATTTTAATAAGATATATATATTATATTAAGAATAATATCTTGAGATAATGAGTGAATTCTTTTATTATAATTAACGCCTTTAGTTTCCAAAATTATAATAAAAATGTTTTATGTCATGTTATGGTGGAATACATAATTCTTATAATAGTAATGTATTTTCAAGAGGGTTAAAGTTATAAAAGAAAACTAAGTTATTTTAATGTACTAAATAACTTAAGTTACTATACTACTATAAATTCTATAAGTAGTAATGTAAGTGATGAGAATGAGAATAAGCTTAATGTAAGCTTGTGAGATATGCCTAGTGTGGCAAAGTGATGGAATACGCATTTATTAAATAATTTAATGAATGAATAATTAAAGGAATAAATTAGTAGTATTATGTGAATTAATTTCTATGGGCAATGATATGTAATTATATAATATAACTACATCTATATGATATGAAGTGTAACACTTCAAGGTAACTATATTATATAAGAAACTATATGGTAAAGTAAAATGTGATATGTGTGGTACATTAATATGTACTTTGTGAAGAATATTAAGTTAAATAAAATAAATAGTTGTTGATAATGATTATTCAATTAAGTATAAGTGAAATAATAAAGTTTATAGTAATGTGGTGTGATAATACTCAATCATACTATATTCGGTATTGTCAAATGTACAATGTGCAAGCACATATGTTATGAGAACATGTAAATTAGTAATGTAATGATATTACATTCTGAACATATTATAAGAAGTGATATCGGGAATAATATTAGTTGGTGTATATTTAAAGTATGAAGATACTTATGTGGGTGTAGATATATGTTTGTGTATATGTACCCATAACTTTATATTAATGTAGCAATATTAAGTCATTGGGATTTATTTGTGAGTCAAAAGGGAAGCAAACATAAGTGTTGGTATCACTTTGGCCCAATGCTGAGTTTATTAAGTTGTCCCATATTCATAGTCCCGTTCTCTCTTTCTCATTCACGTGAAGTAGAGGCCAATGGCCTATGCTAGGGAGCAATCAAAGCTATGCAATAATAATGGGGGGGGGGGGGTGGGTTGAATAGTGCCACCTTCACCAACTCCTTGTTAACCATCATCTTCTTCTTCCTTGTAGTGGGCTATAACTCTAAGGCAATAGCTTGGCATGGACAATGGGTCTTCTATAAATTGGGGTTCCTCTCCTCACAATTGGTTTTGCTAAGTCTTTGATAATTCCCACATAAAAAGTAAGTCTCTGTAATTGGGTGAGTGAATTGATTGACAAAGATTTTAGCAAAGTCAAGATTTAAGGAGGTAATACTCTTCAACTAAGTTCTTAAGATTTAATTTGAAGAATTCTTAGAATTTCTTGATAGCTAGCTTGGTAATTATTAGCTATGAGTTTACTGAGTAGTTATGCGTATAGGGAAGCATTATGGATGGTTTAATTATGCTGCATTGTAGAGTTAGTATGTGATTTCTAGAATTCTGCTAATGCAGAGCCGTTTCTGGAACTATCCAGGAATGGCGCAGCTGCGCCAGTCCTGCAGTTCAAAACGGCGCAGCTGCGCCATATGCTGTGTCTGCGATTTTGCTGGAGTAGCGCAGTTGCGCCACTCCCAAGGCTTAGAACAGCGCAGCTACGCCGCTCCCAAGGCTTAGAACAGCGTAGCTGCGCTAGACATCAGTTTTGAGTTTCAGATTCTGTTAATAATCTGATGAGTCCTAACTTGTGAATATCACTTAGACAAGCCTGAAAACAGGGCTAACATGCAGATATATGTTCTTTAGCATAGCATGATCGTACTTGACCTTGTTAGTATGTGTTTACTAAATGAAAATTCTAGTTTTGAAATGAGCCTTGACACATACTATTGATGCTTATGTTCTGACCTTTTTGAACATGTTTGTATGGTCTAGATATACATGAAATGTGAGTCTAAGGTATTGAGCATACACTAGAACACATGGTTTAAATTAAAAATGATTTCAACAGCAAAACTTGGACTTTTTGCAAACTAAGTTGCATGATTATAGTGTAACTAGATTCTGATATTTTTGAGCCTACATGCTAGTGTTTTAATATCACTTAGATGTCATGTATGTGCACACACCTTGTTAGACACTATGAAAGTTAGTTAAGCATGAATTAGACATGTTTTAAAGCAAGAAATGATGCTCGTTATGCGTATATGATGAAGATATTTGTGAGCATGCATATTAACATATTATATGACCACCTCACATGTATACATGATAAACATAATAGCCTTGCATGATTAGCTTAAGCATGACAAGGATTTTGAAAATAAAACTTAGAAAGTTTGAAACTTTGAGAACGAACTTAAAGGAACTTGTGTACTTAAAATTCTAAACGTGATAACATACGTACATGGCTTAGTTAACTATGAAACGAGATTTAAAGTTGCACCGAGTTACTTTAACTTGGCCTAGAATGACTTTTAAAAGTAAATTTTCAAGTGATAAACTATGCTAGTCATATGTAGATGAAATGAATATTTACAAGCATGATGATATTTATATTCTAAGCTTATAGGATGACATGTTAATACTATTCGTGTCTTTAATCATGGCCTATAAGTGCACACACATATTTTGACACAATATAAGTCATTCAAGCATGATTTTAAAGAAGTTCCAAGTAGTGAACTAGCCATGCGAAAATAAATTGAATACATGTAAGCATGCATATTACACATGGATAGATGGTTAACATAGTTGGCCTCGTGAATTCATTAATTTGTTGGCCTTAATTTCGTGGAAATTTCCAACTAGAGGCATATTGTGTAAATGTGGACTTGAGATGACCTAAGAAAGTCTAAAACCTCTTAAGATGTATGTTGCTATGTGTTAATACTCTGGTATGCTAAAAAAGTGGAATGAAACCAAGAAAATAAAAGCTCAAGTTTGGTCTGACCAGGGGACAGCGCAGCTGTGCCCGTCCCAAGCCTAACCTCAGCACAGCTGCGCTGCAGGGTAGGTTGGTCTTGACATTTTATTTGCTTTTTGATTTTGGTAGCTTTCTTATAGTACTATTCGACACTATAAGATAGAGTCTCAATGCTGTTTTTAAATGTTCATTTCTATGATGGTTATATAAAACCCAGATTTGTAAAGGTTTGCAAAATGTAAGAACGAGGTAGATCACGCATCTATAACTTTAAATATGTGTCGAACACATAGCGAGTTAAGTGTGTGATAAATGTATATGAATGTTGATGTCAATTACGGGTGGTTAAGGTATACCTATAAATACCTAGCTATTCTAAGAGTATGATGAGAAAGTGAAATGAAGGTTTTACAAACCTACTTAGAAAGCAATGTAATTTTTATTATTATATTAAGAGCGTATGAAATGTATGACTGATGGATATGAATCCATGATTATATAACTGTGTAGGAATACACGAAGTGCAGATAACTATAAGCAGTTAAGTTGTAGTTGATAAACTACGAGCCAGGCAAGTCTTGCAGTTCCTATTTGTTAATTGAAATCGATAACTGTTAGTTGAATTGTATTGTGCTATGATGATGTTGACTAATATATATGAAATGTATATGAGATATGTTTGAGATTGAAAGTTGATCTTTGATGCTATATTTGTGAAGTTACTCTCTATGCCTGTTAAGTGAGAAGTAACATGCGTAGTATATTTAAATGATTATGAATGCATGAACTGAGCATGATATTATATGCTATGTGATGTATGAAAATTATTAGAATTGCTGAGCTGTCGAGCTCACTCTTGCAAATAACCATTTTTGCAGGTTAAGGACTCACGGTAAAGATTACGTGCTACTTGATTGATAGAGTTCAATAGGATCGAAGGAGATTGATTTATTTATTTAAATATATGCTCTTGAACCATGTTTAGGTTCTAAGAGTTGTACATGATAGTAATTACGATGTTAATACTAGTCGTGTTGTAAAGATGTATTAGTTAATACATAGAGGATATCGAATTGAGATGTAAACGTTTATACAGTAATTCGATTAAAGTGAATCATAACATAAATCGATTCAAGGATATGTAATTGATTCAAGTTATGAAATCAATAAAAAGATTTTATTCAAAGGATATAGAAAAGTTTAAATTATTCCGCATTTTTATAATATCGAATATGATGTATAGACAGGAATGATAAATGACCAAGATTTGAAACTTAGTAAAGTTTGGGATCATTATACAGATCCTGAAAATGGAAAGAATTTATATTCTAAATTGTAATAAAGCAAAGTTATATTCTTTTAGTAATGAATAAAAGATTTAATAGTTTGTCGATAGTAGTATCGTGGAGAATCGGATCCGAGGTTCGAAGGGACCCTAATTTGGGGGCGTCACACAAAGTCTGCCCGACCAATCGTAGAGCCAAGTGCAGAATCACAGAGTCTGCCCGAGAAATCGTAGAGCCAAGTGCAGAATTGCAGAGTCTGCCCGAGCAATCGTAGAGCCAAGTGCAGAGTCACAGATTCTGCCCGAGCAATCGTAGAGCCAAGTACAGAATCGCAGAGTATGCCTGAGAAATCGTAGAGCCCAGTACAAAATAGCAGAGTATGCCCATGCAATCATAGAGCTAAGGGGAGAATCGTAGAGTCTGCCCGAGCGATCGTAGAGTTATCACAGAGCAACTCCAGCATTATCATAGAACATACTACAAGAGCCAAAGTACAAGATGGTAGAGCACTGTCAAATCGCAGAGCACTCTCGGAATCGTAGAGATATCAAAGTCAAGTCACTCTACGATTCCCACAGACAAAATACGACCAAGTAATCATAGAGCACATGAAAGTCAGCATCGGAATCATCGAGTTCATTTGACTGATTAGTGAGACTAAGCAATGTCTAACAATGAAAACTGACATACGAACGTTCCTAATTGAAGATCCCGGTATACTCACCAAACATCATTGGTGTAAATCAAGGAAACAAACGAAGTGTCTACCAACCAGTCTGCTGAAAGGGACGACTCAGAGGTGTTAGGTGAAAAAGCAGACTGGTGTGTCAGGCGAGTAAGAAAGAAGCTGTCACATAGGCCCAGGATGTCAACATCAAAGATCCCAGAATATCTGAAGCGTTAAATGCTCCAATGGAAGCCTTTCAACGGGAAGAATTCAAAGGCATCTACATAAGGCAAACAGATTGAACATATTAAATAAGCAAGAACATACAAAAATAAAAAGATCTGTCAAAGCCTCACTCTACGACTCAGAAGAAATATCTTGCTTCGCTACTAAGTTCTTCAGAACTTATGCTTAAGGAAACATAGTAGCACAACAACGAACAAACTGTCATCACAGAGCTTCCAAGTCTGCTAGGCTTGAAGAGTTCTTAGTGAACTAGTGTTCCAAGGCTGCTGGTCTTGAAGAGTACGCAGTGTACTAATTTTCCAAGACTGCTAGTCTTGAAGGAATCTTAGTGTTTCGAAGTTGTATCGATATCCTTAGTAGATTTCCTACTCGTGGAGTAGAAGAGTGGATTAGGAGTCTTGAGTACTCTGAACCACTTAAAACAAATATGTCATTTACATTCAGTCATTTCATAACTGACATAA
Source organism: Panax stipuleanatus (assembly GCA_020205555.1). Taxonomy (NCBI): domain Eukaryota; kingdom Viridiplantae; phylum Streptophyta; class Magnoliopsida; order Apiales; family Araliaceae; genus Panax; species Panax stipuleanatus. The sequence continues at coordinate 45,938,670 of CM035120.1, forward strand.
CTAATATATATCTATTATACCTGTTACTTGAACTGTAATATTTGTTTTATCTTAAAGGAGATAATTAAATCATATATTTCGTTATGCTTAATTAATTTATTAATTAACAATTTTGATAAGTCACTTTTTGCAAAGAAAAAGTTTTAAAGCCCCCTCTTCTAGATAACTTTCGTGTCTCCGAGAACTAACAATTAGTATCAAAGTAGGTTCTTACAACTAAATTATAATATACTTGTGTAAATCATATGCCACACAGCAAAACCAGTTCAGAGCTAGGTGGTGGAAATAAACCACCACTTTGCAGCAAAGATAAATTTGCTAACTGAAAAGTTTGTATGCTGGCATACATGGATGCAATCGATGAAGATCTGTTTAATGATGTAATCAATGGGCAGTATATACCAACAAAGCTAGCATCAACATCTGATTATCCAAATAAAGTAGTAGTCAAACTAAGAGCAGAATGGACTGATGAAGAAAAGAGGTCAGTCCAGCTGGATAAAAGAGCCAAGAACATTCTATTCATAGCACTTGAAGACGAGCTATTTGAAATTGTAGTCAACTGCAAAACAGTAAAGGAAGTCTGGGAAGAATTACTGATCATGCATGAAGGAACAAAAGAAGTGAGAGAGAACAAACAGTCTCTACTTGCTCAGCAGTATTAAATGTTCACTCATATACCAGGAGAGAACATTACTTCCACATATGAAAGATTTAATATATTACTCAAATCCCTCCGAGTCTTTGGAAAGATCTATCCTAATAAAGATCTCATAATCAAGTTCATGAGGGCCTTACCAAGCAAGTGGGATGCAAATACTACAACCATCAGAGAATCAAAGAACCTTCATGAGCTGATTGTGCAACAGCTGTATGGAAACCTTCTCACTTATGAACTGGAGCTGACTCAAAGTGCAGAAACCTTGTCACAAGGAAAGAAAAAGGAAAAAGGACTTTCTCTCAAAGTAACAAAAGTAATCTCTAAGGCTCCGGTTAATAATGAATCTGACACTGAAGAAAATGATGATGAAGATATTGTTATACTTGTCAAAAGACTTAGAAGATTCATGCATAAAGGCAGAAGTAGTAGACCTAAAAGATTCAACAAAAGTAACAATCAGGATCAGAATAAAGACCTATGCTACAACTGCAAGAAGCCAGGTTACTTCATTGCAGAATGCAACAAACCTATCAAAGAGTAGCTAAAGAGGGACAAGAAAAAATAAGTCTGAAAGAGAGAATTCAAAGGCTACAAGAAGCTTCAGAAGAAAAATAAAGGTCTTGTAGCTGGAGGATCATGAAGTGACTCAGACAATGATGCAAACTCTAAGTTAAGTGAAGATGAAGAACCTCAAATATCTAATCTGTATTTAATGGCCAAGGAAGCCAAAAATAAGAGAAGTCTGAAATAAGCATTGATGAGGTATTTGATTTCAACTCACCTGATGTAGATATTAATGACTTAAGAACTCCATTGCATGATATAACTTCTGATCTGCATCAATACATGAAATGGTTCAGAGTTCTATCAAAAGATTATTCTCTTCTTCAACAAGAGAAAGAGAAAGTCCAAGTCGAACTGGAGACAGCTCTACTAAGCATTTCCTCTCTCTCTAATCTTGAAGCTGAAAATAAAAGCTTAAAATAGACAAATGAGCTTAGTGCACAAAGAGAGTTAAACCTAGCTTCTAAAATCAAGGAGCTAGAAAAGACTATTTTGATGTGGAATAGGTCTTCTTCATCTATGGACTCTCTGATCTCTAGTCAAAGAAATTCTTCTGATAGATCAGGTCTAGGTTTTGGGGATTCACCCTCAGAATCATGTTGGGTTTGTACGAAATCGTGACGCAATCAAATTGCAAAAATTAGCGGAAGCATGGTATATCAGAGTGTAAAAAAATTTCTACAAAACCATTACCCGGATCATCCTTTATGCAAATTATTAATTTAAAACGATAAATAAGAAGTTATGGAATCATACCCTTGTAGAACGAAGCTTCCACAAGTACTAGTTCAACTCCTTGTTCTTCGTGATCTCCTTGAATTTCCGGATTAGATTCCTTCCTTTGATCAACGTTAGCCACCCAAGTGTTTGGCCTCTAGAGGTGATCCACCAAGGAAGATGAATTATCAAGAAGGAGGGTGGTTGGCTTAGTTTTCTATCCTCTATAGAAAAGGAGTACTCTCCAAGAATTGGAATTGCTTCAACTGATATCTATTATAAGACTCCTCTTATATAAATATTGGTTAACCCTTCTAATCCTATTAGACATGGGATTTCTTTTAATTAATTAAACTCCTTTAATTAATTTAGGCTTCCCACCACATGGGGAATAATTAATTAAATTCATTTAATTAATTTGCCTCCTAATCTTATTAGGAATAAATGAGAGTACTAATATTAAATTAATTACTAAACTCCTTTAGAAATTAAAATAATAATAATTGTAATAATATTAATAAGACTCCTCTTATTAATTTATATTTAATATTTCCAAGATATTAAATAATAAACATTAAGCTATTTAATTTATTCTATCACTATAGATTAAATTAATTACACTTAATGCATTATTACGATTATGCCATTACCTTCTTAAATAATTATTCTTTCTTTTATGGTGTGACCCTTTAGGTTCTCCATATTAAACCGGTTGTGAATAAATCAATTAGAACAATTCTAATCTTATTTAAATAAATAAATTAAACTAATAATCTATTTAAATAAATAATATTTATTCTACAATAGGGATAAGCCTCCCTAGCGATCAACGACTTTCCAGATAATATAGATTTCAACATTAATCATAAAAGAACCTGTGAGTAAATAGTTACCATACAATTCAATCCTTCCACCATACAATGTCCCAATTAAATATAAGACATGAATTTACTGTCAAGTCTTATTTTATTTAATTATATGTATTTCGATTAGAAAATGCACAACTCCAAATAATGCAAATTAGAAACTCCTTTCTAATTTCATTTTACCTTGGCCAAGGATTCCTGGGTTGTCATTTAACGAATCACATAGGACATATCTCCTCCTTTACTAGAGGTGGTAGATTCTTTATTGATCATTCATTGTCTCCATATGTAACTCATTATACCCAAGCATACCCTTTTATATACCCTAAAGGGCTTTAAGGAATAAGTCAAAGTATAATTCATTACATACAAGATACTATGATGATTTCAAGTCCAAGGATCACTTGTACTACTATCACATTAGGAATTCCTATTGACAGGCGAGTAAAACTCCATTAGGTATTCCATAGCGAGTCACGTTCAGTGAACTTATTCTCCAATAAGCACCTACATACTTGCTTTAGTGTCTCCACACAAATGATTATGAGATCAATCATCCTCATCTAATGAGCAAGCAACATATGTACTAATCTATCCGGATTTACTAATCCCCTTTTTAGTAATCCCAATGATTAGGAACTATTTTAGTTTTAGAGCTTTCTAAGAATTTAGATCTCATTGGCATGATCATCATCATGATTCTAAAAGCATTGCTTAAAACTATGGGTTATTTACATATTATAAAAACAGCACCATGTAGATAATTAAATGCCTTTAATAAATGAATATTTTTATTAATAAATAAATAAGATTGCCTCCAAAGTATATGCTTTATCATCATACATGATTGGCTTGTATGCATACTACTTTCAATCTCCCACTTATACTAAAGCCAATTGCCATGGTATCTCATACCCAACTTCTCTAAGTGACGATCAAACTGCTGTTGTGTTAAAGCTTTAGTTAATGGATCTGCAATGTTGTCTTGAGAGTCTACACTCTCCTCTTTCAATGATTTCTTTAATCAAAGTGCCACAACACATGTTTAGATTCAAGATGAGACTTAGGACCTATTCCTAGTTCTGTAATGAACTTTTCATCTAAAACATCAACTTGCAGCTTCACTTACAGTTATATACTTTGCCTCTGTCACTGAATCAGCAACTGTTTGCTGCTTGGAACTCTTCCAACTCACTGCGCCTCCGTTCAAGGTAAAAACATACCCCGAAACAGATTTACTGTCATCTTGGTCCATTTGAAAACTTGAGTCTGTGAAGCCCTCGAGTTTTAATTCAGACCCACCGTAGACAATAAAAATATCCTTAGTCCTTCTCAAGTATTTTAGGATATTCTTCACTGCCTTCCAGTGCTCTTCTCCTGGATTCGACTGGTATATGCTCGTTACACTAAGTGCATGAGAAACATCCGGTCTAGTACATATCATACCGTACATAATAGATCCTATTGCAGAAGCATAAGGGATCTTACTCATACGGGCTCTCTCCTTAGGTGTCTTTGGGGCCTGTTTCTTGGAGAGATGTATTCCATGACTCATCGACATGAGACCTCTTTTGGAATCTTCCATGCTAAATCTTTTTAGCATTGCATCAATGTACGTTCCTTGGGATAAACCAAGCATCCTTTTAGATCTATCTCTATAGATCTTTATCCCCAAAATATAGGAAGCTTCTCCCAAGTCCTTCATGGAGAAGTGTTTAGATAACTAGATTTTAATCGATTGTAGCATAGGAATGTCATTCCTTATCAGTAATATATCATCAACATATAATACAAGGAATGAAACTGCGCTCCCACTAACCTTCTTGTACACACATGGTTCATCGTCGTTTTTGATAAAATCAAACTCTTTGATTGTCTCATCAAAACGAATGTTCCATCTACGAGAAGCTTGCTTCAGTCCATAAATGGATCGTTGAAGCTTACAGACTTGATTTGTTCCAACCTTTGAAACAAATCCCTCTGGCTGTGTCATATACACATCCTCCTCAAGTTTCCCATTGAGGAAGGCCATTTTCACGTCCATCTGCCAGATCTCATAGTCGTTATAAGCTGCAATTGCAAGCAAAATTCGAATGGACTTGAGCATAGCTACTGGTGAAAAGGTTTCATCATAGTCAACTCCTTGTCTTTGTTTGAAACCTTTTGCAACCAGTCGGGCCTTATAGGTCTCTACCTTGCCGTCCGCTCCAGTCTTTCTTTTAAAGACCCATTTACACCCAATAGGCTTAATGCCTTCAGGTGGTGAAACCAAAGTCCATACTTTGTTTTCATACATGGAGTCCATTTCGAATTTCATAGCTTCAAGCCATTTCCCTGAGTCTTTATTACTCATAGCCTGTTCGTAATTCAATGGATCATCATCATTCATGATGTGTACCTCATCGTCATCCTCTATAACGAATCTATATCTCTCAGGTATCTTCGGTACTCTTCCAGATTTACGAACAGGGTGTGGTATAGTAGGTTCTTCTACTTTGTCAGGTACCTGACTTTGATCCGTGGTAATTTGTGGGTCTTGAACTTCTTCAAGATATATCTTACTCCCACTGACCCCTTCATGGATAAAATCCTTTTCCAAGAAGGCAGTATGTTTAGCAACAAACACCTTTTGATCAGTTGGATGATAGAAATAATACCCTAAAGTTTTTTTAGGGTATCCCACAAATCTACACTTATCGAATTTAGTCTGTAGCTTATCGTTTTCAAACTTTTTGACATAAGCTGGACAACCCCAAGTCTTAACATGCTTAAGATTTGGTTTCCTCCCCTTCTATATCTCATATGGAGTCTTTGGGGCGGATTTGGTAGGTACCTTGTTAAGTAGGTATGCAGCCGTTTCTAGGGCATATCCCCATAAGGAAATTAGAAGGTCGGTAAAACTCATCATAGATCGAACCATGTCCAACAGTGTTCGATTTCTCCTTTCAGATACTCCATTTAACTGTGGTGTACCTAGAGGAGTCCATTGTGAGATTATACCATTTTCTTTGAGATAATTGAGAAACTCACCGCTTAAGTATTATCCACCTCAATCTGATCGAAGTATCTTTATACTCTTGCCCGTTTGTTTCTCTACTTCACTTCTGAACTCTTTGAACTTTTCAAATGATTCTGACTTGTATTTCATTAAATACACATATCCAAATCTTGAGTGATCATCAGTGAAAGTAATAAAATAAGAATACCCACCCCGTGCACTTGTTGTATAGGTCCACAAACGTCTGTGTGAATCAATGCCAACAACTCTGTAACTCTTTCTCCTTTTCCACTAAAAGGAGATTTAGTCATTTTACCCATGAGACAAGATTCACAAGTTGGATATGATTCATAATCAGATAACTCAAAGAGCCCATCTTTATACAACTTGGATAATCTTGTTTCATTGATATGACCGAGTCTACAGTGCCACATGTAGGTATAATTAATATCATCTCTTTTCCTTTTCTTAGTTTGTTCAATTTGAAAAATATTTTCTTGTAAGTCAAGTGTATAAAGTCCATTTCGCAAATTTCCAACACCATACAAAATATCGTCTTTATAAATAGAACAACTATTGTTCTTTATAACAACGTTAAATCCTTCCATATCCAATACAGAAATTGAAATAATATTTTTAATAATATTCGGAACATAATAACAATTATTAAGATAAATGGACTTGCCCGAAGGCATTGCTAAATAATAAGTTCCTACTGCTAATGCAGCAACCTTTGCTCCATTCCCCACTCGTAGGATCACCTCATCATTGTTCAGCTTTCTACTTCTGACCAGTCCCTTCTCATTATTACATATGTGAGAACCACAGCCGGTATCCAATACCCAAGTAGAATTTTGACTTTCTGAAAAATTAATTTCAATCATGAACAAACCTTGATTGGAAGTCGAAGCTTCTCCAAGCTTCTTCTTTGCCAGAAACTTCTTGCAGTTCCTCTTCCAATGACCCGGCTCGTTGCAATGGAAGCACATTCCTTTGCTAGCTGGATCAGATTTCTTTTGTTCCTTTATGTTCACTTTGCCCTTGGTCATCCGAGATCGGAAGAGCTCCTTAGATATCTCATATCTAGCAGTCCTACTTTGTTCACCATACAACTCCTTGAAGGTGAATCAACATAGTAAGAGCATCCATGTTTTCGTGCTGACGCTGAAGCTCGTTATTCATGGATGCGAGCATGATGCATTGAGCCACAGATGCATCATCTTGCCACTTTACAATGGTGGCAATCTCTTCCTCAGAAGCTATTTCTGGAACAGTTCCAGGGACAGGTGAGTTTAGGACATAAAAAATCTTTTCAGCAGTGAGAACTATTCTCAGATTTCTTAGCCAGTCCGTATAATTCGGCCCGGTAAGCTTATTAGCATCAAGTATGCTTCGCAGTGAAATTAGTGATTTTGACATTTTTAAAATTTTGCATGTGAAAAACAATATTTTAGCAAACATTCATTTTATTAATTTTGCATACCAAAATAAATTTAGGTCTTTATTTTAAATTGGTATCTCCCACTATTTTTATCAAACTATATTACCCTCACTTATATAGTTCGGCAACATCTAATTAAAGATTTGCTAGTGAGAATAAGGATCCCATTTCAAATGTATATAACCTTGTGGATAGCACAACAAGCGATATACAAATAAATAGGTAGACAACTCTTGTCAATTGCATCACTATATAACTCTTTTTATTTTTCCTCTTAAATCATAATGGTCAAGTGTGTGCACATCCGAACTAAAATGATTTAAGTTAAGTCCAGCCTAGCACTTCTATAAATTCAAAAAAGAAAAATGTTCGTCCTTGTGGATAGCACAACAAGACTAGATCGTTCAATTTTCTTGATAAGCATCAAATGTGATTAACTAACATCTTAAATATGCAATACTCGCCTTGTGGATAGCACAACAAGCTCATATTAAATATTTAATACTCTATTAATTTATCATGCTAGAAGGCGACGTTCGATATTCCAAATATCATTTGAACGCTTCGGACTTAATATTATTTCTTTGAGGGATTTGTTATTATTTGTCTCATCTTGTTTAGCGTGCATGCACATATATATATAAAATACGCATCATTTTATTAAACATGCGAAACATGTTTGCATAAAATATAATATATATAATATTTAGCATGCAATATAGAATACTATATTCTACCCAGATTGATTATGGACTTTTATTCTAGTTTGGTTCACTAGAGCCACCAAGTGAACCAAAAGGTCAAACCTAGGAGTGCAAGAATTTAAATTTAAATATAACTATTACATTTAAACCCGGGCTCCATACAAACGGGTCTTCACGCGCTCCTTGCTTCTTGGTCTCCAATTTTTTCAAGATAATTCTAACTATTTCTATTACATTAAACTATTTAATTTAAATAGAAACCTTGATCAGCAGTCAAGGGGAAGTACATAGGAGGGAGATAGAATTTTACATCACGAAAAAAAATTTAGAGAAGACGAGGTACACAGACCCCATTTAATAAAACCCATTCATTCAAGCATTCAACTAAAATAAAATCCAATCACATTGGTCAAATAGTCCATAATCAATCCCCATATATTATTATACATATCACCATATATATCAATAAATAAATATTCATCTCATGAATTAAAACATTCCATATATATATGAGTATCATTTAATGGGCAATTTTAAATTGCATGAAATCCAATTTCAAGATTAAAATAAACTCTTTATTTTAATTATAAAATTATTTAGAATATAATATATAAATATATCATATTTATTTTTTTAAAAAGAAGTCACCTTCTTTTATTAAAAGAGTCCTGCAGGTTTATTAAAAGAGTCCTTTCCTGATGGGTCACATTCTTTTTGGAGTAAGAAAGAGACCACATTTTCTTTGCAGAATTCAAGATTAGCACCCAAAAAAAAAAATTGTGATTCGTCCCAAAAAAAAAACGTCATTTTTTTTTCTTAAAAAAATAATAATTTTATACAATAAAATTATGCCCAATAAATTATTTTAAATATATACCCATATGTATATGAAATCAAAAATAAATTAATAATTGCATAAAAGTTTGGCTCTGATGCCACTGTTGGGTTTGTACGAAATCGTGACGCAATCAAATTGCAAAAATTAGCGGAAGCATGGTATATCAGAGTTTTAAAAAAATTTCTACAAAACCATTACCCGGATCATCCTTTATGCAAATTATTAATTTAAAACGATAAATAAGAAGTTATGGAATCATACCCTTGTAGAACGAAGCTTCCACAGGTACTAGTTCAACTCCTTGTTCTTCGTGATCTCCTTGAATTTCCGGATTAGATTCCTTCCTTTGATCAACGTTAGCCACCCAAGTGTTTGGCCTCTAGAGGTGATCCACCAAGGAAGATGAATTATCAAGAAGGAGGGTAGTTGGCTTAGTTTTCTATCCTCTATAGAAAATGAGTACTCTCCAAGAATTGGAATTGCCTCAACTGATATCTATTATAAGACTCCTCTTATATAGATATTGGTCAACCCTTCTAATCCTATTAGACATGGGATTTCTTTTAATTAATTAAACTCCTTTAATTAATTTAGGCTTCCCACCACATGGGGAATAATTAATTAAATTCATTTAATTAATTTGCCTCCTAATCTTATTAGGAATAAATGAGAGTACTAATATTAAATTAATTACTAAACTCCTTTAGAAATTAAAATAATAATAATTGTAATAATATTAATAAGACTCCTCTTATTAATTTATATTTAATATTTCCAAAATATTAAATAATAAATATTAAGCTATTTAATTTATTCTATCACTATAGATTAAATTAATTACATTTAATGCATTATTACGATTATGCCATTACCTTCTTAAATAAATATTCTTTCTTTTATGGTGTGACCCTTTAGGTTCTCCATATTAAACCGGTTGTGAATAAATCAATTAGAACAATTCTAATCTTATTTAAATAAATAAATTAAACTAATAATCTATTTAAATAAATAATATTTATTCTACAATAGGGATAAGCCTCCCTAGCGATCAACGACTTTCCAGATAATATAGATTTCAACATTAATCATAAAAGAACCTGTGAGTAAATAGTTACCATACAATTCAATCCTTCCACCATACAATGTCCCAATTAAATATAAGAAATGAATTTACTGTCAAGTCTTATTTTATTTAATTATATGTATTTCGATTAGAAAATGCACAACTCCAAATAATGCAAATTAGAAACTCCTTTTTAATTTCATTTTACCTTGGCCAAGGATTCCTGGGTTGTCATTTAACGAATCACATAGGACATATCTTCTCCTTTACTAGAGGTGGTAGATTCTTTATTGATCATTCATTGTCTCCATATGTAACTCATTATACCCAAGCATACCCTTTTATATACCCTAAAGGGCTTTAAGGAATAAGTCAAAGTATAATTCATTACATACAAGATACTATGATGATCTCAAGTCCAAGGATCACTTGTACTACTATCACATTAGGAATTCCTATTGACAGGCGAGTAAAACTCCATTAGGTATTCCATAGCGAGTCACGTTCAGTGAACTTATTCTCCAATAAGCACCTACATACTTGCTTTAGTGTCTCCACACAAATGATTATGAGATCAATCATCCTCATCTAATGAGCAAGCAACATATGTACTAATCTATCCGGATTTACTAATCCCATGATTAGGAACTATTTTAGTTTTAGAGCTTTCTAAGAATTTAGATCTCATTGGCATGATCATCATCATGATTCTAAAAGCATTGCTTAAAACTATGGGTTATTTACATATTATAAAAACAGCACCATGTAGATAATTAAATGCCTTTAATAAATGAATATTTTTATTAATAAATAAATAAGATTGCCTCCAAAGTATATGCTTTATCATCATACATGATTGGCTTGTATGCATACTACTTTCAAATCATGTGTGGGAAAATCATTGGAAACTAACAACTACAGTGCTTCAAATCTCAATAGAAGCATTATGTTTGTGAAATCCACACAGAGCATTGAGCTGATGAATCCTTACTCTTCTGATTAAAGTAATGTCTCTAGACATTACGGGTCCCATACTGGTCTAGGATTCAAAAAATTCAAGAGTAAGTCAACTACTATATTCCAACCTCAAAGAATCATAGGGTTAAACAAAACTAACTCTACGAATCAACCAGGAAAGAATCATAGAGTTGAGGTTCACTCTAAAAATCCCTGAATCATAGAGTAGTATGGAAACAGAAGAATCAGCACAAGGAAAAGGCTACTATATATCCACACATGTCCTTGATAAGAAAGAATCCACACACACACACAAGCATGCATCATACTAGATGCTTTATCTATAATAAACATGGTCATAAATGCTGCAGCATGTTATTATAATCATGTGAATCATATACCCAAAATCAAGCAGATTTGGGTCCCCAAGGGAACTAACAAAGTAGGACCCAAGAAAGTATGGGTACCAAAATGAACGCTAAATCTTATTGCAGGTACAGAGTTCCACTATGACAACCTGGTACCTTGATAGTGGATGCTCAAGGTATATGACTAGAAACAAGGCTGTCCTTTCAAACTTCAAAGAGAAGGAAATCCTACAGTCATCTTTGGAGATAATGGCTTTGGAAAGACTAGAGGATATGGCTCAGATGGAAATGGTGATGTGTCTTTCAGCAAAGTAGCTTATGTTGAAGGACTAAAGCATAACCTATTGAGCATCAGCTAACTATGTGACAAAGGTCATCAAGTCACCTTCGTCAACAATCAATGTCAGGTCAGAGATTTGAAGACCTCTTCACTAAAGCTGACTCAAACTAGAGAAGGCAATGTTTATGTAGTCAATCTTGCTAAACTAAGTTCTGATGAGATAATATGATTTCTTGCCAAAGCCTCAGAAGAAATAAGTTGGCTATGGCATAGAAGATTATCTCATCTAAACTTCAAAAGCATGACTAAACTGGACTCCAAAGACCTAGTAGCAGGTTTACCAAATTTTAACTTCATTAAAGAAAGACCTTGCAAAACTTGTCAACTGGGAAAGCAGACAAGGAGCTCATTCAAAGGCAAAGCAGTCAACTCTAATGATAAGCCCCTACAATTACTTCACATGGATCTTTTTGGGCCTATACCAACTGTAAGCCTTGGAGGGAAAAGATACTCACTGGTGGTAGTAGATGAATACACCAGATTCATATGGGTATTCTTTCTAAGTTCTAAAGATGAAACTAGCTCACAACTTATCAAGCTATTCAAACTAGTCATGAATGAGAAAGGAAAAAAGATCAAGGCTATTAGAAGTGATCATGGAAGAGAATTAGATTTCTCTGAGATAGATCAGTTCTGTGAAAAAAATAGCATCAGTCACAACTTCTCAACTCCAAGAACTCCACAGAAAAATGTAGTAGCAGAAAGACAGAATAGAACTTTGATTAAAGCAGGAAGAACACTATTTGCAGCAGCTCATCTACCTGAGTACTTCTGGGCAGAAGCTATCAACACTGCCTGCTATACTTAGAACAAGTCTCTTGTTCACTCTACATTTAAAAAGACTCCCTACGAGCTATAGAAATGAAGAAAGCCAAATATCAATTATTTTCATGTCTTTGGTTGTGTATGCTACATTCTCAACAATGGAAAACAATATCTGACTAAGTTCCAACCCAAGTCAGATGAGGGGATCTTCCTTGGATATGCCACATATAGCAAAGCCTACAGAGTGTTCAACAAGAAAACCCTAAATGTTGAAGTTTTTATTTATGTCAACTTTGATGAATCAGACTTATCAGGCAAAACTGTACCACTCCACACTATGATCGTTGAACCAAATAACTCTACGATCAAAGTAGTAGAACCAGACACTGCGATCGTAGGGTCAGAAAATGAAATTGTTGAACAAGAAGAAGAAATTGTAGAGTCAATCAAGCAAGACTTAGAGACTCTATGACCTAAAGGCTCAACAAAACCTGAAGCAAACTTAGAAGAGCTCAGACAAGAAGGCATAAGATCGGATGTTCCAAATAGAAGAAGATGGGCAAAACATCACACCCAAGACTTAATTATCGGAGACCCCAATGCAAGAATCAAGACAAGATCAGCTACTCAAAATGAATGCTTCTATCTAAGCTTTCTGTCTCAGATGGAACCGAAGAAGATAAAGGAATCTTTGGAAGATTCAAGCTGGATAGAGGCTATACAAGAGGAGCTGAATAAGTTTAAAAGAAGAAGATTTTGGTGATTAGTTCCTAGACCAAAGCATCATCATGTCATTGGCACCAAGTGGGTTTTCAGAAACAAGATGGATGAAGATGGGGTGATCACAAGAAATAAAGCAAGACTGGTAGCTAAAGGTTACTCTCAAGAAAAAGGCATTGACTATGATGAGACTTTTGCCCCAGTTGCCAGATTAGAAGCCATCAGAATATTCCTCGCTTATGCAGCTCACATAAAATTCAAAGTCTTCCAAATGGATGTCAAAAGAATGGAGAACTTCAAGAAGAAGTCTATGTGGAACAACCTCCAAGTTTTATCAGTCTAACTCTCTCTAATTATGTCTATAGATTAGATAAAGCTTTATATGGACTAAAATAAGCACCTAGAGTATGGTATGAAAATCTAACAAACTTTCTTATTGAAAAAGGATTTACTAGAGGAAGAGTAGACACCACACTATTCCTTAGGAAGCACAAAGAAAAAGTTCTACTAGTTCAAATATATGTAGATGATATTATATTTGGTTCTACTAATGAAAAGCTATGTGAAAGGTTTGCCAAGCTAATGCCGAGCAAGTTTGAAATAAGCATGATGGGAGAGCTGAACTTCTTCCTTGGACTTCAAATAAAGCAATTTGAAGGAGGTATCTTCATAAACCAAGCTAAGTATATTAAGGATCTATTGAAAAAGTATGGCATGGAATCAGCAACACTCATGAAAACTTTAATAGCACCTACAGCTAAGCTAGACAAAGATGAGCAAGGTAAAAGTATTGATATTACTCAATACATAGGTATGATGGCTCATTTTTGTACTTAACTGCCAGTAAACCTGATATATTGTTTGCCACATGTATTTGTGCTAGATTTCAAGTTAACCCTAAAGAGTCTCATCTTATAGCTGTGAAAAGGATTTTTAAGTATCTTAAGGGCACTCCAAATTTAGGACTATGGTATCCTAAGGAGTCACCCTTTGATCTGATGGGATACTCAGTTGCTGACTATGGAGGATGAAAAATTGATATAAAGAGTATAAGTGGAACTTGTCAGTTCCTTGGAAATAGACTTGTCTCGTGGTTTAACAAAAAGCAGAACTATGTATCAACCTCTACTGCAGAAGCTAAATATATTGCAGCAGGCAGCTGCTGTGCTCAGATCTTATGGATGAAGAATCAGCTTGCAAATTATGGTTTTGAATTAAAATTTATCCCTGTGTATTGTGATAATATAAGTGCTATAGATATAACTCATATTCCTATCATGCATCCTAGAACCAAACATATAAATATAAGATCTCATTTTATTAGAGATCATGTGCAAAATGGTAATATATCTCTACATTATATCTCAACCGAGGATCAGCTTGCAGATGTTTTTACAAAACCCTTAGATGAATCTATATTTGTTAAAATGATAAGTGAGTCAGGCAAGTTAAATCTGCATCCATAAATATCATGCTTTATCATTTACTAACTCTGTAGATAAAAAGCTGAACAATCGTAGAGATAGAAGAGTGAGACAACGATCGTAGAGTGAACTCAACGATCGTAGAGTACAGAAGGCAACACAAGCTCATGAGGAGATAAGGGCAATATAGTCTTATCCTTCTGTCTAAGATATCATGGCACCATTCATAATAATACACATGCCCAACTCAGCGAAAACTAAAAAGGGAAGTTACAAATACTTTTGAAAATTCATCTCTATGTTTTACTCACCTGAATTTCAAAATCTTTCCCTCTCTCTCTCTCTCTCTCTCCCTCTCGTTCAAACCCTAGATTACAAAATCAAGCATACTCAGTTAATCTCATTTTTTTCCTCAGAAAACTTGCAAAACTAAATGGCATCTTCAACTGTTATCTTTGGAAATTAGCTATGCTTTGAAGAGTTCAAGACTGCCAAGCCAAAATTTCATAAAATTCTCTCTCTGCTAAAGCGAGCAAGACTGCAGGAAGCCCTTGAAATTAGCACGAGGATTTATTCAAAATCAGTAAAAGAGTTCTACACCAATGGAGTTTACGAAGATGAAATTCTATCCATAAAGGTCAAAGGTGTATCGATTCAGCTCGAGGTTGAAGATATAAACTGTGCCTTAGTTTTAAAATCTGAAGGTCTTACTTCTCTGAGCTACATCGACTTTAATGAAGGACTGGAGAGGATGCACCACCAGAAGAACCCTAATCTCAGAGGCTTCAAGAAGAAGGAATTCCCCCAGAAGTATGAGTTTTTGGCTGACATTGTTGGAAAATGCATCTTGTGTAAAAACTCTGGTCACAATTCTGTCAATGAAACAGAACTTAAAATCATGACCACAATCGTATTCAAGATCAATATCAACTATGGTGCCCTTTTAATGGAGTGGATTGTGAAATGGATTCTCAGTTCTAAGAAGACCAAAGGCCCAAATAAAATGTTCTACAGAAGATTCATCAACATAATTCTTCAACCAGCACTGGGAGATAAAATTGGGGACAATGAAGGTGAAGTCTTCAATCTAAATAAGAGGATTACTCAACAGCTATTTGAAAATTAGAAGAGGAATCCAGTGGAAATCCAATCTGAGTCCAGTGGAAGAACTGAAGAAGTGAAGAAACCCTCTCTCAAGGGTAATATGTCTGTCGTGAAAGAAGAAGAAGAAGAAGAAGAAGAAGAAAAAGAAGAAGAAGAAGAAGAAGTAGTAGTGAATCAGGAGTCCTCTGCCCTGATTAAAAAAAGCAAATGAAAGAGGAAACTAAAAATTATTAATCAGATTGAAGAAGAGCCCCAAGGGTCAACAACTGAAGTTCCCCAAAGGCCTGATCCTGAAGACTATCCCCCAAGGCAAACCATCCAAGATCTTATTTCCATATCTGAACATCCCTTAAAGAAGAAGAAGAAGAAAGCTGAAGTAGAATCTGACGAGAGAACACTCATCTCTCAGTTATTTCTTAAGAAGGGAAAATGCAGCCTGCGTTTAAAGAAGTCTTCTCTCAATACGATCGTAGAGTACACAAGCTTACCGATCGTAGAGTCCAGACTTATCTGCCACAATAAAGAAGATGCTGGGATGGCTACTCAGCCTGAGCAAGTGATCGTTACTAAAGATGAACAGGTTGTTAAAGAAGTAGCTGAACCTGAGCCAAGAAGGTTGAGGAGAAGGCTGATCAAAAAGGCCGATCTTGAGCTTCAGAAAACAATGCTCAAAATCAAGAAAGAGGAAAAAAGATTAGCATCCCTTGACTAGGCAACAGCTGGAAGTGAACAAATAATCATTCTAGATAAAGTTGAAGTTCCAAGCTCTCCGAATGATTCCTTAGCTCAAACAAGGATCATTGAATCAGTTGTTGCAAAAATTAATGTCGAGATGGTTTTATCAACTGAGGGGGAGCAACCAAAAGCTGCTGAGCCAAGTAATGTTTAAATGGAGGAAGATGCTCAGGTTGAGGGGGAGAACTTAGAAATTCAATATGAAGCCCCCTCAACTCCTCAAGAAATAGAAGTAGAAGCTGAGGAAAGAGAAGCAGAAATTGTGGAGCTCATAGATGAGGAAAAAGATGAATAAGAAGATGAAGTGGAAATCATTACTGAATACAGAAGTGAAGAAATGAGCATCAACTACAACTGCTTATTTTCCTACTTGTCTATGATGCCTTTCCACAGAGCACTAATTCTTAATTCTTGGGATCACATGTTCTGGACATTCAAAACTTAGCCAGTAATGTCAGTACTTGCTCAAGGATTTCCAAGAAATCTTACTTATGCTCAAAAGTTGATCACAGACAATGCTTCTTCAAGACATGAGCAATAGGTATACTTCATTCCCACATCTTTTAGGCTAAATCATTCTCCTTCATCAAACTTTTATCCGTTTGATGAACTGACTATATGGATTGAGGTCATTCTTGACCCAAGAAACCAATTTCTAGTTACAGAGTCCCAACACCTTGTGACTGATGGACCAAATGAACCACCTATCTCAGTCGTAGTGAAGTCTTCTCACCACACAATTAACTCCACGATCGTAGAGTGTTATGACACTACTACTGACGACCAAACAGTTTCCTCAATCTAAACAAACACACAAAGCCCCCATCTCTCAATCGGACATACCCTCCTCATCCAATAATGAATTCTTTGATATTCCTCTTGATATACGCAATTTATCTGAAGAAAATAAGGAGGATTCAGAAGCTACTCTTACTCGAATTGAGAAACGTGTTTTTGACATTCCCAGTAAGGACAGAATAAAACATTTGATGACAAATGTTGCTAAAGATATTATCAAAGAATTAGAAGGCAATTTTGTATAGCTGCACTAGAAGGTAAATGGGATAAAGGAGATCATTGCCAAGCTTCCAGCTACACTGGGCAAAGACTTCTACAAACGTCTCAGAGAATATCATAGTGAAATTACCAATCTAGTAGCAGCAAGGGACAGTGTCTACCTGAAGCAGTTAGCAACTCACCAGAAGGCCATTATCTCTCTCACATAATCAAACGCCAAACAAAACCAAGTTGTAATGATAAGCTATTCGAGCTCAGCACGACCCTCAAATCCTTCGAGCAACTGACCATGCAGTATATTGAGCAAACAGACACTACCCTGGCTTTTTCTCATCATCAACGAGAACAGACTGAATCTCTAGTTTAAGAAAATAGAGCTAACATCACTCAGTCTAAATCTCAAATACAAGAGTTAGTGGAAGGAATGGATCGTCTATCCCAAGATATTTGAACCCTAGATGCTGACATAAAGGGGGAGAATACTGAAAAGGGGAAGAGTACAAGGTATGAGAGAAAGGGGAAGCAACATCAAAGTCAATCATCAAGGAGTAATCAGCCTCCGTCAAGATCAGAACAACAATCAACAATGGCACTCTCTCTAAGGCACCAAGACCCCACTCCCTCCAGGTCTCAAGAACTGTCTCATACTGGCCTAAGCTTACCCATAAGAGATCCTGTCTTCATGAACAGACATGATCATAGTGAAGCTCTTGACCAAAATGAACTAGAAGAAACTGCATGGCGAAATGAGGCCAGCATGAAAAGGAAAGCTGAAGAATATGCAAATCCTCCAAGGTACAAGAGACCAAGAAGAGGTAGAAGATAAGTTTCTTTTCTTTTTTATTGATGTATCAATCATGAACTGTAATATCCTTGAAGCACATCAATAAATTCATGTTTATCGTCTAGAAATTCAGTTGCTCACTGAACATTAAGTCATTTTATCTTCTAGCAACTTGCATTAGAAATTGATGATATGATGCAAATCTACTTGGTTATGTCAACATCAAATAGGGGGAGATTGTTGGAAATTGTATGATTAAATTTGATGATTCAATAAAAAAAATATGCATGTATGCATGCATTAACAAATGTGTAAAGTCCTTAGAATAACATAGCTGAAAAAAGGACTTAGAATATAAAGATCAAACTTGTTAGGTTGATCTTATGAGCTGAATTGATGTAATAGCTAAAAGGTTCATAGAGCCAAGTGCAAAATCGCAGAGTCTGCTCGAGCAATCATAGAGCCAAGTGCAGAATCGCAGAGTCTTCCCGAGAAATCGTAGAGCCAAGTGCAGAATCGCTGAGTCTGCCCAAGCAATCGTAGAGCCAAGTACAGAGTCACAGAGTCTGCCCGAGCAAACGTAGAGCCAAGTATAGAATCGCAGTTTCTGCCTGAGCATTCATAGAGCCAAGTACAGAATCACAGATTATGCCCTTGCAATCGTAGAGCTAAGGGGAAAATCATAGTCTGCTAGAGCGATCGTAAAGTTATCACAGAGCAACTCCAGCACAATCATAGAATAGACTACAAGAGCTAAAGTACAGGATAGTAGAGCACAGTCAAATCGTAGAGCACTCTCAGAATCATAGAGATGTTAAAGTCAATTCACTCTAAGATTCCCACAGACAAACTACGATTCCCACAGAAAGACTACGACTAAGTAATCGTAGAGTACATGAAAGTTAGCATCTGAATTATTGAGTTCATTTGACTGATTAGTGAGACTAAGTAATGTCTAACAATGAAGACTGACATACGAACGTTGCTAATTGAAGATCCTGATATACTCACCAAACATCCTTGGTCTAAATCGAGGAAATAAACAAAGTGTCTACCAACCAGTCTGCTGAAAGTGACGGCTCAGAGGTGTTAGGTGAAAAAATAGACTGGTTTGTCATGCGAGTTAGAAAGCAGCTGTCACATGGACCCAGGATGTCAACATTAAAGATCCCAGAATATCTGAAGCATTAAATGCTCCAACGGAAGCCTTTCAACGGGAAGAATTCAAAGGCATATACATAAGGCAAACAGATTGAACATATCAAATAAGCAAGAACATATAAACATAAAAAGATATGTCAAAGCCTCAATCTATGACTCAGAAGAAATATCTTGCTTCGCTACTAAGTTCTTAAGAACTTATGCTTAAGGCAACTTAGTAGCACAACAATGAACAAACTCTCATGACAAAGCTTCCAAGTCTGCTGGGCTTGAAGAATTCTTAGTGAACTAGTGTTCCAAGGCTGCTGGTCTTGAAGAGTACACATTGTACTAGTGTTCCAAGGCTGCTGGCTTTGAAGGAATTTTAGTGATTCGAAGTTGTATTGATATCCTTAGTGGATTTCCTACTACGTGGAGTAAAAGAGTGGATTAGGAGTCTTAAGTACTCTGAACCACTTAAAATAACTGTGTCATTTACATTCAGTCATTCCATAACTGTTATATCTATTATACCTGTTACTTAAACTGTAATATCTATTTTACCTTAAGGGAGATAATTAAATCCTATATTCCGCTATGCTTAATTAATTTATTAATTAACAAATTTGTTAAGTCATTCTTTGCAGAGAAAAAGTTTTAAAGTATCTATCCAACCCCCCCCCCCCTTCTAGATAACTTTCGTGCCTCCGATAACTAACAGTCTCATCAAAATGGATTTTCCATTTGCGAGAAGCTTGCTGCTATCCATAAATGGATAGTTGTAGCTTACGGACTTGATTTGTTCCAACTTTTGAAATAAATCCCTCTGGTTGTATCATGTATACATTCTCTTTTAGTTTCCCATTGAGGAATGCCATTTTCACATCCATTTGCCAGATCTCATAGTCATAGTAAGCTGCAATCACAAGTAAAATTTGAATGGACTTGAGCATAACAACTGGTGAGAAGGTTTCAACATATTCAACTCCTTGTCTTTGCTTGAAACCTTTTTCCACTAGTCTGGCCTTATAGGTCTCCACCTTTCCATCTGCCCCAGTCTTTCTTTTAAAGACCCATTTACACCTTATAGGCACTATGCCTTCCGGTGGCTCAACCAAAGTCCACACTTAGTTTTCACACATGGAGTCCATTTCGAATTTGATGGCGGGTTGCCATTTCTCTGAGTATTTACTACTCATTGCCTCATCGTATGTAACTGGATCATCATCCTCTATTGTTGGGATGTGATTATTTGCGTCTAGCCAAGGTATAGCCCAATTTATTTAATGGTCTGGATCAAGTGTTGACCCATATACATTTATTTTGATAGCTTGCTCAAATAGTGGGAGAGTCCTTATTAAAGTAAGATTGTGTTTTCTTATTTGGAGGAGATAAGGAGATCTAATTTGGGAAGAAATTGATCAGTCATTAATTGTAGTTATAAGGTAGTTTTAAAAAGGACTCCTACTATTAATTGGATTCGGGTGGACATGATAGATATAAATACAGCGATAAGCAAGGGTTTGGAGGAGCACACAATAACATATGACACAAATAAACAATATGTGTTGTCGTTATTATTTTATAGTGGATTTACTCTCTCTCTCTCTCTCTCTCTCTCTCTCCGTGGTTTTTTCTCAATTGGATTTTCACGTAAATTCTTGTGTCCATATTTTGTATCTCTTATAATGATGTGTGTATGTTTATCTGTATGTATTTCGTCACAATCAACTATTCTAGCAACTGTTAGCGCTGTTCTGACCTGCTGTTTTAGTAATTTCGTCAGGCGTACAAAATCTGGCATTAACATTGGCACCGTCTGTTGGAAAGCAAAATTATGTTCAAAAAATCACCAACACAATTAATCTATCTGCGTGTCGGCTTACTAAAATAAGGAGGCAGATCCTACGCATAAAAGACAATCAATTTCAGACTTGGGAATTTGCTATGAGGGGTATTTGATGGACTTGAAAGAGAGAGCAGTGGAGAAGGAAAAATAGGGCTCGAAATTTTAGTTGTTAGAGAAGAAAACTCACAGTCTAAAGGGAAATTTTTTGGGAGGTTATTGTTCATTCTTCCCTACATTCAATGGTCAAAACTAAAAAAGCAAGCCCATGTGCCCATGTCTCCCATAATTCATCAAGTCACACCAACTATGATGAATGAGTTTTTTTTTAGTTGTGATTCTGGGGACAGAATCCTTTTAAGGAGGGAAGACTGTAACAAACGAGATTTTTGTATATTAATTTTAAATATTTATGAAATTAAATAAATATTTTAGTTGATTTATTTATTGAGTTGAATAAATAATTGATGTGATTATGTTGTGGAGTAATTTAATTAAGTGCAATATGTTAATTAAATTGATGTTTAATATTAAATTAATATTTAAGTAATTTTGTGAGTGAAGTTCTAATTTAATTGATATAATTAAATTAGATGAATATTATGTGATATTTGGTAGTAATGATTTAATGAATAATTTTAGTAATGTCTAATTTAATTTAAATAATTAAATTAGAGATTTACTAATTTGTTACATGGAATTACGATTGAATGAGTAAATTATAATTGTGTAGCAATTTAATATTATGTGGTAATTTTATTTAGTAAATTGATGTTAGCTTTAATTTAATTAAATTAGAATATTGGGATTCAATTAAATAAAGTGTGACATTGGAAACTATGTAATAAAAGGAGTTATTAAAATAAATTGAAAGGGTTTTAATTCTGTTTTACCAAACAAGGCTCTTAAAGTCTATTTTAATGTAGTTTTACCAAACAAGACCCTTGGTTTTAAAAATCTATTTTTTTATCGATTTTGCCAAACAAGCCTTATGGATTTTGATTTTCAAAATAAAAAGTAACTGATATAATATTAATATAGGATATTATGTTTTGCCAGTTATATATTATATGTATATTATATCTATATGTCAGTTATATTTTATACTACGTTAGAAAGTTAGAGTTGGAATATGTTGGCTTGTTTAGGTGTTAATCAAAACAAACACACACATGCAAGAATACACGGTCAACAAGTAATAAAGAGTAAGTAGATGATCGTTCCCACGGAGAAAAATGAGTATTTATAGTCTAGCATGCAACAGTTTTGTAGTTATCTCGGTCTTGTTAAACATATAATCAATATGTGATTTATCTAACAATAATGATTAACAAAAATTAACTAACTAACAAGCAAATGATTTAGAAGAGGAAGATATGAGATTCTAACTTCACTTAATGCCTAATTCAAATTATACACCTCTTGTTAAGCCTAATTGATTACTTTGGATTACTAGTCGAGAGCACGAAAGTAAAACATGGCTATCTCTCGATATACCATGCTCATATCACATAGAATCCACAAAAGAGATAGAATATATGTGAACATCCAATATTACATAAACCACTATATTTCTATGTGACTTAATAGTAATATAGATTTAAGCACAAGCTCTCTCAAATGACTACACATGGTAATACGGTATATATGTCTATCCAGATTACAAATCAAAAAGTCTATCACATGTAAAAATCATGAACACATGCTAATATGGTCAAATCTACACTTGTAATTCATTTTCCAATTTTATACAAGTTATTTTGTTAGTTGGTGATCAAGCAACTAAGCAAGCAAAACAAACCATATTAGGCAATCCATACATAATCAACTAGAGCTCAACATAGAAGCATACAAATCTGAACTTAAGCAAAAAGATCCATTAAAATCCCATAATAGAGATTAGTTTATAACTAAAGCAATAACCATTATCAAAACTTGTTCATACATTGAGAATCAAAAATGGAAGTAAAGAGAAGCTAAGAGATAAGAAATGCAAATCTGAAATCTCTACTTCAAATGTGAACCATCAATGTAGAGCCAAATCCTTCAAACAACCAATCCAAACCCTAATCTATCCAAAATATATGGAAATCTAAGAGAAATCAAGAGAGAAGCCAAAAATATGGAAGAGTAGGCTACAAGCTCTCTCCCCCTCTCTAAAACCATAAAACAGTAATAAAAATATTCAAAAGATAGTATCTCAACTTCCAAATACACCCTTATAAGGAAAAACACGCAAAATAGGAATAAGTGAAAAAGTCAACTCTGGTCAATGATGGCCTGGCGCGGCCGCGCCACCTCGTAGGCAAAATGGGGCACTGGCGCGCTGATGCTGGTCGAATTCTCCTCCTAGCGAGGGCGCGCTGTGATTACCCTTTGCAAGGGCGCGGGCGCGCTCTGCATATTTCCTGCAGAATGCTTGTTGTTATCTTACTGGGGTACTGCTGCTACTGGTTAGTCTTCAAGCTTCATATTCGTTCACTTCACATACCACAATCACTTGCCATTTTCACCTATGCACTCCACCATAAGTCCTTTGTTCGCCATCAAATTGGTTCTATGCTCATTCCACCCACGATGCTATTAATAGAGTTTTCGCCATGCAATCTACAAAATAAAGATAAAACGTATAAAAAGGAACTAAAACACATGAGATTAAGCTATAGTTATAGTAAGTTGATAGCCAATAAGTAGGTATAAAACCTACTTATCAAATACCCCCAAACTTAAACTATTGCTTGACCTCAAGCAACAAACATAATTGCAAACTACATGATATGCAAACTACACTACTATGAAAATGAATCCCAAATTTCAGCCAAATACGAATTCCAATAGGAGGTGCCTCAGAGAAATCATAGGATCTATGAAAAAGTATCAAACCAAGCTAAAGTCATAAAGATATACAATCTGAAAATTAACACCTGTTGACAATGATGTAGTGTGTGTGTGCTAATATCCACAAATAAGCTTGATAAAGGTAAAAATTCCACATGATATGCTTCTAAGAAGGAAAAATAAGGCTTTAAATCAAGAAAACTGAGAACATATGAAGAAGCATTAACCAATCCTACACATCAATCCAAACTAAGGGTCAACAAAGGGCTTATTATGCTTTTAGTCACACACGAGGGCGATATTCGCGCATTCTTGTGGTTACACCCGACTATGCAATGCCAAGCCCCCTTAAGCTTTTCAATGATACCCATGTAGCGAGCTTTCAGACCAACGGATCCCAAATCATAAGGCTTTAGGGCGCTGGGTGTAGAGACAATCCCCTAGGGCGTACTTGCTCGGATATCAAAGGCCACAAGACTCGACAAGTCAAGGTGTTTATTCTATTTTTTTTTCTTTTTTTCTTTTTCTTTTCTTTTTCTATATAGCATGCATACCCAATGTTCTCCCCCAAACTTGAATTTATGTGTCATTATGGTCATTGCTTCATTATCAACAAAATTCTATTATTAAAAATAGATTTTTCCCCTCAAAAGACAAGTATGTGCTAATCTAAACCAACAAGAAAATATAACAATACCGTGCTATCTGGTAACATCAAAGCACAAGGTAAAGATCACATCATATATGAAACTATGACTAAGCTTAAGCTATCAACAGTGTTCACTAAACCATACAATTCCAATATCATCATCAGCCAATAGGAATTCAAACTAACTAAAACATGGAATCATGCAATGCAATGCAACTAAACAGATAACTAAGTAAACAAACAAATGAAAACCTAAAAGAAAACTAAAAACAATTCATGCAAAATAAAAAAAAAATCATGCAAAATTAACTAACAAGTAATAAAATGCAAACTAACATGCAATCTAAATATGCACTACTACTATATGCAACTAAACCCAATACCCCAAAAATTAAGATATACATTGTCCTCAATGGAAGTAAAGGGTTAAGAAACTCCCCTAAGCATCGTCATGACCACCCGACTGTGACTCGGGTGGTGAATCTGGTGGTGGTTATGGCATAGCTGAGCCAAAGACTGTAAACTCCACTATAGTGCCCTGCTGACCAAAGGCCTCAGATATAGCACCTGACATCCCATCAGCATAAGCTTTGAAATTAAAGTGCAGAGCATCCATCCTCGCCTGTAGATGCCTCATCTGGCGATCCTGTCTCGCTGCACTAGCTGGATAAGGTCCTGCTGCCTCGGATGACTGTGGGGGTGCCTCTGTTGTACTAGCTGGAGGAGTAGGCAATATGTAACCACGGCCTCGAGGATGTGCCTTGCCACCGGCCCATTTAGAGTACATTATTGATCGTGGCATGGTCTATATCCTTGTTGGGCATCTACACCTGCTCATCTCCCCATTTAACCCCTGTCTGCGCACATAGCTGCGTCACAACTGATGCATGCAAAATCCCACCTATCATGCCTCCTCGTATATAGCGGAGCATAGACTGATGAATCAAGTGGTCGACGTCAATGTACTTACCGGTGATGATCCCCCATAAGATAATGGCTCTATCAGCCGTAACGTCGTGCTGGTGGGTGGAAGGCATAAAATTCGCCCATATAAAATTATTCCATGCCTTGGCATATTGATTCAGCGCTGCATGTGGGAAGTTTATCTTCGTATATATGCCTGGCTTGATAACCCACTTGGTGTCGGGCACGCATAGCTCTCAGATAACCCTATCCAAGTTAGTCTCAAACCTTTCAGCTACAACCCAATTCTCTTGGTCAAAAGGATGATCGAGCAAATGGAACACTTCACGGATCGCTAGCGGGAGATAATTCACTTGTTTTCCCCAAACGAATGAGATGCTGCTCTGCGTCTCCCTAACATTTGCATAGAACTCCCGCACTATAGCCGAAGGCGTAGCCACGGGTGTTGCCACAAATCCAATCCAATCACTCTCCCTAATCATCGCTAACATCTGCCCATCCTCCTTGGTGGGCCTGAGACCCCTTTCCTGAACATAGGACTTGGGCACCATCTTGTGATAATGCTTCTGAGCCGATAGATAGATGAACCTAGATGTATCCAGAATATCCCCGCTTGACTCACTGTGGCTGGGAGAGGATAGAGAAACTGAGAGAGCCCTTTTTGGTGCCATGGAATCTGTAAAAATCCTCAAATCAAACCCTAAATGAACAATTCAAAAACCCCCAAACTTGGTCTCTGAAGCCTTCTCTGTAACCCTAACTATGATGAAAATGGAGATGGATTGATTGTATAGTATTGGCTAGGGTTAGGTTTTATAGAGATTTATAGGTTGAGATGAAGTGGAGAAGTAGTGTAGGTAGTGGAGATAGTGTAGGGCTAGGGCTTGAGAATCGTGGAGAGAATGTGCGAATGTTTGTAGATGATGAAGGAGGAGTGGATTTGAATATGATTAGACTAGGTTTTGAGAAGGGGATGGAATAGGAATAGGAGGCTCGAATGTTTTGTGCTGATATAAGGTGTTGTGGTCGAATAGATATGAGATATAAGGGCTCGGGTCAGATTTTAAGATTTTTAAACACAATAAATTTCTAGGTGTTGGCGCGGGAGCGCTGAGGTGAAGGCTTGATATAGCGCGACCGCGCTTGGGCTGGGAAACTACTGCATCAAATTCTTCTGGCGCGGGCGCGCCGTCTTTGACCTGTGTATCTGGCGCAGGCGCGCTGCCCTGGTGCCAACTCTGAAGCTTTTTGCAGCACAATGAGATTAAGCAACCAACTAGCATGCAAATTATTTCCTGCATAAAAGGCATTCAAAAATGAGACATGATCTTATTCCATTAATCAAAAGTGAACTATGTAAACTAAATGTATCTATTATCAAAAATGCGATATTTGAAAATTTTCTATACTATATGCAACATGTACTCAAAAGCAAGATTTTTAAGAATTAAACATGGGGGGAGGAAATATAGATATGTAACAAGAATTAAATAGGAGGGAGAAGAGAATGGATAGGGTGCCTCCTATCTAGCGCTTGTTTGTAGTCAATTAGCTCGACTTTCTCAGATTTTCTCATGGAGTGGTAAGGGTCATGGAGGCCTTTTGTCGGTCAACTTCACCCCCAAAATAGTGCTTCAATCTCTGTCCATTGACCTTTAACGGCTTGTTCGGATCTTGACCTATAATCTCAACTGCACCATGAGGATACACAGTTTTCACTGTGAATGGCCCCAACCATCTAGACTTAAGTTTGCCCGGGAAAAGTCGAAGACGTGAGTTGAACAACAACATGGCTTGCCCCTGCTCAAACTTCCTCTCAATAACTTTCTGGTCGTGCCATTTCTTCACCTTCTCCTTGTACAGTTTTGAGTTCTCATAAGCCTGCAGTCGAAATTCATCAAGTTCATTCAATTGGAGAAGTCTCTTCTTCCCTGCGGCTTTGTAGTCAAAATTCAGCTTTTTGATTGCCCAGAATTCCTTGTGCTCAAGCTCCATGGGAAGATGACAGGCTTTCCCATACACCAACTGATAAGGTGACATCCCCAGCGGTGTCTTGTAAGTAGTTCTTATGACAAACGAGAGTTTTGTACAGTTATTTGAATATTTATTGAAATAAATAAATATTTTTAATGATTTAATTATTGAGTTAAATAATTAATTCATGAATTAGTGGTAGATTAATTTAATTATATTTGTTACATTGATTAAATTAATGTCTAGTAATTTAATAGTTCAAAGTATTTAATTAATTGGATTTATTTGATTAAATGAATTAATTAAATAAGTATAATGTTACTTTAATTAATTTAATAATTAATTAAAGAATTAATGGATTGACATAATTAATAAATAAAAATATTAATTATGTGACAATGTGAATTAATATAAAGTTGTTATATTTTATTTGAATGGATTTAAATAAAATTAATTGGTTAATTAATAGTGTGACAATTAACTATATAGTAAATTAGTTAATTAAAATAAATGGAAAAGAAGAGTTAGGAGAAAGCCAAACAAGGCCTTAAGAGAAGTTAGTCCATTTATTATACAATGGTAACATTATATAATATGTATACTTGTTATCCTAAGTCATTATCAGAGAAAGAAAAAGTTAGAAAAGTTCAGAGAAGTTTAGAGAGAAGAGAGGAAGAAATTGAGAGGAAAAGAAATTAGAGAGATCATTGAATTATCTTTGATTATATCATCTTCACTACTAAGGGTAATTCCATCTTTAATTTTCAAAATCTAAATTTCTCCAAAGTTTTCATTTACGTACTTTAAGTTTTCAGTGAAAAACTAGTTTCATAATTAGTTATGATATGGCTTTATCTATATGGGTGTGTGATTATAACGTATTTTATAATTGGTATGAATGATTTAAAATGATCGATTTTATTTAATTTGGCCTTAATTGGGTTTTTGAAAAAGTTACAGAGTCTTTATACGTCTTTGTAAAAACTCTCTGTTAAGAATCATTTTGGAAAATTAAAGTATGAGGTTATCATATATGTGACCGTATATGTTAGTATTATGTGTTAGATCATGTAACCATGATTTACACTAATCACACCAAGAAATTTTGTTAAGAATTGGATTTTTCGATGTGCAGAGTATTGAATATGGGGAATAACCCATATGGATGAAATAAATGTTGTAATCATATGTTTTTATTAAAATTGACACATGATTATGATTGTATATGTTAAAACAAAGGAAATAAGATTGGAATGAACGGATTTGGTGTTATAATGAATCCGTAAGGAGAGATTTTATATTTTCTTCAAACTTGACAAAAGTTATGAAGAACAGTGAAATTGATAGTGTTAATTTGTATAATTTTAAGTGTTAAAATGTTAAGAATGTGTTAGAAGTGATATATAATGTCCCTGTGAAGTTTGTACTTCATGGGTAACACTATAAATCAGAGTAATGGTGTAAAATTTGAGAAAGTGGCCGAATTTCTGTGTTCATCGTGAACTGAAAATTCTGGAATTCCGTAGCCGCTTGGCCGCGCCTGTCTAAAATTTTTGAAAAAATGCTAAGTGTTAAGTTCTGTGTAATGAGTTTTAAATCTAATAAACATAAAAACATATTGTATAAATGATAAGGTGTTAATACAAGTTTAATACTTTATGTTACATGATTAATTAATAAATTAATTACATAACTGAAACCATTAATTGTAAAGTCTAAATAATGTGTTATAAATATGAAGACATTGTTTTAAGTCTCATAAACATGAAGACATGTTATGTATGTAATAAGATGTTAGTACAAGTTAATAACTTAAGTTATGTGATTAATTAATAAGTTAATTAATCAACTTAAACCATTATTTGAGAAACCTAATAATGAGTTCGAAGAACACAGTTGTGAATCGATAAACATATCGAACCTGTGATTAATTAATATTGTGAATGTGTTGATAGGTAAGAGTAATTAAAGAAGTGAGTTATAATTATAGCTTGTGCACGAGCAAGTTTCTAAACCTTACTTTTAAATTGAGCAATTTTCCTAAACTCAAATTTTTACATTTGAGCAAATTGTAGATTTAAATTCTATATCAAGCGAGGTATTTATTCTTGATTACTCAAGTTCAGAATTTCATATGAGATGTTATAATTCTTTTAAAAGTATCATTTCAGTATGCAATACTTATTCGATTGTATACCAATGAGAAGTTATTATTCAAATTGAATATCTTATTTTGTTGAAACCTTTAAGACTAGCGAACCCTTAATGATTCGACTAGTCCATAGTTGATGAAAGTTCTAAATTCTAGAACTACTATTGAGTTATCCAAACCAAAATTTATTTGGTGCGGACTCTGATGTCAAACTAAGATGAACAACCCTATTAAAGGGGAATTGATGATGCTTTAAGCAGTTGAGGTAGTGTGCACAGTATCGGTACGAAGGGCTGATCTCCCTAAGTACGAGAAGTAAAGTCTATAGTCTTATGACTATTAAAGGTTTAAAGGTTAATATACTTGACAACCTAAGACTTAGTTCAATGTCTTATGACCCTCAGAAGTAATTTGATTCTCGATTAGTTATTCTTGATTCAAAAGTTGAGCTTTCTATTATTCAGATATCTTTAAATTCACTCGCATGTTATTATTGTCATATTTTCATACTTACGGGCATTTGTGCTCACTCTTGCATAATAGCAATGTAGCTAAGAACGAACGATGGGATGAGCCTTCTAGTAGCAAGGGCAAGGGAAAAGCTAACAAGTGTTGAAGACTTGTGTTGATATTAAGAATGTTAAAGTTCAGGATTTATGTGTGATGACTTAAGACTTATTTATTTACGTTTCCGCAACAGAGATTTAAGGTTAAGTATGACCTGGGATTTATTATGTATTATTATTTTAGATGATGTAAGATGATGGATTATTTATCTAATATATGAATTTGTATTATTCTGGGTAGATAGTTGTATGATATTTGAACAGTGAACACCAAATCCTGTGGAAATTAAGATACCGGATTTGGGGGTGTCACAATTCTATAGGCCCATACCGCATCATCAAGCTTGAGTGACCAATCTTTCCTAGTTGGGTTGAAAATTTTCTCCAAAATCTTCTTGACTTCATGATTGAAGACTTCAGCTTGGCCATTAGTTTGGGGATGATAGGCCATGGCAACACGATGATTCACCCCATACTTAGCCAATAATGCTGTAAACTGTCTATTGCAGAAGTGCGTGCCTTTATCACTGATGATTGCTCTAGGTGTCCCAAATCTTGTGAATATGTTTTTCTGTAGAAACCTCAAGAGCACCTTAGCATCATTTGTTGGCAAAGTCGCTACTTCAATCCACTTGGAAATATAGTCCACTCCCAATAGAATGTACAGATTCCCGCAAGACGAAACGAATGGCCCCATAAAGTCAATACCCCAAACATCAAATATTTCAACTTCTAATATCATGTTCAAGGGCATTTCATTCCTCTTGGAGATGTTTCCTATTCGCTGGCATCTATCACATTTCTGAACAAAATTATAGGCATCCTTGAAGAGAGTCGACCAATAAAATCCCGCTTGAAGAACCTTGGCCGCTGTCCTTTCTCCACTATAATGTCCCCCGTACACTGATGAATGGCAACCATGTAGTATGCTCTCTGTCTCACTGTGTGGGATACACCGCCTAATCATTCGATCCGCACATTATTTGAAAAGATATGGCTCGTCCCACATGTACCATTTGACATCGTACAGAAATTTCTTCTTTTGAGGCCTTGTCAACTCAGGAGGAAGAATGTTGCTCACTAAGTAGTTTGCAAAGTCAGCAAACCATGGGATCTCTCCTTGGACCACAAACAGCTGTTCATCAGGAAAGGACTCATTAATCATAACTCCATTGTTCGTGTCCTTTCCCGGATTCTCTAGTCGTGATAAGTGATCCGCCACTTGGTTCTCGGTACCCTTTCTGCCCTTTATCTCCAAGTCAAACTCCTGCAAGAGTAGAATCCATCGAATTAAAAAGGGCTTGGCATCCTTTTTAGCAATCAAATACCGAATGGCAGCATGATCTGTATACACCACTACTTTTGTGCCAATCAAGTATGAACGGAACTTGTCGAAGGCATACGCCACTGCTAATAACTCCTTCTCAGTGGTATTATAATTGAGTTGTGCATCCGTCAAGGTCTTACTGGCATAATAGATGATATAAAATATATTTTTCTTGCGTTGCCCCAAAACAACTCCCACTCCAAAGTCACTAGCATCACACATCAACTCAAAAGGTAAAGACCAGTCGGGAGCTGTGATGATAGGTGCTGTCGTCAACTTCCTCTTCGAATGCTCAAAAGCTACCAAACAATCCTCGTCAAAATTAAAAAGGACATCCTTCTCCAGTAAACTGCATAAAGGCTTTATAATCTTTGAGAAGTCCTTTATAAATCGACGGTAGAAACCCGTATGTCCAAGGAAATTGCAGACCCCCTTCACTGAAGTCGGTGGCGGTAGGCTCTCAATAGTCTCCAACCTCACCTTATCAACCTCCAATCCTTTTCCTGAAACCTTGTGCCCAAGAATAATCCCTTCTTGTACCATGAAATGGCACTTCTCCCAATTAGCACCAAGTTAGTCTCAACACACCTCTTAACACCATTACCAAGTTCTCCAAACATATGTCAAATGAGTCCCCAAAGACTGAAAAGTCGTCCATGAAGACCTCCACATTCTGCTCAACCATGTCAGAGAATATAGCCATCATACATCTCTAAAATGTAGCCGGCGCATTGCATAAGCCAAAAGACATCCTTCTGAAGGCAAAAGTTCCATAGGGACAAGTGAAGGTAGTCTTTTGTTGATCTTCGGGAGCAATAACTATCTGATTATACCCCGAGTATCCATCTAGGAGGCAATAGTATTCATGGAAAGCCAACCTGTCCAGCATCTGGTCAATGAATGAGAGAGGGAAATGGTCTTTTTTGGTCGCCTTGTTCAGCTTGCGATAATCTATATAAACTTTCCATCGCGTGATTGTTCTGGTAGGGATCAACTCATTGTTTTCATTGGACACTACAGTCATGCCTTCCTTCTTTGGAACGCATTGCACCGGACTCACCCATTAACTGTTTAATATAGGGTATATGATGCCGGCATCCAACCACTTTAGGATCTCTTTCTTGACCACTTCCTTCATGATGGGGTTTAGTCTTCTCTGTTGCTCCACTATCGGCTTGCTATCATCCTCAAGAAGTATTTTATGCATGCAGAATGAAGGGCTTATCCCCTTGATATCTGTAATGGTCCACCCAATCGCAGATTTAAATTCCCTTAATACTCGCAGCAGCTTACTTTCCTGACAAGATGTTAGCGCAGAGGAAATTATAACAGGCAACGTGGAAGAATTACCCAAAAATGTGTACCTTAGATGATTAGGAAGAGGTTTCAGATCCAGTGTAGGAGGCATCTCCAGAGACGGTTTTAACCGCTCGGAAGACTCCCCTGTGTGTTCAAGTGGTTCAGCCGGACTTTTGAATTTACCCATCCATGGCACAGTATTTAGAATCTGAACATACTCAACAACCTCTATATCATCCATGCCAAAGTCCCCTAGTAAAGCACTTTCCAAAGGATCACTGCTCATCACTGGTGTGGTCTCTTCATTCAATACCCTGTCGACCGCATCAATTTGGAAACATTCTTCTTCATCGATGGGAAACTTCATAGCCTTGAATACATTAAAAGGGACCACTTGGTCCTGAACTCTCATCGTAAGTTCTCCTTTTTGTACATCAATGAGAGCTCATCCAGTAGCTAAGAAAGGTCTACCCAGAATGATCGGAATGTCCTTGTTTTCTTCATAATCAAGAATAATGTGTTAGGAATACTCATGAGAATGATATTCCTATTTATATATGATTTGATTATGATATAAATCAATGAATATGCAAGTATGCTTGCATTGACAGAAGTTGTAAAGTCCTTTGATAGATAATAGGAATATATGTACAAGGACTTAGAATGAATTGATCAAATGTGTTAGGTTGATCCTACATAAGCAAAATAGCTTCTGTAAAGTCCTTTAAAAGAAATGATGTACAGGGACTATAAGTATAGAAAGATCAAACTTGTTAGGTTGATCTTTTACAATGTAATAGATAGGCTTGTCTGATCGTCGAGCACTGCATCAGAAATCGTAGTCTGCCAGTAGAGACAAAGGAGACTCGAGAGCTATCAAGGCGGAATCATAGTCTGCAAGATAGTAGATCTCGGAGTTCGTAGTCTGCCAGGAGAAACGAGGAAGGATCGTAGTGTGTCGAGAAGAACATCCTCGGAGCCGTAGTCTGCTGAGGAAGTCACATTCAGAATCAAAAAGACAGTCTGTCTATGAGCCGACTGAGAATCTTCCAGAACTAAGTCAAGAATTATAGATCACACTTAAAGCAGTGGAGTCTACTGATCATCAGAGGCAGAGATAGTAGTCGGGCCAGATCATACGAGGACAGCAAGCACGAAGCCAGAATCGTAGTTTGTCAAGGTCTGATCTCGGAATCGTAGTGTCTGCAGAAACAAAGCCGAATCATAGTCTGCAGAGCTAATGTTTCCACAATGGTTGCTCAACAACGCTAAGGGAAGAATCGTAGTGTCAACACGATTCTCAACAAATGGGCACTACCAATATATCCAAAGCATGAAGCCTTTGGTCTGAGCTACGAAGATACATTCTACATGAAGAGTACCAGAGAGCACTCACCGAATGGCATACAAGCTAACAGAAGATCTAAGCATAAACTCTATCAACATGCAGACTGAGTTTTGAAGCCATTCGAGATGAAGTCTTCCACAAGACAATCAGAAGAAGACTTCCTACAAAGTAACTGACTAGAGAAAGTCAGCAAGTGCAGTAGCTGTCAAGAGAACAGAAAACAATGATCTTGAGAATCACTCAAGATCGTAGTGTTTGCCAAAGTGAAGAAGGAACTGATACAACCTACAGAGATACCGGCCACCTTTTGAAGAACAAGACAGAAGTGATTAAGCATGGGTCAGACCATTGAAGATAAGTGAATAGAAGAACACCAGGAGAAAGGAGCTAGGTATGCCATAAATCTGAAGGGTCTTGCTATTCAGAAGAGGTCAGAACGACAAGTCAATATATTAGTTCCTAAGATTAGTCAAGGCAAGCAGAAGTGATGAAGCACTGCACAAGATAATGAAGAGGAGTTCCACATTGAAGATCCAAGAACACTCTTTAGAATCGTAGTGTTGTATCAACCAGTCAAGGAAACATTAAACATGACACACTACGATAAAGGTCCAAGAACACTTGCATCAGAATCGTGGAGTTCGGGCATCTGAGTATTGAAGCACTGGCAATGAATCAATATGAAGACTGACATTCGAACGTTGTTGATTGAGAGCATCGATGCAAAAGGACAACTCCTAAGGATTCGAATCAAGGAATCAGAAAGGAGAAATAAAGATGACTACCAGCCTGACACAGAACAGTGACAGCTCTGAGGCGGTTGGTGAGAAAGCAGACTGCTGTGTTAGTAAATTCAAAAAGGACCTATCACGTCACATCAGCAGTCTGCACCAAGTAACTCGAGATCTGCAAACAAATTTAAAAAGCTTCCAACGGCTACTTTCCAACGAGAAAATCATGGAAGGGTATTTAAAGGACAAGCTTTAAAGATAAGAGAGTTGCTAAGTAGCAGATTTGTCGAGTTGTTGGAATGCTATATTGTTGAATCTACGAGTTCCACCAGAGCCTAAGAGAACAAGTCTCAGTGGCAGTGAGACTACGAATGTGGAAGTGAAGCAGACTTTAAGAAAGACTGAACAGACTAGAGCTTCACTCAACAAGGATGAGAATGCCACTGAAGATGGCAGCCAAGCTGAGAGCCGAAAAGGCTATGAAGATAGCATTCAGAAAAGTGGTTGAGCATAAAGAAGATCAGATGATCCACTCTACGGATCACCATGAAGAACCAGAAGCTGAAAAGGAAAAGATAAAGAACCATGTCTGCTTATCTATCAAGAAGGTTCAAGGAATGCTAAGGACTAGATGAAGGTGACCCACAATGAAAAGCCTTAACAGTCCTATGTGGTGATGGTGCACAGCAGACACCAAGTGAAGATGAGCTGAACAGAATAAAGATCAGCTGCACCAAAAAAGAGGTCCAGACTCGAGGACCAAGCCTAGCTGTTAAGTACAAAGATGGTCAAGCTTCAAGACATCTTAGCAGCAAAGCACAAACAAAAACAACAACTATAACTACAAGTAGCCAGGGCCAAATGGTCCTTGTCCGAAGAGACTAAATGAGTTCCAAGTCGGAGGGCTTGAAGAGTTCTTAGTGAACTAGAGTTCCAAGCCAAAGCACTTGTAGAGTTCAAAAGTGAACTGAAGTTCCAGGGCTGCTGGCCTTGAAGGAATCTTAGTGATTCAGGGTGCTGCCCATTCCTTAGTTGATTTCTTGCGAGAGTGCAGAAGAGTGGATTAGGAGTCGAGTTGGCTCTGAACCACTTAAAACCCTTTGTGTCTTTTACATGCTGTCATTTACTTTTTATGTTTACATTATGTACTTAACTGCTATAACTGCTTTGTATGTACTAACCAATTACAACTAAATTAACTCCAAGAACGATTTATCAATGTTTATCAATATATCAATGAAGGGGATATTTAACTTATTCCGCTATGCTTGAAATGATTCTTATATTTGTTATGTGCTAACTTCTTAGAAATACAAAATAAAATGGAAAAGAGTTTTAAAATGCAAAGGATCTATTCAACCCCCCTTCTAGATCTATTGTTGTGCCTACTAGGAACTAACAATTGGTATCAGAGCAGGTTCTCATTCTATTCAAAACCTAATCGCTTTGAGTCTGATCCTAGGCAGACACATTGTTCTAAACTTAGTTTAGTACAAAGTAACTTGTAAATGCAGATGAGCTCACACGTTAGACATAATATGTACATGTAGATGTGTATATACACCTGAAACTGCTCAGATTGGTCTAGTTCTTAAAAGCCATTACATCAAGACCAATCCTTGTCCATAGTCAATCTTGTAGTCTGAAGACCAGAGTTGAGAAGTCAAGAAGTATCTACAACAAAGAATCAAGCATCCTCCATTTTGAAATATGAAAGGCCATACACGCTAAGAAGTGTTCATACAGAGGAGAAAGAATATTCTCTCAACTATGATTTGGCCAAACAATAATTGGATGTGAACCCTGAGGTTCAAGAGAGTTAAAGAACTAAAGATGCCAAGATCTTCCTAGCTTATCTCTTCAAGGCTATGACTGATTGATTGAAGGATAACTTGAGCAACAAGCTGTCAGAAATAAATGTAAAGATATGCACATCAATGCCTAATCTCATTCTAGTAAGGTAAATGACTGTTAAGAAACTGAAAATGTAAAGGTACGGTTCCTCATTAATATAAATGTGTACATCATGTTGCATCACCTTATGTACTATAATAGTATTCTTTCAAGAGACCATACTCTACCCAAAAAGGGAAGAGAGAAAGTACATTGAGGTTTGGAAACTTAATTGCTAACAAACTTTCTCTTCACCCAAGTTTTAGGTTGAAGATAACATCTTGAAAGAAGTATAAAATAGGTCATAAGCATATTAATATCTAATTAAGATTAAGTGGAGTAATCCTAGTTGAAAGGTTAGTATGTATGTACAAACCTATGTTCTATGTTTTTGATAATACGTAGAGTATGATCAGTTCTAGAGGAGTATCTTGAAGATTCTTAGAAACTGACCACCTCCATGAATCAACAAGATACTACTAAGTAATAGAGTTGATTCCTACTCTGCAAACTTTCAAAACCTGTGAACATAACCAAGCAAAGGGTGAAACCATCGAAGAAAAAGAGTGTCTTATTAATATGATTAATCTTACACATTCTCACTAGAATGCATGATAAATATCTTATCTAATCTGATATATGCGTTGATATGATCATTGATGCTATAATTGATGAAAATTCTAGCATATGAGGAATAGGGGTTTTGAGAAATCTGACCTAGCAGGACTCAATCAAACTTGGGTACCAAAATAGAAATTATATAAACCTGCAGGTACTTGGTCTACCCGACCACACTAAGGAATACTGAAGCAGACGGCTTCAGTCATAAAGATTCAAACAACTGGAGGCTCAAGACATTTCAGCAATGTTCTTGTCAAAATCATTATATGCCAAAGCCTATTCTTGAAGACTTGTTGAGATAACTTAAATGAAGCTCACAAGATTGCTGATCTCCATATGGAAGCTGGTCATTCATGCCGAGATTAACAAGATCCTCTATGCTTATCCACTCAAAGCATATCAACTTAGAGAAAATATCAAAGAAGCAGAACTCCACTAATGCAGCCTATCAAAGAGCCAAAAGAAAATCGTAGTGTTCTCTACGATCAAGACTATACCAAGCCTGTGCAAGCCAACACACTATGATTGTGTCATAATGACCTTAATCGTAGTGCCTCTATAATCAGCATCAAAGATTCCAGTTCTGATTAAGGAGGAAGAGCAAATTGCTGAAGAAAGGCTGATGGATGATGACTAATTGATAGTCTAAAGGAATCCATCATCCATCCTTAGCTCATAGTGAAGATTCTAAGGAAGGACTACAAGCAGCTAAAACATCCAGTCTGGTATACTAATGAAAGTGACTACGTTCGTAGTTCTGTCAACAATCGTGGAGTGAACAATCTTGAAGAAATCTCTCTTCATGATTCAAGGAAGCTTATACGAAGGAGTAAATTCTAGTCAGAAGGAGATCTTCAAGGCTGACTTTTAATGAATACGAAGAAGAGAAATTTATGATTCAATGAAGAGATAGCATCATCTATGGGGGAGCAGTGATCTGCTAAGAGCAGCAGCTCTAAAAGTGTCAAAGATGATTGATGAAGCAAATTCTTCAGATCTCTCAAGCAGAAAAGATAGTAACTTGATTAACTCAGAAAGATCAAGTGAAAAGTTGAAGAAGCTGTGAACTTCAGGAAAAGAAAGAAGTTACAGAACAAAGAAGTTTTCCCTCACTACGATTGTTTGTAGAGTGATCACCAATCGTAAAGTCCAGACAAATTATAACTGCAGATGGAGAAACTGCAGCGGCCTCTCAGCCTAAACAGAGGAAGACATGGAGATGGTGAAGATCAAGGAGCAAAATGAAGAACCGAAACTCTTGCCAGAGGTTGTGAGATAAACGGGAGCTAACCCAAACCAGAAAGATTCCAGCTACAGAGTTCCAAAATTCTGTGACTGATGAACCATATGAATATCAATCATAGTCAGTAGTAATGTCCCAAAACATGCTACTCATAACCCTATCAGCCACCCATCTCAAAATCGTGAAGTGTCTATGATCAACCATCTAACCATAGCAAAAGAGCAAAAGGACACCACGATTACACCCTATACTAAAACCAACACAAATGAATATCCAGAGTTGGTAGATGAACTCCCCATTATAGAAGTCAAATGTGATGTCAGTATTAATCATGTCTAAAGATTTTCATCTGGTAAGCATCTCAGGGACAAACCTAATCCTTAGCATTGAGCTAAGAGGTTGGCCTTTCCTGAGCTACCTTACTCAGATGGAATGCTAATATGGAATGCATCACAAGAATCTCTACTGAAGTATGTAGCATCTCCTCAGAAGATTACTTGTTGCAAATAAGAATGTCCATTCCCTCAGAGTCTAATAGAGAAGTTATCTATTGAAGCATAACCACAGACTACGATCATCAAAGAAGAAGCAAAGATTGTAGAGTGATCTGGGAAATCGTGGAGTACTAAGAAAAGACAGAAGCCACTCTAAGAATCGAAGAAGTCAATAGTCAACAGAAGAAAAGTCAAATCTGATTAACTAACACGATGGAGGAGTTACAGATTATGACCTATTAGCATCTTACAACTGTCCCACTAAGAGAATGTGGAAGGAACAGTTACAAGAGGGAAATTCAAATTATTGGCAGTTGCATCTTAAGAAGTTTCTCAAAAGCTGCAAACTTGTCAAATTCATACACTCATCCTCTCAAGTCAAAACCTAAACACTTCAAAACAGCCAGATCCTCTCAAACCATTATCAAACCTCAAATCGCTTCTTAACATCTCACTAGATCTTCACAGAGCTATAATAAGAAAACCCTAACATCTTTAATGGCAGATTGGAAAATAATTACTAGCATTCAGTTCGGAACTAAGACATTCGAAAAATCTAAGAAGAAGTTCAAAAACATTCTTGAACTAGTGAAGAAAGCTGGATTCTCAGAATGTCTTGAGACAATCAGACCAATATATGCTGACCTGGTCAAAGAGTTCTACTCCAACATGACTACG
The DNA here is from genome assembly GCA_020205555.1 of Panax stipuleanatus. Taxonomy (NCBI): domain Eukaryota; kingdom Viridiplantae; phylum Streptophyta; class Magnoliopsida; order Apiales; family Araliaceae; genus Panax; species Panax stipuleanatus. Next base: position 45,978,459 of record CM035120.1, read on the forward strand.
AACTCTGGAATCCTCTCTACCAAAGTAAAAGGTCAGATCCTTAAGCTGAAATCGTCTGACATAAATCAGTGCTTGGGTTTTCCTGACCTATGACTGAAAATCCTTGATGAAGTTGACATCGAAGGAGCCAAGAAGATTATGGGATACAGAAGAAACCCTAGTTTGAAGGACATAAAGAAAAAGGACTTTCCTAAAGAGTTTGAGTTCCTTGCAGATATTGTAGGCAAATGTATACTATGCAAGCACACTGCACATGATACTATGATTGATCAACAGCTGAAAATCATGTCTGCAATAGTTCTGAAGAAGCAGATAAATTTTGGAGTTATCCTGATTGACAAAATGTCCAAATGGTTGGAAAGGGCAGAGAAGAAGAGGTTAACAGGGAAACCACTCACTAAGGCTTGCCATGGAAGATTTTTGAGCATTATTCTGAAGAAGAGGTTGAAGAACAAAATTAAGGATGATGAGGGTGAAGTCCTTAATAGCCATAAGATAATGACTACACAGCTGTTTGCAAACTGGAAGAAGAATCCAATGGAGAACAAATGGCTAACACATGGCAGCAGCAGCAAGAGTGCTTCAAAGAAGAGGAAAGCTAGTGCTGTAAAAGAAGAAGAGTCTTCATCCTCTGAAGGAGAAATTATCCCAGATCCCAAGTCTGCAAAGCCTTTGAAGAAGAAAGCCAAAGTGGTGCAGAAGCAGAAGTCTGTTTCCCAAAGAAGCTTATCTATTGAAGAAGATAACAAAGAGTCAGAAAATGAGATGGGAACTGAGAAATCTAAGGATGAAGTTTCTAGGAGCAATTTTAGGGATAAAGAAGAATATGCAAGTCCTATGGCAAACCCACAGAGTAGCCATTCTGCTAATAAGGGAGAATCTGAATATACAGCAGTTAGATCTCCTAGTGCTGAAGTATCAAGAAGTTCATCTGATGGTACAAAAGATGAAGAATTTAACAAAGAAGTATTTGTCACTCCTGCTGTGAATCTCAAGGAAGTCTGTCTGATGAGTCAGAGACTTCAAAGACTGAAGATGAAAAGAGATGTGAATCTCCTATAGCTGAATCCCCAAAACAAAGAAAGAGCAATAGACTGCGTTTTCAAGCTTTCCTAGGAAAGAAAGGAGAATCATCTACAGCTGTCATTAAGCTCAGTGATGATGAAGCTGTATCAGCAAAAGAAGATACTCAAGAAAGAAAAATGAAAGTGTCTACCAAGAACGGTAGCAAAAGGCTGAAGAAAGCAGAGCTAGAAGAGTCTAATGGGTCGGCAAAAGCAAGCTCTGCTGATAATGATAAAGATAATGATCAGATGCTTGAACAAACTGATGAGTCAGTTGAAGGAAGTCTACATCCATCTTACTCCAGCTCAGATCATAAGGAAATTGAAGGAGACTTCAGTCCTGAGGATGACGAACCAGAAGATCTTCAAATCTTTTGTCCTGTTCAACGCAAGAGAAGGATAGTGGTAGAAATTGATGAAGAACCACTAGATGAACTTCCAAAGAAATGGATTAGTCATGGGAATGGAAGGTTGCAAGTGGTGAAAATGACTGCAGCACATCTACTCAACCATCAAGATACTATAAATCTAGATTCCTCAACCTTGCTTTATGATACTGAAGTCAAGGATCATGTTATAAGATGGTTTCATCCCCACATGCCATGGGCAAGGGCATCTCTCACTGGAGACAGCGGTTATCTCTCATAGTGCTTCTCTCACCTCCCCAACATAGAATTGGTGGCACAAAACTTTCCAAGAGTGAAGAAGTTTGCAACTCTGTTAATCAGGGATAAGTCTCACTTCAAGATATACAGACATGCTGAAAATCATTACATCCCCTATGACTGTCGAGCAGATTCAGATGGAAGAAGAATTCAGCCCAAGTTTACAATCGAAGAGTTCTCTCACTCTACCAATGAAGATGGTCATGATGAAATTGAGAAGATGTACTCTGACCAAGCAGCATGGAACTCAACGATTTACCAGATTCTCACAGTCTTTGAAGATTTATCCAAGAGTAAGAATCGTAAAGTCCAATCTGATGCTCAGAAAGAAGAAAATCGTGGAGTGCACCCTGATACTCAACAGGAGGCTGATCAATCAGTAGCTCGAAACTTGATGACATACATCCTCAAGAGCAAGAGCCTCAGAAGTCCTCAAAAGATTTGGTTGAGGAGATTTCTCTAATTGAAGCAGAAGTAAAGGACCTGTCAACAGAAGAAGATAATGAGTTGACAACAAGGCTTTAAGACAGACTCTCAGACATATCCCTCAAGCTTCATCTAAGGGATCAAGTATTTCTAAAGGCCATGAGTGATCAGAAGGAAGAAGCTCTACAAGTTCAGAAGGCTAATCAAGACTAAATCCTATTTCTCTCTGACAAGATTGACGACCTGAAACAGTCTCTCTCTCTCCAACTTGAGCTAAGCCAACAAGAACTTAAGATTAAGGTTGGTAACTCCTCTCACCTGATGGAGCAGCTTATGGCAAACGTGGAGCAGCTTTCACAAGTGATTAATGACAAAAAGGGGGAGAAAAAGATACATCAAAAGAGACGTCTAAGGGGAGAGCACTCAAGGATGAGATTGAAGGTTCAGTCTAAGAAGAAGCGAAGCAGAGATACAAAGGTGGTCAAGAGGACAAAGGCAAAGAAGAAAGAGCAAGCAGCAGCAGCAGAATCATCATCTGAGGGGGAGCCAAAAGATGATGACCCATGAACGCAGAATCTGAGGGGGAGCTAAACAAAGAAGGAGAGCATGCAACAGAACCAAAAACTGATCAGACAAAGATGTGAAGCATGCATCTGAGGGGGAGCAAGGGAAAGAAGAAAAGAAAAATGAGGTGCAGCAGAACCTAATCAACAGACATTCTGGAGACATACATGGAGCAAAAGAGGTACATCTCTATCTAGTTAAGTATGTTCTGGATCCAGAATGTAGATTGTTATAGCATATATAATTTCATATTCTCATCAATGACATTCATGATTATCTACTTTAGAAATATAAATGCTCACTATATATAAGATTCATTCATCTCATACATATGCACTGATTGTTTTTGTCATAATCAAATAGGCGGAGATTGTTAGGAATACTCATGAGAATTATTTTCCTATTTATATATGATTTGATTATGATATAAATGAATTAATATGCAAGTATGCTTGCATTGATAGAAGCTGTAAAGTCCTTTGACAGATAATAGGAATATATGTACAAGGACTTAGAATGAATTGATCAAATGTGTTAGGTTGATCCTATATAAGCAAAACAGCTTCTGTAAAGTCCTTAAAAAGAAATGATGTATAAGGACTATAAGTATAGAAAGAACAAACTTTTTAGGTTGATCTTTTACAATGTAATAGATAGGCTTGTCTGATCGTCGAGCACTGCATCAGAAATCGTAGTCTGCCAGTAGAGACAAAGGAGACTCGAGAGCTATCAAGGCGGAATCATAGTCTGCAAGATAGTAGATCTCGGAGTTCGTAGTCTGCCAGGAGAAACGAGGAAGGATAGTAGTGTGTCGAGAAAAACTTCCTCGGAGCCGTAGTCTGCTGAGGAAGTCACATTCAGAATCAAAAAGACAGTCTGTCAATAAGCCGACGGAGAATCTGCCAGAACTAAGTCAAGAATCATAGATCACACTTAAAGTAGTGGAGTCTACTGATCATCAGAGGCAGAGATAGTAGTCGGGCCAGATCAGACGAGGACAGCAACCACAAAGCCAGAATCGTAGTCTGTCAAGGTCTGATCTCGGAATCGTAGTGTCTGCAGCAACAAAGCTGAATCATAGTCTGCAGAGCTAAGGTTTCCACAATGGTTGCTCAACAACGCTAAGGGAAGAATCGTAGTGTCAACACAATTCTCAACAAATGGGCACTCCCAATATATCCAAAGCATGAAGCCTCTGGTCTGAGCTACAAAGATACATTCTATATGAAGAGTACCAGACAGCACTCACCGAATGGCATGCAAGCTAACAGAAGATCTAAGCATCAACTCTATCAACATGTAAACTGAGTTGTGAAGCCATTCGAGATGAAGTCTTCCACAAGCCAATCAAAAGAAGACTTCATACAAAGTAACTGACTAGAGAAAGTCAGCAAGTGCAGTAGCTGTCAAGAGAACAGAAAATAACGATCTTGAGAATCACTCAAGATCGTAGTGTTTGCCAAAGTGAAGAAGGAACTGATATAACCTACAGAGATACCGGCCAGCTTTTCAAGAACAAGACAGAAGTGATTAAGCATGGGTCAGACCATTGAAGATTGGTGAATGGGAGATCACCAGGAGAAAGGAGCTGGGTATGCCATAAATCTGAAGTGTCTTACTACTCAGAAGAGGTCAGAACGACAAGTCAAGTTATCAGTTTCTGAGATTAGTCAAGGCAAGAAGAAGTGATGAAGCACTGCACAAGAGAAGGAAGAGGTGTTCCACATTGAAGATCCAAGAACACTCTTCAGAATCGTAGTGTTGTATCAAACAGTCAAGGCAACATTAAACATGACACACTATGATAAAGGTCCAAGAACACTTGCATCAGAATCGTAGAGTTCGGGCATCTGAGTATTGAAGCACTAGCAATGAATCAATATGAAGACTGACATCCGAACGTTGTTGATTGAGAGCATCGATGCAAAAGGACAACTCCTAAGGATTCGAATCAAGGAATCAGAAAGGAGAAATAAAGATGACTACCAGCCTAACACGGAACAGTGACATCTCTGAGGCGGTAGGTGAGAAGCAGACTGCTGTGTCAGTAATTCAAAAAGGACCTGTTACGTCACATCAGCAGTCTGCACCAAATAACTCGAGATCTGCGAAGAAATTCAAAACGCTTCCAACGGCTACTTTCCAACGGGAAGATCATAGAAGGGTATTTAAAGGACAAGCTTCAAAGATAAGAGAGTTGCTAAGTTGCAGATTTGTCGAGTTGTTGGAAATGCTATATTGTTGACTCTACGAGTTCCACCAGAGCTGAACAGAACAAGTCTCAATGGCAGTGAGACTACGAATGTGAAAGTGAAGCAGACTTGAAGATGGACTGAACAGACTAGAGCTTCACTCAACAAGGATGAAAATGCCACTGAAGATGGCAGCCAAGCTGAGAGCCAAAAAGGCCATGAAGATAGCATTTAGAAAAGTGGCTGAGCATAAAGAAGATTAGATGAACCACTCTACGGATCACCATGAAGAACCAGAAGCTAAAAAGGAAAAGATACAGAACCTTGTCTGCTTATCTATCAAGAAGGGTTCAAGGAATGCTAAGGACCAGAAGAAGGTGACCCACAATGAAAAACCTTAGCAGTTCTATGTGGTGATGGTGCACAGCTGACACCAAGTGAAGAGGAGCTGAACAGAATAAAGATCAGCTGCACCAAAGAAGAGGTCCAGACTCAAAGAAGAATGCTAAGGACTAAGCCTAGCTGCTAAGTACAAAGATGATCAAGCTTCAAGACATCTTAGCAGCAAAGCACAAACAAAAACAACAACTACAACTACAAATAGCCAGGGCCAAAGGGTCCTTGTCCGAAGGGACTAAATGAGTTCCAAGCCGAAGGGCTTGAAGAGTTCTTAGTGAACTAGAGTTCCAAGCCAAAGGGCTTGAAGAGTTCAAAAGTGAACAAAAGTTTCAGGGCTGCTGGCCTTGAAGGAATCTTAGTGATTCAGGGTGCTGCCCATTCTTTAGTGGATTTCCTGCGAGAGTGCAGAAGAGTGGATTAGGAGTCGAGTTGGCTCTAAACCACTTAAAACCCTTTGTGTCTTTTACATTCTGTTATTTACTTTTTGTCTTTACATTATGTACTTAACTACTATAACTGCTTTGTATGTACTAACCAATTATAACTAAATTAACTCCAAAAACGATGTATCAATGTTTATCAATATATCAATGAAGGGGATATTTAACTTATTCCGCTGTGCTTGAAATGATTCTTATGTTTGTTATATGCTAACTTCTTAGCAATACAAAATAAAATGCAAAAGAGTTTTAAAATGCAAAGGATCTATTCAACCCCCTTCTAGATCTATTATTGTGCCTACTAGGAACTAACAATTGGTATCAGAGCAGGTTCAAATGCTATTCAAAAGCTAATCGCTTTGAGCCTGATCCTAGGCACAAACATAGTTCTAAACTTAGTTTAGTAGTAAGTAACTTATAAATGCGGATGAGCTCACACGTTAGACATAATGTGTACAGGTAGATGTGTATATACACCTAAAGCTGCTCAGATTGGTCCAGTTCTTAAATGCCATTACATCAAGACCAATCCTTGTCCATAGTCAATCTTGTAGTCTGAAGACCAGAGTTGGGAAGTCAAGAAGTATCTACAACAAAGAATCAAGCATCCTCCATTCTGAAATATGAAAGGCCATACACGCTAAGAAGTGTTCATATAGAGGAGAAAGAATATTTTCTCATCTATGATTTGGCCAAACAATAGTTGGATGTGAACCATGAGGTTCAAGAGAGTTAAAGACCTAAAGATGCCAAGATCTTCCTAGCTTATCTCTTCAAGGCTATGACTGATTGATTGAAGGATAACTTGAGCAACAAGCTGTCAGAAATAAATGTAAAGATATGCACATCAATGCCTAATCTCATTCTAGTAAGGTAAATGACTGTCAAGAAACTGACAGTGTAAAGGTACGGTTCCTCATTAATATAAATATGTACATCATGTTGCATCACCTTATGTACTATAATAGTATTCTATCAAGAGACCATACTCTACAAAAAAGGGAAGACAGAAGGTACATTGAGGATTGGAAACTTTATTGCTAACAAACTTTCTCTTCACCCGAGTTTTAGGTTGAAGATAACATCTTGAAAGAAGTCTAAAATAGGTCATAAGCATATCAAGATCTAATTAAGATTAAGTGGAGTAATCCTAGTTGAAAGGTTAATATGTATGTACAAACCTATGTTCTATGTTTTGTATAATACGTAGAGTATGATCAGTTCTCGAGGAGTATCTTGAAGATTCTTAGAAACTGATCACCTCCATGAATCAGCAAGATACTATTAAGTAATAGAGTTGATTCCTACTCTGCAAACTTTCAAAACCTGTGAACATAACCAAGCAAAGGGTGAAACCATCGAAGAAAAAGAGTGTCTTATTAAAATGATTAATCTTACACATTCTCTCCAGAATGCATGATAAATATCTTATCTAATCTGATACATGTGTAGATATGATCATTGATGCTATAATTGATGAAAATTCTAGCATATGAGGAATAGGGGTTTTGAGAAAATTGACCTGGCAGGACTCAATCAAACTTGGGTACCAAAATAGAAATTATCTAAACCTGCAGGTACTTGGTCTACCCGACCACACTAAGGAATACTGAAGCAGACGGCTTCAGTCATAAAGATTCAAACAACTGGAGGCTCAAGACATTTTAGCAATGTTCTTGTCAAAATCATTCTATGCCAAAGCCTATTCTTGAAGACTTGTTGAGCTAACTTAAATGAAGCTCACAAGATTGCTGATCTCCATATGGAAGCTTGTCATGCATGCCGAGATTAACAAGATCCTCTATGCTTATCCACTCAAAGCATATCAACTCAGAGAAAATATCAAAGAAGCAGAACTCCACGAATGCAGCCTATCAAAGAGCCAAAAAAAATTGTAGTGTTCTCTACGATCAAGACTATACCAAGCCTGTGCAAGCCAAAACACTACGATTGTGTCATAATGACCTTAATCGTAGTGCCTCTCTAATCAGCATCAAAGATTCCAGTTCTGATTAAGGAGGAAGAGCAAATTGCTGAAGAAAGGCTGATGGATGATGAATAGTTAATAGTCTAAAGGAATCCATCATCCATCCTTAGCTCATAGTGAAGATTCTAAGGAAGGACTACAAGCAGCTGAAACATCCAGTCTGGTATCTAATGAAAGTGACTACGTTCGTAGTTCTGTCAACAATCGTGGAGTGAACAATCCTGAAGAAATCTCTCTTCATGATTCAAGGAAGCTTATACGAATGAGTAAATTCTAGTCAGAAGGAGATTTTCCAGGCTGGCTTTTAATGAATATGAAGAAGAGAAATTTATGATTCAATGAAGAGATAACATCATCTATGGGGGAGCAGTGATCTGCTAAGAGCAGCAGCTCTAAAAGTGTCAAAGATGATTGATGAAGCAAATTCTTCAGATCTCTCAAGCAGAAAAGATAGTAACTTGATTAACTCAGAAAGATCAAGTGAAAAGTTGAAGAAGCTGTGAACTTCAGGAAAAGAAAGAAGTCACAAAACAAAGAAGTTTTCCCTCACTACGATTGTAGAGTGATCACCAATCGTAGAGTCCAGACAAATTATAACTGCAGATGGAGAAACTGCAGCGGCCTCTCAGCCTAAACAGAGGAAGACATGGAGATGGTGAAGATCAAGGAGCAAAATGAAGAAGTGAAACTTTTGCCAGAGGTTGTGAGATAAACAGGAGCTAACCCAAACCAGAAAGATTCCAGCTACAGAGTCCCAAAATTTTGTGACTGATGAACCATCTGAATATCCATCATAGTCAGTAGTAATGTCCCAAAACATGCTACTCATAACCCTATCAGCCACCCATCTCAAAATCGTGAAGTGTCTATGATCAACCATCTGACCATAGCAAAAGAGCAAAAGGACACCACGATTACACCCTATACTAAAACCAACACAAATGAATATCCAGAGTTGGTAGATGAACTCCCCAGCATAGAAGTCAAATGTGATGTCAGTATTAATCATGTCTAAAGCTTTTCATCTGGTAAGCATCTCAGGGATAAACCTAATCCTTACCATTGAGCTAAGAGGTTGGCCTTTCCTGAGCTACCTTACTCAGATGGAATGCTAATATGGAATGCATCACAAGAATCTCTACTGAAGTATGTAGCATCTCCTCAGAAGATTACTTGCTGCAAATAAGAATGTCCATTCCCTCAGAGCGTAATAGAGAAGTTATCTATTGAAGCATGACCACAGACTACGATCATCAAAGAAGAAGCAAAGATTATAGAGTGATCTGGGAAATCGTGAAGTACTAAGAAAAGACACAAGTCACTCTAAGAATCGAAGAAGTCAATAGTCAACAGAAGAAAAGTCAAATCTAATTAACTAGCATGATGGAGGAGTTACAGATTATGACCTATCAGCATCTTACAACTGTCCCACTAAGAGAATATGGAAGGAACAGTTACAAGAGGGAAATTCAAATTATTGGCAGTTTTATCTTAAGAAATTTCTTAAAAGCTGCAAACTTGTCAAATTCATACACTCATCCTCTCAAGTCAAAACCTAAACACATCAAAACAACCAGATCTTCTCAAACCATTATCAAACCTCAAATCGCTTCTTAACATCTCACTAGATCTTCACAGAGCTATAATCAGAAAACCTTAACTTCTCTAATGGCAGATTGGAAAATAATTACTGGCATTCAGCTCGGAACTAAGACATTCAAAAAATCTGAGAAGAAGATCAGAAACATTCTTGAACTAGTGAAGAAAGTTGGATTCTCAGAATGTCTTGAGACAATCAGACCAATATATGCTAACCTGGTCAAAGAGTTCTACTCCAACATGACTACGAACTCTGGAATCCTCTCTACCAAAGTAAAAGGTCAGATCCTGAAGCTAAAATCGTCTAATATAAATCAGTGCTTGGGTTTTCCTGACCTAGGACTGAAAATCCTTGATGAAGTTGACATCGAAGGAGCCAAGAAGATTATGGGATACAGAAGAAACCCTAGTCTGAAGGACATGAAGAAGAAGGAGTTTCCTGAAGAGTTTGAGTTCCTTGCAGAGATTATAGGCAAATGTATACTATGCAAGGACACTACACATGATACTATGATTGATTAACAGCTGAAAATTATGTCTGCAATAGTTCTAAAGAAGAAGATAAATTTTGGAGTTATCCTGATTGACCAAATGTCCAAATGGTTGGAAAGGGCAGAGAAAAAGAGGTTAACAGGGAAACCACTCACTAAGGTTTTCCATGGAAGATTTTTGAGCATTATTCTGAAGAAGAGGTTGAAGAACAAAATTAAGGATGATGAGGGTGAAGTCCTTAATAGCCATAAGATAATGACTACACAGCTGTTTGCAAACTGGAAGAAGAATCCAATAGAGAACAAACGGCTAACACATAGTAGCAGCAGCAAGAGTGCTTTAAAGAAGAGGAAAGCTAGTGCTGTGAAAGAAGAAGAGTCTTCATCCTCTGAAGGAGAAATTATCCTAGAGCCCAAGTCTGCAAAGCCTTTGAAGAAGAAAGCCAAAGTGGTGCAGAAGCAGAAGTCAGTTTTCCAAAGAAGTTTATCTATTGAAGAAGATAACAAAGAGTCAGAAAATGAGATGGGAACTGAGAAATCTAAGGATGAAGTTTCTAGGAGCAAGTCTGGGGATAAAGAAGAATATGCAAGTCCTATAGCAAACCCACAGAGTAGCCATTCTGCTAATAAGGGAGAATCTAAACATACAGCAGTTAGATCTCCTAGTGCTGAAGTATCAAGAAGTTCATCTGATGGTACAAAAGATGAAGAATTTAACAAAGAAGTATTTCTCACTCCTGCTATTGAATCTCAAGGAAGTCTGTCTGATGAGTAAGAGACTTCAAAGACTGAAGATGAAAAGAGATCTGAATCTCCTATAGCTGAATCCCCAAAACAAAGAAAGAGCAATAGACTGCGTTTTCAAGCTTTCCAAAGATAGAAAGGAGAATCATCTACAGCTGTCATTAAGCTCAGTGATGATGAAGATGTATCAGCAAAAGAAGATACTCAAGAAAGAAAAATGAAAGTGTCTACCAAGAACGGTAGCAAAAGGCTGAAGATAGCAGAGCTAGAAGAGGCTAGTGGGTCGGCAAAAGCAAGCTCTGCTGATAATGATAAAGATAATGATCAGATGCTTGAACAAACTGATGAGTCAGTTGAAGGAAGTCTACATCCATCTTACTCCAGCTCAGATCATAAGGAAATTGAAGGAGACTTCAGTCCTGAGGATGACGAACCAGAAGATCTTCATATCTTTTGTCCTGTTCAACGCAAGAGAAGGATAGTGGTAGAAATTGATGAAGAACCACTAGATGAACTTCCAAAGAAATGGATTAGTCATGGGAATGGAAGGTTGCAAGTGGTGAAAATGACTGCAGCACATCTACTCAACCATCAAGATACTATAAATCTAGATTCCTCAACCTTGCTTTATGATACTGAAGTCAAGGATCGTGCTATAAGATGGTTTCATCCTTACATGCCATGGGCAAGGGCATCTCTCACTGGAGACAGCAGTTATCTCTCATAGTGCTTCTCTCACCTCCCCAACATAGAATTGGTGGCACAAAACTTTCCAAGAGTGAAGAAGTTTGCAACTCTGTTAATCAGGGATAAGTCTCACTTCAAGATATACAGACATGCTGAAAATCATTACATCCCCTATGACTGTCGAGCAGATTCAGATGGAAGAAGAATTCAGCCCAAGTTTACAATCGAAGAGTTCACTCACTCTACCAATGAAGATGGTCATGATGAAATTGAGAAGATGTACTCTGACCAAGCAGCATGGAACTCAACGATTTACCAGATTCTCACAGTCTTTGAAGATTTATCCAAGAGTAAGAATCGTAGAGTCCAATCTGATGCTCAGAAAGAAGAAAATCGTGGAGTGCACCCTGATACTCAATAGGAGGCTGATCAATCAGTAGCTCAGAAACTTGATGACAGACATCCTCAAGAGCAAGAGCCTCAGAAGTCCTCAAAAGATTTGGTTGAGGAGATTTCTCAAATTGAAGCAGAACTAAAGGACCTGTCAACAGGAGAAGATAATGAGTTGACAACAAGGCTTCAAGACAGACTCTCAGACATATCCCTCAAGCTTCATCTAAGGGATCAAGTATTTCTAAAGGCCATGAGTGATCAGAAGGAAGAAGCTCTACAAGTCCAGAAGGCTAATCAAGACCAAATCCTATTTCTCTCTGATAAGATTGATGATCTGAAATAGTCTCTCTCTCTCCAACTTGAGCTAAGCCAACAAGAACTTAAGATTAAGGTTGGTAACTCCTCTCACCTGAGGGAGCAGCTTATGGCAAACGTGGAGCAGCTTTCACAAGTGATTAATGACAAAAAGGTGGAGAAAAAGATACATCAAAAGAGACATCTAAGGGGAGAGCACTCAAGGAGGAGATTGAAGGTTCAATCTAAGAAGAAGCGAAGCAGGGATACAAAGGCGGTCAAGAGGACAAAGGCAAAGAAGAAAGAGCAAGCAGCAGCAGCAGAATCATCATCTGAGGGGGAGCCAAAAGATGATGACCCATGAACGCAGAATCTGAGGGGGAGCTAAACAAAGAAGGAGAGCATGCAACAGAACCAAAAACTGATCAGACAAAGATGTGAAGCATGCATCTGAGGGGGAGCAAGGGAAAGAAGAAAAGAAAAATGAGGTGCAGCAGAACCTAATCAACAGACATTCTAGAGACATACATGGAGCAAAAGAGGGACATCTCTATCTAGTTAAGTATGTTCTGGATCCAGAATGTAGAGTGTCATAGTATATGTAATTTCATATTCTCATCAAGGACATTCATGATTATCTACTTTAGAAATACAGATGCTCACTGTATATATAAGATTCATTCATCTCATAAATATGCACTGATTATTTTTGTCATAATCAAATAGGGGGAGATTGTTAGGAATACTCATGAGAATGATATTCCTATTTATATATGATTTGATTATGATATAAATGAATGAATATGAAAGTATGCTTGCATTGACAGAAGCTATAAAGTCCTTTGATAGATAATAGGAATATATGTACATGGACTTAGAATGAATTGATCAAATGTGTTAGGTTGATCCTATATAAGCAAAACAGCTTCTGTAAAGTCACGTTCAGAATCAAAGAGACAGTCTGTCTACGAGCCCACTGAGAATCTGCTAGAACTAAGTCAAGAATCATAGATCACACTTAAAGCAGTGGAGTCTACTGATCATCAGAGGCAGAGATAATAGTGAGGCCAGATCAGACGAGGACAGCAAGCACGAAGGCAGAATCGTAGTCTGTCAAGGTCTGATTTCAGAATCGTAGTGTCTATAACAACAAAGCTGAATCATAGTCTGCAGAGCTTAGGTTTCCACAATGGTTGCTCAACAACGCTAAGGGAAGAATCGTAGTGTCAACACGATTCTCAACAAATGGGCACTCCCAATATATCCAAAGCATGAAGCCTCTAGTCTGAGCTACAAAGATACATTCTACATGAAGAGTACCAGAGAGCACTCACCAAAAGGCATGCAAGCTAACAGAAGATCTAAGCATCAACTCTATCAACATGCAGACTGAGTTGTGAAGCCATTCGAGATGAAGTCTTCCACAAGCCAATCAGAAGAAGACTTTATACAAAGTAATTAAGTAGAGAAAGTCAGCAAGTGCAGTAGCTGTCAAGAGAACAGAAAACAACGATCTTGAGAATCACTCAAGATTGTAGTGTTTGCCAAAGTGAAGAAGGAATTGATACAACCTACAGAGATACCGGCCAGTTTTTCAAGAACAAGACAGAAGTGATTAAGCATGGGTCAGACATTGAAGATAGGTGAACGGGAGATCACCAGGAGAAATGAGCTGGGTATGCCATAAATCTGAAGTGTCTTGCTATTCAGAAGTGGTCAGAATGACAAGTCAAGATATCAGTTCCTGAGATTAGTCAAGGCAAGCAGAAGTGATGAAGCACTGCACAAGAGAAGGAAGAGGTGTTCCACATTGAAGATCTAAGAACACTCTTCAGAATTATAGTGTTGTATCAACCAGTCAAGGCAACGTTAAACATGACACACTACGATAAAGGTCCAAGAACACTTGCATCAGAATCGTGGAGTTCGGGCATCTGAGTATTGAAGCACTGGCAATGAATCAATATGAAGACTGACATCCGAACGTTGTTGATTGAGAGCATCGATGCAAAAGGACAACTCCTAAGGATTTGAATCAAGGAATCAGAAAGGCAAAATAAAGATGACTACCAGCCTGACACGGAACAGTGACATCTCTGAGGCGGTAGGTGAGAAAGCGAACTGCTGTATCAGTAAATTCAAAAAGGACCTGTCATGTCACATCAGCAGTCTGCACCAAATAACTCGAGATTTGCGAAGCAATTCAAAAAGCTTCCAACGGCTACTTTCCAACGGGAAGATCATGGAAGGGTATTTAAAGGACAAGCTTCAAAGATAAGAGAGTTGCTAAGTTGTAGATTTGTCGAGTTGTTGGAATGCTATATTGTTGACTCTACGAGTTCCACCAGAGCTGAAGAGAATAAGTCTCAGTGGTAGTGAGACTACGAATGTGAAAGGGAAGCAGACTTGAAGAAGGACTGAACAGACTAGAGCTTCACTTAACAAGGATGAAAATGCCACTGAAGATGGCAGCCAAGTTGAGAGCCGAAAAGGCCATGAAGATAGAATTCAGAAAAGTGGCTGAGCATAAAGAAGATCAGATGAGCCACTCTACGGATCACCATGAAGAACCAGAAGCTGAAATGGAAAAGATACAGAACCATGTCTGCTTCTCTATCAAGAAGGGTTCAAGGAATGCTAAGGACCAGAAGAATGTGACCCACAATGAAAAGCCTTAGCAGTCCTATGTGGTGATGGTGCACAACTGACACCCAGTGAAGATAAGCTGAACAAAATAAAGATCAGCTGCACCAAAGAAGAGGTCTAGACTCGAAGCAGAATGCTGAGGACCAAGCCTAGCTGCTAAGTACAAAGATGATCAAGCTTCAAGACATCTTAGCAGCAAAGCACAAACAACAACAATAACTACAACTACAAGTAGCTAGGGCCAAAGGGTCCTTGCCCGAAGGAACTAAATGAGTTCCAAACCGGAGGGCTTGAAGAGTTCTTAGTGAACTAGAGTTCCAAGCCAAAGGGCTTGAAGAGTTCAAAAGTGAACTGAAGTTCAAGGGCTACTGGCCTTGAAGGAATCTTAGTGATTCAGGGTACTACCCATTCCTTAGTGGATAGAAGAGTGGATTAGGAGTCGAGTTGGCTCTGAACCACTTAAAACCCTTTGTGTCTTTTACATTCTGTCATTTACTTTATGTCTTTACATTATGTAATTAACTGCTATAACTACTTTGTATGTACTAACCAATTATAACTAAATTAACTCCAAGAACAATGTATCAATGTTTATCAATATATTAATGAAGGGGATATTTAACTTATTCCGCTGTGCTCGAAATGATTCTTATGTTTGTTATGTGCTAACTTCTTAGAAATACAAAATAAAATGGAAAAGAGTTTTAAAATGCAAAGGATCTATTCAACCCCCCTTCTAGATCTATTGTTGTGCCTACTGGGAACTATCATAATGAAGTCGACAGGAAATATAAACTTATCCACTTTTACAAGGACGTCTTCTATAATACCCCTCGGATATGTGATGGACCTATCGGTAAGCTGAAGTGATATGTTTGTCGATTTAGGAGCCGGTAATCCTAACTGTGTATACATCGAGAGTGGCATAGGATTGATGCTCGCCCTTAAATCACATAAACATTTATTGAAAGACAATCCTCCAATAGAGCAAGGGATCGTGAAACTGCCGGGATCCTTGAGTTTAGGAGGTAGTTTTCGTTGCAACACTGCACTGCATTCTTCAGTTAAGGCTACTGTCTCATAATCTTCCAGTTTCTTCTTTCTCAATAGAATTTCTTTCATGAATTTAACATAGCTTGGCATTTGTTCCAACGCCTCTGCGAATAGTATATTAATCTGCAGCTTCTTGAAAACCTCCAGGAACTTGGCAAATTGCTTATTAGTTTTTGCTTTTAAAGTTTTTAAGAGTAAGGCACAGGTGGATATACAATTGGTGGTGGAGCACATGATTTCTTAACTAATTCCTTCTTTTCTGCCTCAGATACTTGCTTCCCATCACTTTCCTTAGCCAAATCAACCTCAAATTTTTGTGCATATTAGCGCGGGCGAGCCATGTTTCCTTCCTCTTGGGGCGCGGCCGCGCCAGGCCCAATTTTGGCAATTTATTTTTCACTTCTTAAAGTGATGGCCTGACATTTCTCCTTTTCGTCTCTTCTTGGGTTAGCCTCCGTGTTACTTGGTAAAGCTCCTTGTGGTCTATTACTAATTATATTGACCATTTGGCCCATTTGGTTCTCCAAAGTCTTGACAGCCATCGCTTGGCTCTTTAACATCAACATCAACTCTTCCATCTCTGATTTCTTTTCTTGTTAAGCAGCGGGAGCTTGAGGATGTTGATGTTGTTGGTGCTGAAATCCCAGAGGGTAAGACGGTCTAGGAGCATGTTGTTGTTGTGGATACTGTGGTTGTTGTGGTTGGTGTTGTTGTTGAGAACTTTGATTGTTACTCCAAAAAAAGTTGGGGTGATTTCGATTGTTGGGATGGTAAGTGTTTTGGTATTGATTGGGTGGCCTTTGATAGTTGCTCACAAATTGTACCGACTCGAAAGTAATATCACATTGATCCGTCGGGTGTGACCCCGCACATAGCTCACAGACGTAGGAAACTTGTTGCACCTTAGACTCGGCCATAGAATCAATCTTCTTTGACATCACCGCTACTTGAGCCGATAACACCGTGATGGCATCCACTTCCAATACTCTGGCAACTTTTGGTTGAGGCATCCTAGATGAAGGATATTAGTAGTCATTTGCTGCCATGGTTTCTATCAACTCATAAACTTCTTCATAACTCTTCGCCCAAAATGCTCCTCCTCGCGGCGACATCAATGCTCAGCAGAGTTTTCCATCCCAATCCATTGTAGAATGTATTAATTTCCATCCATTGTGGCATCCCGTGATGAGGGCATTTCCTTAGCATCTCCTTATATCTTTCCCAGGCTTCATACAAAGACTCTCCTTGTTGTTGCTCAAAAGAGCACTCCTCATCTTTGCAGTCTTAGCCATAGGAAAGAATTTTGCTAAAAACTTCTATGCTAAGTCCTCCCAAGTAGTGACAGACCCCGATGGTAGCGAGTGAAGCCAACTCCTTGCCTTGTCCCTCAGTGTGAAAGGAAAGAGCCTGAGTCTCACCGCAACATCCGATACACCATTATACTTGAATGTGTAACAAATTTTAATAAAGCTCAGTAGATGCTCGTTCGGGTCATCATTAGCCGAACCCCCAAAACAAACCGAGTTCTGTATGATTTGGATTGTGCCCGGTTTGATTTCAAAGGTATTAGCGGCTATTGCTGGCCTGACTATACTCGACTGAAGCTCATTGATACGCCGCATAGAATAATCCCTTAATGCTTTGTGTTCTTCGGCCGCCATAATTATCGGTATTTCAGTTTCCTCTTGTGTATTAGTAGTAATTGTACTCAATCTCCAAGCTCTCCCGTTGATGTTATCCTTTCTAGGCACCAAAGCAGAATTTTTAGACTGAGTTTGCATACACTAATCAAGAGTACCTGAAACAAAAGAAAAATAAAATAGAAATGAGATAAGATGTGATTTGTTTAACTCAGACCAATTTAACTTAAACTGATGACGAAAGTAATAAAAATAATCACTATTCCCTGGCAACGGCGCTAAAAACTTGTTGGCTTATTTAGGTGTTAATCAAAATAAATACACACATGCAAGTATACACGGTCAACAAGTAATAAAGAGTAAGTAGATGATCGTTCCCACGGAGAAAAATGAGTATTTATAATCTAGCATGCAACAATTTTATAGTTATCTTGGTCATGTTAAACATATAATCAATATGTGATTTATCTAACAATAATGATTAACAAAAATTAACTAACAACAAGCAAATGATTCAGAAGAGGAAGATATGGGATTCTAACTTCATTTAATGCCTAATTCAAATTATACACCTCTTATTAAGCCTAATTGATTACTTCGGATTGCTAGTCGAGAGCACGAAAGTAAAACATAGCTATCTCTCGATATACCATACTCATATCACACAAAATCCAAAAAAGAGATAGAATATATGTGAACATCCAATATTACATAAACCACTATATTTTTATGTGTGACGCCCCCAGAATAGGTCCAATCCAACCAACCCATTCTGGGTCGCCAAATACATGGTATAGAATTCAAATACAAACATTTATATCACACGGTCGTGCAAAATACGACCACACAGCTGTGAGTGTCAATACAAATATGTAGAAAATATAAACATTCAAACTAAGTCCTCATTAAATTATTATCACACTAATTTATAAAAATAGTGAGGACTACTACTGCTCTAACTCGGACCATAACTCTGTCCCTCGACTAGTCCCTGCGACATTCTCATTTCCTGAATAGGATAATAGATAAAAAAGGTGAGCTCAACTAGCCCAGTAAAGAATATTATGACTAAGATAATGAAAAATAAATTATCATTAGTCTTCAACAAATCAGATAAAATATTATGGACAATAAGTTTTAGATCAACAACCGCAGCGGAAATAACAATGCATCAGAAGAATTAAGTAGAAATTAATGTCTACTATATTCTATGATTTGAAAGTCCATGATCAATATTTTATCCCTGTAGCATCAATCAATATATATCTTGAATCAAATATTCATCTTTGCACAACAGACCAAAGATATTCATTTATATCACCAGTTGGTCATCTGCATCTCAACACCTGTCCAACTTTGCACTACGGGTCAAAGATATTCATCAAATAATCATCCATCTTTGCACTACAGGCCAAAGATATTCTTTTGTATCACCATTTAAGACTGAAGATGATGAAAAATATTTTAAAGAACGAATTCAGTGAGATAAAGGTCAAAAATTAGGGATTCGTAATTTAGTTTATCCAAGCTCAAGAATACTCCATAATAATCAATTGTAGAGCAAAATTCAAGAATGAAGATCAAAACTTGGATCCAATCAAAGATAAGAACCATAATAGCCAACTTGGACCAAGAAAAGAAAATTTAATTTTTCTGTGAATAGTACCTTATTCATGAATAGTGTCGTATACTTGAATAGTGATGTATACATGAATAGTAACCCCGACATAAAAAGGTATAAATTTTCATAAGAAAAATCGTACTTCGTGAATAGTACCGTATTCGTGAATAGTGCTGTATACGTGAATCGTATCGCATACGTGAATAGTAACCCCGACGGAAAAGGTAAAAATTTCATAATAAAATTCATACCAATATTTCGGTGAAATGATATTGAAAGCAATAACATCATTTACAAAAAATATAACATCCCTTACCTCAAAAGAACAGTACTTCTGACTAGAATATCGGATATACAACTGAAGGAAACTTGCGCTGAATAGTAACACTCAAAGTATCTAAATACTCACAAAAATACGCTCGATATTATAAGAGAGAAAACTTCTGATTCTAGTGTGCTTTTCAAATTCTAATTCAGCACCCTATTTATAAAAAAATGCTTAGAACACCAAAGCAGAAAATTTAATAAAATAATATTTTATTTAAAAAAATTTCACGCCCACCTCTTGACCAAAATCATCATCTCACCACCAGTGGGGCCCACCCATTAAAAAAACCATTTTTATTAAAAAAATATTTATAACCCCAAAAATCAATTATTCTGGAACTTTAATAATTCATAATAAATAGCCCTTTATCAGAAAAATACGAATCTTATGTCCATTCCATAGGAAATTTAATTCTCTACAACTTTGTAGAAGGAAATGTTTCCAAATTCCGAACGAAAAGTGACCGAAATCCACATACGGATGATTTTTCACACCTTAATTCCAACAAAATAATTATAAAAAACATCAGCACTAATTCCTTCATTTATATCCACATTAAAATAAATATTTCCTTATCATATAAATTAATAATTAATTATTCATAAATAATATTATAGAACCACAATATTGACAACCAGATCGTTCCCAGGAAAGAGGGGGCCTTCCGATAAGGATTTCTCCTTACTGGCGTGCAATAAAATAACCCCTCCTAGACAGAACTTCCTTAGACATTGTCAATAATGCTATCTAATAATATTATTCAAATAATATGAATTATTGATCTGATAATGTGAAATACTGTGCAGTAACAATTATTGAATTAACAATAATATAAAATACAGTGCAATACCGTGTGCTACTGTTCAACAACGCGTATTACTTCATTTTACCCACCGGGTATTCTAACAGTGTTAACGGTAACAACTACGTCGTTATTTATAAAAACTCATACTTGTCATTTTCTTCATCCGATAGTTTTTCATTATGGGGCCCACAAATGTCTGCGCCGTCGTACGAATATTCCCTGACTGCAAGAATATTTCACTACCAACCGAATATTTCCCGACAACAATGAATATTTTATAACCACTTGCTTATTTTAAAATATTTGTGCATTTTATCCATAACTTATCACATTAATCAAATCAACCCCTTACTATTTCAAAAATAATAAATAGAGGAAATTCAATTTGTATTCATAAAAGTTGGGGTCTTACAACCTCCCTTCCTTATGAAATTTCGTCCTCGAAATTGACTTACGTACCTGGTATGTCAAAAAGGTGAGAGTATCTCGCTTTCATTTCAATTCCAACTCCCAGGTTATTTCCTCAATAGCATGATTCCTCCACAAAACTTTGACTTGTGGTTTAACCTTTGTGCATAGTACATGCTCCTTCCTATCCAAGATCTTGACAGGTACCTCCTCATACGTTAAATCTTTGGCTATCTCGTCTGGTTCAAACTCAATAATGTGGTTTGGGTCTTTCACATATTTACGAAGCACGGATATGTGAAAAACGTTATGAATACGAGACATGCTTGAAGGTAATGCGAGTCTATAGGCCACATTTCCTACTCGGTCAAGAATCTTAAATGGACCAATGAATCGTGGATTGAGCTTTCCTCTCTTCCCAAACCTCGTTACCCCTTTTCACGGAGCAACACGTAACAATACATAATCCCCAACATTAAATTTCACGTCCTTTCAATGAAGATCCGCATAACTCTGTTGTCGATCCTGTGCAGTTTATATACGTTGTTGGATCATTTGGATTTTTTTTGTAGTCATATGTACCAACTCTGGTCCCAACAATGTTGTTTCACCAACCTCATCCCAGCATACTGGTGAACGACACTTTCGTCCATACAACGCCTCGAATGGAGCCACGCCTATACTTGCCTGATAATTGTTGTTGTAGGAGAATTCCACCAATGGTAGGTACTTATCCCAACTCTCTTTGAAGTCTAGAACACAAAGTCTCAATAGATCTTCAAGAGTTTGAATAGTCCTTTCCAATTTCCCATCCGTTTGAGGATGATATGCCGAACTGAATCGTAAATCCGTGCCCATAGCTTTCTGCAAACTAACCCAAAATTATGAAGTAAACCTTGGGTCACGATCCGAAACTATGGATACTGGCATGCCATGCAACCTCACAATCTCATTTACGTACATACGAACAAGACGTT
This sequence comes from Panax stipuleanatus, assembly GCA_020205555.1. Lineage (NCBI taxonomy): Eukaryota > Viridiplantae > Streptophyta > Magnoliopsida > Apiales > Araliaceae > Panax > Panax stipuleanatus. The sequence continues at coordinate 45,999,882 of CM035120.1, forward strand.
CAAGGGAATAAGTCTCCCGTATCGACAAGAAATGAGCAGACTTGGTTAATCTATATGCCTTGAGAAACCTTGGGAAGACCCGTAACGAAATCCATGGTAATGTGTTCCCATTTCCATTTTGGAATCTCAAGTGGTTGCAATGGACCCTTTGGCACTAGATGCTCCGCCTTTACACGTTGACAAGTTAAACACCTCGAGATAAACTCCGCGATCTCTCTCTTCATATTGTTCCACCAAAATGTATGTCGAAGATCACGTTACATTTTGATACTCCCAGGATGGATTACAAACGGTGTGTTGTGTGCCTCCATCATGATTCTATGCTTCAAGTCAGAATCGTTAGGAACACAAAGTCTGGAGTTGACTCAAAGTATTCCTTCTTCATCGATTTTTGCTTCTGCAATGGCACCTTCTTGCACCTTCTTCCTCATCTTCATCAGCTCCGGGTCTGTAGCTTGAGCAGCTTTAACTTTATCAATCAAAGTTGGTTTTACGCGTATACTTGACATCATCATGTGGGTCCCCGGAGTCTTGAACTCTATCTCCATTTTTTGTAATTCACACAGAATAGGCCTTTGTGTGGACATCATCGTACTAGTTCTCACATATGATCTTCTACTCAACGCGTCAGCTACCACGTTCGCTTTTCCTGGATAGTATTGGATGGTATGGTCATAATCTTTCAACAGCTCAAGCCAACGACGTTGTCGTATGTTGAGTTCCTTTTGAGTGAAGAAATATTTAAGGCTCTTATGATCCGTATAGATCTCCACTTTATCCCCATACAGGTAGTGTCTCCAAATCTTCAATGCGAAAACGACTGCTGCCAACTCTAGATAATGAGTAGGATAATTCCTCTCATATTCCTTGAGTTGTCGTGAGGCCTAGGCTATAACTTTCCCATGTTGTGTGACGCCCCCAGAATAGGTCCATTCAACCCAATCCATTCTGAGTCGCCAAATACATGGTACAGAATTCAAATACAAACTTTATATCATACGGTCGTGCAAAATACGACCACACATCTGTGAGTGTCAATACAAATATGTAGAAAATATTAAGATTCAAACTAAGTCCTCATTACAATTATTATCACACTATTTATCAGAAATAGTGAGGACTACTACTGCTATAACTCGGACCATCACTCTGTCCCCCGACTAGTCCCCGCAACATTCTCATTTCCTGAAGAGGACAACAGATGAAAAGGGTGAGCTCAACTAGCCCAGTAAAGAATATTATGACTAAGATAATGAAAAATAAATTATCGTTAGCCTTCAACAGTTCAGATAAAATATTATTGATAACATGTTTTAGATCAATATTCGCAGCGAAAATAACCGTTCATCATCAATATTTTATCCCTGTAACATCAATCAATATCCATCTCATCAAATATTCATCTTTGCACTACAGGCCAAAGATATTCATTTGTATCATCAGTGGTCATATTCATCTCAACACCTATCATCTTTGCACTACAGGCCAAAGATATTCATCAGGTAATCATTCATCTTTTAGGACTGAGGATGATGAAAAACATTTAAAAAAAACGAATCCAGTGAGATAAAAGACAAAGACTAAGGATTCGTATTTTAGTATATCCAATTCAAAAATACCTCGTAATAATCAATTATGGAGCAAAATTCAATAATAGAGCTCAAAACTTGGATACAATCAAAGATAGTAACCTTAACAGACAATTTGGACAAATAGAAGAAAAATAAATTTTTCCGTGAATAGTGCCGTATACGTGAATAGTAACTCCGACAGAAAAAGTAAGAATTTCAACATAAAATCCATGACAATATTTCTGTATAATGATATTGAAAAGAATAACATCATTTACGAAAGAAAATAACATCCCTTACCTCAAAAGAACAGTATCTCTGACTGGAATATCGGATATAATACCGACGAAAGCTTGTACTGAATAGTAATACTCAAAGTATTAAAATACTCACAAAAATACGCTCGATATTATAGAGAGAGAAAACTTATAATTCTTGTGTGATTTTCAATTCTAACCTAAGCACCCTATTTATAGGAAAAACTTAGGATGCCAAATGAGACTAAAATAATAAAATAATATTATTTTTAAAAAAATCCTCCAGCCGCCTGCCAAAAATTCAAAAGCCATCAGCCACCATAAGTGGGACCCACCTTCCATTAAAAAAATATTTATTTTCCAAAACTTCAATAATTCATAATAAATAGCCCCTTTGTCAGAAAAATACAAATTCGATGTCCTTCTATAGGAAATTTAATTCTCTACAACTTTGCAGAAGAAAGTTTTTTAAAATTCCAAACATAAATTATCCGAAATCCATAAACAGATGATTTTCCACACCAAAATATTGATAAAAACTCACCAGCGCCAATTCCTTCTTTAATATCCACAAAATAAATATTTCCTTATCATATAAATCAATAATTAATTATTCACAAATAATATTATAGAACTACAATATTAACAACCAGGTCGTTCCCAGGACAGAGGGGACCTTCCGATAAGGACTTCTCCTTACTGGCGCGCAATTAAATAACCCCTCCTAGACAGAACTTCCTTAGACATTGTCAATAATGCTATCTAATAATATTATTCAAATAATATGAATTATTGAGTTGATAACGTGAAATACTGTGCAACGACAATTATTGAATCAATACTACAAAATATCAACTGTAGCCATTATTGAATCAATCATAAAAAAATAGCAACGTAGCAATTATTGAGTCAATAAAATATCAATGCAGCAATTATTGAGTCAATAATATAAAATATCAACGTAGCAATTATTGAGTCAATAATATAAAATATTGAACAGTAAATACTGTAACAATAATTGAGTAGGTTCCTTCTCACGTAAGACTCAATAATTCGAAATACTGTGCAATACCGTGTGCTACTGCGCACCACCGCGTACTGTATTTTAACCACCGGGTATTTCAACAGTACTAACGGTAACAACTACGCCGTTATCTTGTAAAAAAGTTATTTCTGTCACTTTCTATATCCGACAGTTATTCCGTTGTGGGGCCCACAAATAGCTGCGCCGTCGTACGAATATTCCCCGACAACAAGAATATTCCACGACCAAACGAATATTCCCCGACAACAAGAATATTTTATAACCACTTGCTCATTTTAAAAATATTTGCACATTTCACCCATAACTTTCATATTTATCAAATCAACACCTTACTTTTTCGAAATAATATATAAAGAAAATTAAATCTTTATTCATAAAAGTTGGGGTCTTACAACCTCCCCTCCTTATGAAATTTCGTCCTCGAAATTGACGTACGTACCTGGTATGTCGAAAAGGTGAGGATACCTCGCTTTCATTTCCGATTCCAACTCCCAGGTCATTTCCTCAATAGCCTGGTTTCTCCACAAAACTTTAACTTGAGGTATAATTTTTGAGCGTAGGACATGCTCCTTCCTATCCAAGATCTTGACAGGTACCTCCTCGTACGTTAAATCTTCAGCTATCTCGTCTGATTCTAACTCAATAATGCGGTTTGGATCCTTCACATATTTACGTAACACGGATATGTGAAACACGTTATGAACACGAGACATGCTTGGAGGTAAAGCGAGTCTATAAGCCACATTTCCTATTCGGTCAAGAATCTCAAATGGACCAATGAATCGTGGGTTAAGCTTTCCTCTCTTCCCAAACCTTGTAACTCCTTTCCATGGAGCAACACGTAATAACACATGGTCTCCAACATTAAATTCCACGTCCTTTCGATGAAGATCCGCATAACTCTTTTGTCGATCTTGTGCTGTTTGTATACGTTGTCGGATTATTTGGATCTTTTCCGTAGTCATACGTACTAACTCCGGTCCCAACAATGTTGTTTCACCCACCTCGTTCCAACATACTGGAGAGCGACACTTTCTCCCATACAATGCCTCGAATGGAGCTACGCCTATACTTGCCTGATAACTGTTGTTGTAGGAGAATTCCACCAATGGTAAGTACTTATCCCAACTCCCTTTGAAGTCTAGAACACAGAGTCTCAATAGATCTTCAAGAGTTTGAATAGTTCTTTCCGATTGTCCGTCTGTTTGAGGATGATAAGCCGAACTGAATCGTAAATCCGTGCCCATAGCTTTCTGCAAACTGATCCAAAATCGTGAAGTAAATCTGGGATCACGATCCAAAACTATGGATACTGGCATGCCATGCAATCTCACAATCTCATTCACGTACATATGAGCAAGACGTTCAAGGGAATACGTCTCTCGTATCGGCAAGAAATGAGCAGACTTGGTTAATCTATCAACAATAACCCAAATCGCATCTAAGCCTTGAGAAACCTTGGGAAGACCCTTAACGAAATCCATCGTAATGTGTTCCCACTTCCATTTCAGAATCTCCAGTGGTTGCAATGGACCCTTCGGCACTTGATGCTCCGCCTTTACACGTTGACAAGTTAAACATCTCGAGATGAACTCCGCGATCTCTCTCTTCATATTGCCCCACCAAAATGTATGTCGAAGATCACGATACATTTTAGTACTCCCAGGATGGATTGCAAACGGTGTGTTGTGTGCCTCCATCATGATTCTATACTTCAAGTTGAAATCGTTAGGAACACAAAGTCTGGAGTTGACTCGAAGTATTCCCTCTTCATCGATTCTTGCTTCTGGAATTGCACCTTCTTGCACCTTCTTCTTCATCTTCATCAGCTCCGCATCCGTAGCTTGAGCAGTTTTAACTTTATCAATCAAGGCTGGTTCTACGCGTATACTTGACATCATCGCACTCGTTCCCACATATGATCTTCTACTCAACGCGTCAGCTACCACGTTCACTTTTCCAAGATGGTATTGGATAGTATGATCGTAATCTTTCAACAGCTCAAGCCAACGTCGTTGCCGCATGTTGAGTTCCTTCTGAGTGAAGAAATATTTAAGGCTCTTATGATCCGTATAAATCTCCACTTTCTCTCCGTACAAGTAATGTCTCCAGATCTTCAACGCGAAAACGACTGCTGCCAACTCTAGATCATGAGTAGGATAATTCCTCTCATATTCTTTGAGTTGTCGCGAGGCATAGGCTATGACTTTCCCATGTTGCATGAGAACACATCCTAACCCTTTGCCCGAAGCATCGCTGTAAATAATAAATCCATCCGAACCAGATGGTATTGCCAGAACAGGTGCCGAAATAAGTCTCCTCTTGAGCTCTTGGAAGCTCTTCTCGCATTCCTCGCTCCAAATGAATTTTGTATCTTTCCGAGTCAACTGAGTTAATGGAGTAGCGATTCGAGAAAATCCCTCTACGAACCTCCGATAATAACCAGCTAAGCCCAGAAAGCTTCGTACTTCGGTCACCGACTTAGGTTGCTCCCAGCTTTGTATTGCTTCAATCTTCGCCGGGTCCACAGATACTCCACGTTTCGATACCACGTGCCCAAGGAATGCTACTTCCTCAAGCCAAAACTCGCATTTCTTCAGCTTAGCATATAGCTTGTTCTCACGAAGCTTTTGAAGTACCAACTTCAAATGGTGCTCATGATCTTCACGGCTTTTAGAATAGATGAGAATGTCATCAATAAAGACAACAACGAATTGATCTAAATACTCCTTAAATACACGGTTCATCATATCCATGAAAGCAGCAGGAGCATTAGTCAATCCAAAAGACATGACTAAGAACTCATAATTCCCGTATCGTGTTCTGAAAGCAGTCTTTGGAATATCCTCAGTTTTAATCTTCAACTGATGATATCCAGAACGAAGATCGATCTTTGAAAAGAATTGCGCTCCTTGCAACTGGTCGAACAGGTCATCAATACGAGGTAACGGATACCTATTCTTGATGGTGACATGGTTCAACTCCCGATAGTCAATGCAAAGTCGCATACTCCCGTCTTTCTTCTTTACGAATAAAACAGGAGCACCCCAAGGAGACGTACTAGGACGAATAAAACCGATATCTAACAACTCTTGTAATTGGACCTTTAACTCCTGAAGTTCAATAGGAGCCATTCGATATGGGGTTTTAGAAATGGGCTTTGTACCGGGCTCAAGGTCAATAAAGAATTCAACTTCACGTTCTGGGGGTAGACCGGGAAGTTCTTCGGGAAATACATCAGGAAACTCATTAACAACGGAAATATCATTCAAACCTGACGTATTCTGATTTAGATCAGTGACATGAGCTAAGAAAGCTTGACATCCGTTTTTCAATAAACGAATAGCTTTATGACTTGAAATAATATTGACTGATTTTAGTGGTTTGGTGATTTGGATTCGCACAACAGGTTGATTAGGAATATGAAAACTAACAACCTTACGAAAACAATCAATTTTGGCATGGTAAGTGGTTAACCAGTCAATTCCTAAAATCACGTCAAATGCAAGTATTTTCAAAGATATAAGATCAACAGGTAAGGTAAGGGTACCAATCTGAATCAAGCAAGATTTATAAACTGTAGATGTAACAAAGGTTTCTCCTAACGGAGTTTCAACAGATAAGTCAAAGTCTAATTTATCAGAAGTCAAGTTCAAACGTTGAGCACAAGCAGGTGAAATAAAGGAATGGGTAGCACCGGTATCTAACAAGGTGTAAACTTCGCAAGAGTTTATGATCAGCTTACCCGTAATCACCTCGTGTGGATTCCTCGCGTTTTGGGCTGTCACGACAAACGCTCTTCCAGGAATCACCGACTTTAACTTGTCTGTAACCGCCTTTGGAATCACCACCCCCGCTGAATTTGGTTTCGCCACAGGACAATCTCGAGCTATATGTCCTTCTTTTCCACAGTTATAGCATCCTTTGAATTGTTGTGGGCAGTTTGGGCTGATATGTCCCTCTTTCCCGCATTTAAAGCATACGACCGGTGGTCGTTCTCCTCCCCTCGAAACAGTTGATGCTGGTGCTGATGTTGACATCTTCGCGTTCTCATTGTTATACCTTCTCTTTTTGAAATCTCCTCCCAATTCGCTTCTTCTACTATCATGGCCACGATAACCACCGGAGTGGTTACCGCTTCTGTCATACTTTCCTCCTCGCTGGTTGTCATTGCTCCGATGACTGCTGCCACCGGTACGACCTTGGTTGTGGTCCCTCGATTGAACATAATCATTATCTCGTTCTAATAACTGGGCCCTGTTCACTACATCTGAATATAGAGAAAATTTATGAGAAATGAGGTATTGACGTATTTCGGGTTTTAAACCTCTTAGAAACATCCGCGTCATACGTTCCTCATTCTCCACATAATGAGGTGCAAACCTGGACAGCTCCGCGAACTTAGCCTCGTACTGGGATACCGTCATGTTGTTTTGCTCGAGTCTGATAAACTCTACTTCCTTCATATGACGAATACTTTCAGGAAAGTACTTGTCATTAAACAGTTTCTGGAACGCTTCCCAAGACATCTGGAGTGCAGCAGGCTGGGTACGCTTCACGGATTCCCACCAGTAATCTGCCTCTCCACGGAACATAAACGTGGCGAATGGAACCTTCTGTTCCTCTGTACATCCCAAGACATCAAATATCTTGGTAATTTGTTTAATCCACGTCTCCGCCTTGATCGGATCTGGCTTTCCCAGAAACTCTGGTGGTCCCAATTCTTTGAACTGCTTGGCAGTGACAGCTCGCGTGTTGTTATTATCTCCACCTGTATGTTGCACACGAGTCTCCCTCGTCTGATTTTGCATGAACTGCAAAAAACTTCTAAACATTTCATCGTTTATCGTCTGACCAGTGTTATTTTCAGGATGAACATTGCCTTCTTGTTGCACGTTCTCCTGGTTAACGATTAAAGGTGTCTCCACGGTCTCATTCACTTCGTTGTTAACGTTCTCAGCTGCCATTCTCAAATACTGCCATAAAACAAGGGTTAATTAAACAAGTCAACATATCACATATTAACCCTATGCTCCGACTGACCAATTAAATACCACATAAGCTTAGGTAGGACACACTAGCGAAGGATTTACTCGTCTCTCCCCTCCTAGTTCTATTCCCCGATCTCCGCCAGAGATCATATCCCTAAGCTCTGATACCAACTGTGACGCCCCCAGAATAGGTCCATTCAACCCAACCCATTCTGAGTCGCCAAATACATGGTACAGAATTCAAATACAAACTTTATATCATACGGTCGTGCAAAATACGACCACACATCTGTGAGTGTCAATACAAATATATAGAAAATATTAAGATTCAAACTAAGTCCTCATTACAATTATTATCACACTATTTATCAGAAATAGTGAGGACTACTACTGCTATAACTCGGACCATCACTCTGTCCCCCGACTAGTCCCCGCAACATTCTCATTTCCTGAAGAGGACAACAGATGAAAAGGGTGAGCTCAACTAGCCCAGTAAAGAATATTATGACTAAGATAATGAAAAATAAATTATCGTTAGCCTTCAACAGTTCAGATAAAATATTATTGATAACATGTTTTAGATCAATATTCGCAGCGGAAATAACCGTTCATCATCAATATTTTATCCCTGTAACATCAATCAATATCCATCTCATCAAATATTCATCTTTGCACTACAGGCCAAAGATATTCATTTGTATCATCAGTGGTCATGTTCATCTCAACACCTGTCATCTTTGCACTACAAGCCAAAGATATTCATCAGGTAATCATTCATCTTTTAGGACTGAGGATGATGAAAAACATTTAAAAAAAACGAATCCAGTGAGATAAAAGACAAAGACTAAGGATTCGTATTTTAGTATATCCAATTCAAAAATACCTCGTAATAATCAATTATGGAGCAAAATTCAAGAATAGAGCTCAAAACTTGGATACAATCAAAAATAGTAACCTTAACAGACAATTTGGACAAATAGAAGAAAAATAAATTTTTCCGTGAATAGTGTCGTATACGTGAATAGTAACTCCGACGGAAAAAGTAAGAATTTCAACATAAAATCCATGACAATATTTTTATATAATGATATTGAAAAGAATAACATCATTTACGAAAGAAAATAACATCCCTTACCTCAAAAGAACAGTATCTCTGACTGGAATATCGGATATAATACCGACGGAAGCTTGTACTGAATAGTAATACTCAAAGTATTGAAATACTCACAAAAATACGCTCGATATTATAGAGAGAGAAAACTTATAATTCTGGTGTGATTTTCAATTCTAACCTAAGCACCCTATTTATAGGAAAAACTTAGGATGCCAAAGGAGACTAAAATAATAAAATAATATTATTTTTAAAAAAATCCTCCAGCCGCCTGCCAAAAATTCAAAAGCCATCAGCCACCATAAGTGGGACCCACCTCCCATTAAAAAAATATTTATTTTCTGAAACTTCAATAATTCATAATAAATAGCCCCTTTGTCAGAAAAATACAAATTCGATGTCCTTCTATAGGAAATTTAATTCTCTACAACTTTGCAGAAGAAAGTTTTTCCAAATTCCAAACATAAATTATCTGAAATCCATAAACAGATGATTTTCCACACCAAAATATTGATAAAAACTCACCAGCGCCAATTCCTTCTTTAATATCCACAAAATAAATATTTCCTTATCATATAAATCAATAATTAATTATTCACAAATAATATTATAGAACTACAATATTAACAACCAGGTCGTTCCCAGGACAGAGGGGGCCTTCCGATAAGGACTTCTCCTTACTGGCGCAATTAAATAACCCCTCCTAGACAGAACTTCCTTAGACATTGTCAATAATGCTATCTAATAATATTATTCAAATAATATGAATTATTGAGTTGATAACGTGAAATACTGTGCAACGACAATTATTGAATCAATACTACAAAATATCAACTGTAGCCATTATTGAATCAATCATAAAAAAAATAGCAACGTAGCAATTATTGAGTCAATAAAATATCAATGCAGCAATTATTGAGTCAATAATATAAAATATCAACGTAGCAATTATTGAGTCAATAATATAAAATATTGAACAGTAAATACTGTAACAATAATTGAGTAGGTTCCTTCTCACGTAAGACTCAATAATTCGAAATACTGTGCAATACCGTGTGCTACTGCGCACCACCGCGTACTGTATTTTAACCACCGGGTATTTCAACAGTACTAACGGTAACAACTACGCCGTTATCTTGTAAAAAAGTTATTTCTGTCGCTTTCTATATCCGACAGTTATTCCGTTGTGGGGCCCACAAATAGCTGCGCCGTCGTACGAACATTCCCCGACAACAAGAATATTCCACGACCAAACGAATATTCCCCGACAACAAGAATATTTTATAACCACTTGCTCATTTTAAAAATATTTGCACATTTCACCCATAACTTTCATATTTATCAAATCAACACCTTACTTTTTCGAAATAATATATAAAGAAAATTAAATCTTTATTCATAAAAGTTGGGGTCTTACATGTTGCATGAGAACACATCCTAACCCTTTGCCTGAAGCATCACTGTATATGATAAATCCATCCGAACCAGATGGTATTGTCAGAGCAGGTGCCGAAATGAGCCTCCTCTTGAGCTCTTGGAAGCACTTTTCGCATTCCTCGCTCCAAATGAATTTGTATCTTTTCGAGTCAACTGAGTTAACGGAGTAGCGATTCGAGAAAATCCTTCCACGAATCTCCGATAATAACCAGCTAAACCTAGAAAGCTACGTACTTCGGTCACCAACTTTGGTTGCTCCCAACTTTGTATTGCTTCAATCTTCGTCGGGTCAATAGATACTCCATGTTTTGATACTACGTGCCCAAGGAATGCTACTTCCTCAAGCCAGAACTCGCATTTCTTCATCTTGGCATATAGCTTGATATCACGAAGCCTTTGAAGTACCAGCTTCGAGTGGGGCTCATGATCTTCACGGCTTTTGGAATAGATGAGGATGTCATCAATAAAGACAACCTCGAACTGATCCAAATACTCTTTGAATACACGGTTTATCATATCCATGAAAGCAGCAGGAGCATTAGTCAATCCAAAAGACATAACTAGGAATTCATTATGCCCGTATAGAGTTCTGGAGGCAATCTTTGGAATATACTTAGTTTTAATCTTCAGCTGATGATATCCGGAACCAAGATTGATCTTTGAAAAGAATTGTGATCCTTGCAACTAGTCGAACAGGTCATCAATATGAGGTAGCGGATACCTATTCTTGATGGTGACATGGTTCAACTCCCGATAGTCAATACAAAGTCGCATACTCCGGTCTTTTTTCTTTACAAATAAAACAGAAGCACCCCAAGGAGACGTACTAGGACAAATAAAATTGATGTCTAACAACACCTGTAGTTGGACCTTTAACTCCTGAAGTTCAATCAGAGCCATTCGATACGGGGTTTTAGAAATAGGTTTTGTATCGGGTTCAAGGTCAATAAAGAATTCAACTTCACGTTCTGGGGGTAGACCGGGAAGTTCTTCGGGAAATACATCGGGAAACTCATTAACAATAGAAATATCATTCAAACCTGACATATTCTGGTTTAGATCAGTGAAATGGGCTAAGAAAGCTTGACATCCGTTTTTCAATAAACGAATAGCTTTATGACTTGAAATGACATTTACTGATTTTAGTGGTTTGGTGGTTTGAATTCGCACAACAGGTTGGTTAGGAATATAAAAACTAACAACCTTACAAAAACAATCAATTTTGGCATGATAAGTGGTTAACCAATCAATTCCTAAAATCACGTCAAACGCAAATATTTTCAAAGATATAAGATCAACAGGTAGGGTGAGGTTACCAATTTGAATCAAGCAAGATTTAGAAACTGTAGATTTAACGAAGGTCTCTTCTAACGGAGTCTCAACAGATAAGTCAAGGTCTAATTTCTCAGGTGTTAAGTTCAAACGTTGAGCACATGTAGGTGATATAAAAGAATGGGTAGCACCGGTATCTAATAAAGTGTAAACTTCGCAAGAGTTTATGATTAGCTTACCCGTGATCACCTCGTTCTGGTTCCTCGCATTTTGGGTAGTCACAACAAACGCTCTTCCAGGAACCACCAACTTTGACTTGTCCGGAACCGCCTTTAGAATCACCACCCCTGCTGGACTTGGTTTCGCTACAGGACAATCTCGAGCTATATGTCCTTCCTTTCCATAGTTATAGCATGCCTTGAATTATTGTGGGCAGTTTGGGCTGATATGTCCCTCTTTCCTGCATTTATAGCATACGACCGGTGGTCAGTCTCCTTCCCTAAAAACAGTTGATACTGGTGCTGTTGTCGACGTCTTCACGTTCTCATTGTTGTACCTTCTCTTTTTGAAATCTCCCCCCGACTTGCTTCTTCTACTATCATAGCCACGATTACCACCAGAGTGGTTACCGCTTCTGTCATGATACTTTCCTCCCCACTGGTTGTCATTGCTCCTATGACTGCTGCCACCGGTATGACCCTGGTTGTGGTCCCTTGGTTGAACATACTCATTATCTCATTCTAATAATTGAGCCCTGTTTACTACATCTAAATATAAGGAAAATTTGTGAGAAATGAGGTATTGACGTATTTCGGGTTTCAAGCCTCTCAGAAACATCCGCGTCATACGTTCCTCATTCTCCACCAAATGAGGTGCAAACCTGGACAACTCTGCAAACTTAGCCTCTTACTGGGACACGGTCAAGTTGTTCTATTCCAGTCTGATAAACTCTATGTCCTTCATATGACGAATACTTTTAGGAAAGTACTTGTCATTGAACAGTTTCTGGAACGCTTCCCAATACATATTGAGTGCGGCAGGCTGGGTACGCTTCACAGATTCCCACCAGTAATCTGCCTCTCCAAGGAACATAAAGGTGGCGAATGGAACCTTTTATTCCTCCGTGCATCCCAAGACATCAAATATCTTCGTAATTTATTTAACCCACGTTTTCGCCTTAATCGGATCTGACTTTCCCAAAAATTTCGGTGGTCCCAACTCTTTGAACTGCTTGGCAGTGACAAGTCACGAGTTGCTATTATCTCCACCTGTATTTGAAACCCGAGTATCTCTCTTCTGGTTTTGCATGAACTGCAAAAAGCTTCTAAACATTCCATCATTCATCGTTTGATCGATTAGGTTGTTTTCAAGAGGAATATTGCCTTCTTGTTGCATATTCTCCTGGTTGGTGATTAAAGGTGTCTCAACGGTCTCATTCACTCCATTGTTAACATTCTCAGCTGCCATTCTCAAATACTGCCATAAAATAAGGGTTAATTAAACAAATTAACATATCACATATTAACCCTATACTCTCACCGACCAAATAAACACCACATAAGCTTAGGTAGGATATACTAGTGAAGGATTTACTCGTCTCTCCCCTCCTAGTTCTATTCCCTGATCTCCGCCAGAGACCATATCCCTAAGCTCTGATACTAACTGTGACGCCCCCAGAATAGGTCCAATCCAACCAACCCATTCTGCATCGCCAAATACATGGTACAGAATTCAAATACAAACTTTTATATCACACGGTCGTGCAAACTACGACCACACAGCTGTGAGTATCAATACAAATATGTAGAAAATATAAACATTCAAACTAAGTCTTCATTATAATTATTATCACACTATTTTATAAAAATAGTGAGGACTACTACTGCTCTAACTTGGACCATCACTCTGTCCCTCGACTAGTCCCTGCGACATTCTCATTTCCTGAAGAGGACAATAGATGAAAAGGGTGAGCTCAACTAGCCCAGTAAAGAATATTATGACTAAGATAATGAAAAATAAATTATCGTTAGTCTTCAACAAATCAGATAAAATATTATGGACAACAAGTTTTAGATCAACAACCGTAGCAGAAATAACAATGCATCAGAAGAATTAAGTAGAAAATAATGTCTACTATCTTCTATGATTTGAAAGTCCATAATCAATATTTTATCCCTGTAACATCAATCAATATATATCTTGAATCAAATATTCATCTTTGCACTACAGACCAAAGATATTCATTTATATCACCAGTTGGTCATGTGTATCTCAACACCTGTCCATCTTTGCACTACGGGCCAAAGATATTCATCAAATAATCATCCATCTTTGCACTACAGGCCAAAGATATTCTTTTGTATCACCATTTAAGACTGAAGATGATGAAAAATATTTTAAAGAACGAATCTAGTGAGATAAAGGACAAAAATTAGGAATTCGTAATTTAGTTTATCCAAGTTCAAGAATACTCCATAATAATCAATTGTGGAGCAAAATTCAAGAATGAAGATCAAAACTTGGATCCAATCAAAGATAAGAACCATAATAGCCAACTTGGACCAAGAAAAGAAAATTTAATTTTTTTGTGAATAGTACCGTATTCGTGAATAGTGTCGTATACGTGAATAGTAATCCCGACTGAAAAACGTAAAAATTTCATAATAAAATTCATACCAATATTTCGGTGAAATGATATTGAAAGCAATAACATCATTTACGAAAAATATAACATCCCTTACCTCAAAAGAACAGTACTTCTGACTGGAATATCGGATATACAACTGAAGAAAACTTGCGCTGAATAGTAACACTCAAAGTATCTAAATACTCACAAAAATACGCTCGATATTATAGAGAGAGAAAACTTCTGATTCTGGTGTGATTTTTAAATTCTAATTCAGCACCCTATTTATAGAAAAATGCTTAGAATGCCAAAGCAGAAAATTTAATAAAATAATATTTTATTTAAAAAAAATTCACGCCCACCTCTTGACCAAAATCATCATCTCACCACCAGTGGGGCCCACCCATTAAAAAACATTTTTATTAAAAAAACATTTATAAACCCAAAAATCAATTATTCCGGAACTTTAATAATTCATAATAAATAGCCCTTTTATCAGAAAAATACGAATCCTATGTCCATTTCATAGGAAATTTAATTCTCTACAATTTTGTAGAAGAAAGTTTTTCCAAATTCGGAATGAAAAGTGACTGAAATCCACATACGGATGATTTTTCACACCTCCATTCCAACAAAATACTGATAAAAAATATCAGCACTAATTCCTTCATTTATATCCACATTAAAATAAATATTTCATTATCATATAAATCAATAATTAATTATTCATAAATAATATTATAGAACCACAATATTGACAACCAGGTCGTTCCTAGGAAAGAGGAGGCCTTCCGATAAGGATTTTTTCTTACTGGCGCGCAATTAAATAACCCCTCCTAGACAGAACTTCCTTAGACATTGCCAATAATGCTATCTAATAATATTATTCAAATAATATGAATTATTGATCTGATAATGTGAAATGCTGTGCAGTAACAATTACTGAATTAACAATAATATAAAATAATGTGCAATACCGTGTGCTACTGTGCAACAACGCGTATTACTTCATTTTATCCACTGGGTATTCCAACAGTGTTAAAGGTAACAACTACGCCGTTATTTATAAAAACTCATACTTGTTGTTTTCTTCATCCCGCAGTTTTTTGTTATGGGGCCCACAAATGTCGACGCCGTCGTTCGAATATTCCCCGACAGCAAGAATATTCCACGACCAACCGAATATTCCCCGACAACAATGAATATTTTATAACCACTTGCTTATTTTAAAATATTTATGCATTTTATCCATAACTTATCACATTAATCAAATCAACCCCTTACTATTTCAAAAATAATAAATAGAGGAAATTCAATTTTTATTCATAAAAGTTGGGGTCTTACACTATGTGACTTAATAGTAATATAGATTTAAGCACAAGCTCTCTCAAATGACTACACATGGTAATACGGTATATGTTTATCCGAATTACAAATCATGAAGTCTATCACATGTAAAAATCATGAACACGTGCTAATATGGTCAAATCTACACTTGTAATTCTTTTTCCAATTTCATACAAGTTATTTCGGTAGTTGGTGATCAAGCAACTAAGCAGGCAAAACAAACCATATTAGGCAATCCGTACATAATCAACTAGAGCTCAACATAGAAGCATACATATCTGAACTTAAGCAAAAAGATCCATTAAAATCCCATAATGAAGATTAGTTCATAACTGAAGCAATAACCATTATCAAAACTTGTTCATACATTGAGAATCAAAAATGGAAGTAAAGAGATGCTAAGAGATAAGAAATGCAAATCTGAAATCTCTACTTCAAATGTGAACCATCAATGTAGAGTCAAATCCTTCAAACAACCAATCCAAACCCTAATATATGCAAAATATATGGAAATCTAAGAGAAATCAAGAAAGAAGCCAAAAATATAAAAGAGTAGGCTACAAGCTCTCTCCCCCTCTCTAAAACCCTAAAACAGCAATAAAAATGTTCAAAAGATAGTATCTCAACTTCCAAATACACCCTTATAAGGAAAAACACACAAAACAGGAATAAGTGAAAAAGTCAACTTTGGTCAATGTTGGCCTGGCACGGCCACACCACCCCGTAGGCAAAATGGGGCGCGGGCGCGCTGATACTTGTCGAATTCTCCTCCTGGCGCGGGCGTGCTGTGATTACCCTTTGTAAGGGCGCGGCCGCGCTCTGCAGATTTCTTGCAGAATGCTCGATGTTCTCTTGCTGGTGTACTGCTGCTGCTGATTAGTGTTCAAGCTTTATATTCTTTCACTTCACATACCACAATCACTTTCCATTTTCACCTATGCACTCCACCATAAGTCCTTTGCTCGCCATCAAGCCGATTCCATGCTCATTCCAGCCACGATGCTATCAATAGAGTTTCCGCCATGCAATCTACAAAATGAAGATAAAAAGCATAAAAAGGAACTAAAACATGTGAGATTAAGCTATAGTTATAGTAAGTTGATAACCAATAAGTAGGTATAAAACCTACTTATCAGAATATCAGAGAGTTACAGAGAAAAGAGAAAGAAGAAGAAGGAGACAGCTTTGGTAAATCAAAACACATAATCATCATCATCACCATCATCTTCTTCTTCTAAAGGTATAATCTAATTTAAGTTTTGTTCTTCTATGTTTTCATAGTTTAAAGTTCTCTATATTTGAGTTTTTCATAAAATTCATGTAAACATGGATTTTATATGTAATTGGTGTTATAAATGTTTGTATATGATTTATATGAGTGTTTAATTTGTTCAATTCATGTAAATATGATGAGAATGAAGAAATCATGTTCATAGCAATTTACAGTGAACTATTTTGGAAAAAATGGTGTTTTCTTCAAAATCATAAAATTAAAGGTTTTTAATTGTTTGTTGTAATGTTTCTATGTATTAAAACATGTTAGAAACATAAGAATATGATTTTGTCATGTTTTATCTAGATTATATGAACTGAATTCTGAGTTTGGTGCGATAAAATATGCCAAATTGGCTTTTTCGGCACAGTTTGCGAAGCTGTTTGCGTCTGACTGTGACATGGTGCCGCATCGCCAGTTCTGTGAGTAAACTGGGCGTTGCAGCGCCACTGCAGAGTCAGGTGATGTGGCACGGCGCCGCAGCGCCAGTTATATTTGTTAACTGAAGCGCTGCAGCGCCAAGACCGGATTTCAAAGAGTAATGACGTGGCACAGCGCTGTAGCGCCGGATGTAGTTCATTATGTAGCGCTACAGTGCCACCTATGCAATTTAGTCAAAAAATTATATTTAAATATATAATTTTATGAGAATGTTAATGTAATAAATATATAAGCATGTTAATAAAATTATATGCTAATTGGATAGTATTAAATCATATCTTTAAATATGAAATGTATGATTTGAAATTATAATTTTATAAATTATAAAGTTTGATGTGAATATGTGGTTTGATCATATTATATGATAATTAGTGATTAAACCTAATAACTAAAGAATGATGAGTTAACCTAGATGGGTTCACTAATGATGTGAATTAGCTATATGGTAACTAATTTATGTTACTATTGTTAATTACGTATACGTAAGATAATTATGGAATGAGGTGTTAATTGCTAGCTTGCGCGCGAGGCAAGTTTTTCTTACTCTAACTCGATTATGTTTAATTGTGCAAGTTCCTAAAACCTGTCTTTTACATTGTGCAAGTTTTCTAACTATACTTTTATTTGAGCAAGTTCCTTTTATTCTGCAACGGACAAGTATTTTATTGAAGTTCATTATTGAAATAATGTAACCTTGACTTAATTGTTCAAGCAAGGTTTTATTGTATCTTTCAAATGCTTTAAGTTTATTTCTAAATCATACCTGTTAAATATGATTTCTATTGTTATGACACATAGTTATTTCATAATTCTTTTGTTATTGAATTCTTAATTATTGTAAGTTGATTCAACTACTCCTTAGTTGATGATAGTTAAACTCTAAATTACCCTTTGAGCTTATCCAAACCAAACTTTCTTTGGTGCAGACTCGTTAATTAATACTGAGATGAACAACCCTATTAATAGGGAATTACCATGCGAAAACGTTAAGATGTTCGTGCACAATACATGGTACGAAGGGCTGATCCCCCTAAGAATGAGTTAGAGTCCATATAGTCTAACGAATGTTAAAGGTTTAAATAGAAATGTTTATAACCTGGGACATAGTTCAAGGTCTTGTGACCCTAAGATGAATTCTAGATTCTATATTTCAATTCTTCATTATTGATGATAACGAATGTTATTCAATTCAGTTGAACTTATTTAACGATATGTTATCCTTATTGATTGTCATTATTCAAGTGGGCTTTTGTTTGCTCAGTCTTGCATATATATCCATTGTAACCAAAGTTGAGAAGGTTGATGAGCCGTCAACCAGTAAAAGCAAGGGCAAGATGAACAAGTGAAGACTTGTTCATATTTATGATATGTTTTTGTAATAAGACCTTAACTATTATACGAAGTTTTAGTTTCCGCACTTGATATTTGTTTAAGGTTAGAAACCTGGGAACATTTTGACAAGGTTGTAATCCTTTTTATAAGGAAGATTTTATTATTAAGGTTGTAATTTATTTTACATTCCTTATTTGCCGGCAGTTAGTTATGTTTTATTAGATAGTGAACACCAAATCCTGTGGAAATGAAGTACCCGAATTTGGGAGTGTCACAAGTTGGTATCAGAGCCTTAGGTTATGAACCTTAGGTGGGGAACCTTAGGGAGTAGCCTTATATGAGATCGAAAATATAGTGATAATAGTCGAGATAATAAACTACCTTATGTGCGATGTGTTTATGTATACGAGAGTATCGAAGGGTATCGATCGGTATCACGTAATAATTAAAACTTAAAAAATTTTGTCAAGATGACGATTGTTGGAGAGTCCAGTCAGGCTAGGGAGGCGTTACCTCAGGTGCCTAGGGATGAGGAGCCCAGAGACATCCAGATTGTCTGGGAGAAGTTGGTTCAGAGAGAGCTATCTCTGTTGATCATAATAGTGGGTCAGGAGCATGAGCTAGTCTTTGACCAAGATGATAAGGATGAGTTAGAGGAATAGGAGGAGGATAATGAAGAGGAATTTTTGCCTAACTCTATCAGCGCTGTGAGGTACGAGGAAGTCTACGACCGCAATATTGAGCTGCAGGATAGAGTCAAAGAGCTGGAGGAGCTGGTGAATGTGAGCCAAACTACTATTCAGCAGAAGGAGGAGATGATTCTAGATCTGGATGAGCATCTTGGAAACATGGAATGGGATGTAGTTCACGTAGGGGGAGAGAGAGATGATGCACTAGCTGAGCTAGAGAAACTGAAGAACGACATGAAAGAGTTGACGAAGCGTGCTAGAGCGGAGGATGCGTGCTTAAAGGCTACTCAACGTGCAGATTGTGCTGAAGACGAGGTTCAAGAGAAGAAGGCCAAGATGAAGAAGACAGACTATGCTTTTCATTCGGCAATAGATAAGACCCAGGATCGAGTATTTTATTACCCAGCTCAATTCAAGGATTTGTCGTGGTATATGTTGGATCATAGAACAGTGTTTCGGGTGATGGAAGAAGAACGTGGAGAGGCTGTGTGACGTCTTAACATGCCTAGAAAGTAGAGTAATAAACTATGTGATTACTTATGTATTAAATAAGTGTAAGTCCCAGAGTTTGTGATAATAATGGGATAAGATGATGATGTAATCCTGTAACTTGTTTCAGCTTAGGAAAGTTGATGTAAATAGCAGAGATGCTATCTATTCTATGTTTTAAAAACCATGGATGAATAAAATATTTAAATTTATTGAGGTGTTATAGGTTCAAGTGTGAATTTATTATTTTAAATGTTTAAGTTGATCTTAAATATTTAAAAGATGAGTAGGGAGCTAATAAAAGTATGTCTTAACAAAAAGATGCCTCCTAGAAGAAGACCAGCATGTCAACAACCAGAGGGTTCTACGAATAACAACAACAACGATGAGGCGAATGCCAATCCAGTTCAACAATTGGTGAATTTACTTACGGGAGAACTTACGAATTAGCCACAAGTTCAAGCTGCGACATTCAAGGAATTCAAAGTGGCAGGACCGCCAGAATTCAATGGATCCATGAACCCGATAGAGACCAAGACGTGGGTGATGGAAATGGAAAAGGTCGTCGATGTGGCCAGAATCAACGACGACCAAAAGACGGCTTTTACGATAATCATGCTAAAGTCGGAAGCTAGCTACTAGTGGCAAGCTAACAAGACTCAAGGGGGAGAAGGTGTGATAGCATGGGACCGATTCAAAGAGATATTCTTTGAAATGTACTTTCTGATAAGCTCGCAAAACCAAATAGAGGTTCAGTTTCTAGAGCTGAAATAGGGAACGAGGTCGGTGCTGGAGTACGCCGCAAAGTTCAACGAGCTGGCAAAGTTTTCAACATACCAGGTCAGTACTGATGAGAGGAAGGCAAGAAGGTTTGAGCAGGGATTGAAGCCCTGGTTTTACAGTAAGGTCTCCATGTTCCAGCTGAAGACATTTGCAGCTGTGTTGGAAAAGGCAATCATCGCGGAAGGTGAAAGCGATGCCTTGACCAAGTATAACATAGACCTGAAGAAGAAGAAGAAGAAGAAGAACAAGAAGAGTGAGACTGGGAATAAGGCTGGTGGTAGTGGTACCAACCAGAAGAGGAAGTGGAACGACAGCATTTTTGCTGGAAGTTAATAGGGAAGCCAGCAGAAGAGAAGGTTTGAAACATGTGCTACATGCGGGAAGAATCACACTGAAGTGTGCTTAAAAGGAAGGTGGGTATGTTTCAATTGTGTTTAGGAAGGCCATATTGCGCCGAATTGTCCTAACCCAAAGAAAGGAGCTTGCTTTACATGTGGATCGAAGGATGACATGGCTCGGGATTGCCCTAAGAAGCCAGTTGGAGGGGAAGAGGAAGTAACAGCGGCAATATATTGACTATCACTGGACCACCGCAATCGAGCTGACCCACTACCAAAACATTTAACATGACCATACAGGATGCTGTGCAGTCAAAGGATGTGGTGTCAGGTATCATTGTAATTAATAGTATTAATGCTTATATATTATTTGATTTGGGTGCTACTTGTTCATTTATATCTGATGATTTTGCTAAGGATTTAGACTTACCTAAGGAGGAACTAATTTACCCTTTAAACATAGAGATTGCGAATAGGGAGGTTATTCCTGTTAGGTTCGTACACAAGGACTTTAGATTGAACATTAAAGGTCATGAGTTGATGGTAAACTTAATTCTGATAAAAATTGGGGAATTTGATGTTATATTGGGTATGGATTGGTTGTTCAACCATAGGGCAGTAATTGATTGCCAAAAGAAGTTTGTAAGCTTTACGACTCAGTCGAAGGTAGTGTTTTATGGCAGCAAATCGCCTAGACAAGCGAGTTGTCTGACGATTATGCAGGTCAAGAAGCTATTGAAGCAAGGTTGTGTAGGGTACTTAACCTACATAGTGGATACTCGTAAGGAGAGACCAAAGTTGGAAGAGATATCAGTTGTTAAAAATTTTGTGGATGTGTTTCCGAGCATTTTGCCAGGACTTCCGCCGGATAGAGAAATAGAGTTTGTGATCAACTTAGCGCTGGGGACTGCTCCGATATCGAAAGCACCGTACAGAATGGCTCCGGTAGAGATGAAGGAGTTGATGGTTCAACTGCAGGAATTGCTGGACAAGAATTATATTCAACCGAGCGTATCAGCCGTGGGGAGCGTCGGTATTGTTCGTCAAGAAGAAGGATGGATCAATGCGGCTTTGCATTGATTATAGGGAGTTGAACAAAGTCATGATCAAGAATAAGTATCCTTTACCTAGAATCGATGACTTGTTCGATCAACTAAAGGGATCTAGATACTTCTCAAAAATAGATTTGAGAAGTGGATATCATCAGTTGAAGGTAAGATGAGAGGATGTACCGAAGACGGCATTTAGAAGTCGGTATGGACATTACGAGTTCTTGGTGATGTCATTTGGTCTAAGGAATGCACCAGCAGCATTTATGGACTTAATGAATAGGGTGTTTAAGCCATTTCTAGACAAGTTCGTAGTGGTGTTCATAAATGACATTTTGGTCAATTCCAAAACTAAGAAGGAACACACGGAACATTTGAGGTTGACATTTGAATCGCTGAGACAGGCGAAGTTATATGCAAAATTCTTCGAAGTGCAAATTCTGGTTAGAACGTGTGCAATTTCTTGGTCACGTGATTGACAAAGATGGGATTTCAGTAGATCCGTCGAAGGTTGAAGCTATAATGAATTGGGATCAGCCGAAGACACCGTCATAAGTAAGGAGTTTCTTGGGATTGACATGTTACTATAGAAGATTTATTTAAGACTTTTCCAAAATCGTAACTCCGTTGATAAATTTGACTCGAAAGACGGTTAAGTTCGTTTGGACGAAAAAGTGTGAGAGTTTTTAGGAACTGAAGAAGAGGTTGAGTACTGTGCCTGTGTTGACATTGCCTGATAGTACAGAAAATTTCGTGGTATACCATGATGCTTCACATAAAGGATTAGGTTATTTGCTGATGCAGAACGGCAAAGTCATTGCTTATGCATCACGTCAGCTGAAGGACTATGAGAAAAGGTATCCGACCCATGACTTAAAATTGGCAGCAGTAGTGTTTACGTTGAAGATACGGAGACACTACTTATATGGAGAAAAGTGTGAGATATATACAGACCATAAGAGTCTGAAGTATATCTTTACACAAAAAGATTTGAATATGCGCCAAAGGAGATGGTTGGAGCTTATCAAGGATTATGATTGAGAGATTCTTTATCATTCGGGTAAAGCGAATGTCATTACTGATGCCTTAAGCAGAAAGGGTCGTGAGAAGTTAATGTTGCTAACTGCTCAGGAACAGTTGGTAAATGAGATGGCTAAGTTGGAGCTGGAAGTTAAGTATCCGAAGGAATCAGATGAGAGATTGTTGTAAGTAACTACCGATTCAACCTTGGTGGACAAGGTAAAAGAGGCGCAACTACATGATGAGGAGTGTGAAAAGATCCGAAGAGAGTAACCGATGGTGAAGAGATAAAGTTTAAGATTGATAATGATGGACTGCTACGGTTTGAAGGGAGAATCTAGGTACCGCCAATACCAGAAATCAAAGAGGGAATTTTGGGCGAAGCTCATAGTTTGAGATATTCGATTCACCTTGGGAGTACAAAGATGTACCAGGATCTCAGACAACATTTTTGGTGGCCGAATATGAAGAGAGACGTTGCTGAATGTGTTGCAAAATGTCTAACATGTCAGAAGGTCAAAGCAGAACACCAGAGACCAAGTGGATTGCTACAACCACTGGAGATTACAGAATGGAAGTGGGAGCATATCACGATGGATTTTGTGGTTGGTCTTCCAACGACTTAGAAAGGCTATGATGCAGTATAGGTTATCATGGATAGGCTGACGAAGTTAGCGCATTTCTTACCTATCGAGATTATATTCAACTTAGATCAGTTGGCGAAGTTGTACGTTAAAGAAATTATTTCTAGATATGGTGTTCCGGTATCAATTGTATCAGACAGGGATCCGCGTTTCACATTAAATTTCTGGAAGCGATTACAGGAATGTTTGGGAACGCAATTGCAAATGAGTATAGCGTACCATCCTCAAACTGATGGCCAGAGCGAGAGAACGATTCAGACTCTAGAGGATATATTGAGAGCTTGTGTTATGGACTTTAAAGAAAGCTGGGATGATTATTTACCATTGGTAGAATTTGCCTACAACAACAGTTACCATGCAAGTATTGGCATGCCGCCTTACAAAGCATTATACGGCAGGAAATGCAGGAGTCCATTATGTTGGGATGAGGTCGGTGAGCGTCAACTGTTGGGATCGAAATTGGTGCAACAAACTGCTGAGATCATCAAGCTGATCAGAACAAGATGGGTTGCTGCTCAGGACAGACAGAAGAAATATGACAATTATCATCGTCAGAATTGAGAGTTTGAAGTAGGAAGCTTCCTTTTCCTGAAGGTATCTCCCTGGAAGGGGAAGATTCGATTTGGCAAGAAGGGGAAATCGAGTTCCAGATTTATTGGACCTTTTGAGATACTGCGAAGGGTTGGTGAAGTAGCTTACAAGGTTGCGTTACCTCTAGAGTTAGATCATATTCATAACGTTTTCCATATTTCTGTGTTGCGATCGTACAAACACGATTACAAGCATGTGATAGAGTATGAGCCGTTACAGTTCGATAAAGACTTAACATATGAAGAGGTTCATGTTCAGATAGTTGACAAGAAAGAGCAAGTACTTAGAAATAAAGTGATACCTTCTGTTAAGTTAATCTGGAGGAACCACAATGCTGAAGAAGCTACGTGGGAACTCGAAGATGTTATAATGAAAACTTATCCCCAATTATTTGCTGAATTTTCTTGTATAACGATTCTGGGGACATAATCTTTTTAAAGGGGGGAAGAATGTGACGAATGAGTTTTTTTTGTTGTGATTCTGGGGACAGAATCCTTTTAAGGAGGGAAGACTGTAACAAATGAGATTTTAATTATTTATAGAATTAAATAAATATTTTAGTTGATTTATTTATTGAGTTGAATAAATAATTGATGTGATTATGTTGTGGAGTAATTTAATTAAGTGTAATATGTTAATTAAATTGATGTTTAATATTAAATTAATGTTTAAGTAATTTTGTGGGTGAAGTTCCAATTTAATTGAGATAATTAAATTAGATGAATATTATGTGGTATTTGGTAGTAATGATTTAATGAATAATTTTAGTAATGTATAATTTAATTTAAATAATTAAATTAGAGATTTATTAATTTGTTACATGGAATTATGATTGAATGAGTAAATTATAATTGTGTAGCAATTTAATATTATGTGGTAATTTTATTTAGTAAATTGATGTTAGCTTTAATTTAATTAAATTAGAATGTTGGGATTCAATTAAATAAAGTGTGACATTGGAAACTATATTGTAAAAGGAGTTATTAAAATAAATTAAAAGGGTTTTAATTATGTTTTATCAAACAAGGCCCTTAAGTCTATTTTAATGTAGTTTTACCAAACAAGGCCCTTGGTCTTAAAAATCTATTTTTTATTGATTTTGCCAAACAAGCCTTATGGCTTTTGATTTTCAAAATAAAAAGTAATTGATATAATATTAATATAGGATATTATGTTTTGTCAGTTATATATTATATGTATATTATATCTATATATCAGTTATATATTTTATACTACGTTAGAAAGTCAGAGTTGGAATATCAGAGAGTTAGAGAGAAAAGAGAGAAAGAAGAAAGAAAGAGAGAAAGAAGAAGAAGGAGAAAGCTTTGGTAATCAAAACACATAATCATCATTATCACCAACATCTTCTTCTTCTAAAGGTATAATCTAATTTAAGTTTTGTTCTTCCATGTTTTCATAGTTTGAAGTTCTCTATATTTGAGTTTTTCATAAAATTCATGTAAACATGGATTTTATATGTAATTGGTGTTATAAAATGTTTTTATATGATTTATATGAGTGTTTAAGTTGTTCAATTCATGTAAATATGATAAACATAAAGAAATCATGTTCATAGCAATTTACAATGAACTATTTTGGAAAAAATGGTATTTTCTTCAAAATCATAAAATTAAAGGTTTTTAATTGTTTGTTGTAATGTTTCTATGTATTAAAACATTTTAGAAACATAAGATTATGCTTTTGTCATGCTTTATCTTGATTATATGAACTGAATTCTGAGTTTGGTGCGAGGAAATAAGCCAAATTGGCTTTTTCTGCACTAATTCACGAGGTTGTCTGCGTCTGACTGTGACGTGGAGCCGTAGCGCCAGTTCTGTGAGTAAACCGGGCGCTTCAGCGCCACTGCAAAGTCAGGTGATGTGGCACGATGATGCAGCACCAATTATGTTTGTTAACTGCAGCGCTGCAGCGCCAAGACCGGATTTCAGAAAGTGATGACGTGGCACGGCGCTGCAGCGCCGGTGATAAGTAGATTTTTAACCTACTTAATAGGTACGTTTTAGCTTGATATATTGTATTTACTTAAGTGTGCATGTTACTTTTTATGTTTTTATGTGGATTTGCAGAGTT
Source organism: Panax stipuleanatus (assembly GCA_020205555.1). Lineage (NCBI taxonomy): Eukaryota > Viridiplantae > Streptophyta > Magnoliopsida > Apiales > Araliaceae > Panax > Panax stipuleanatus. Next base: position 46,026,279 of record CM035120.1, read on the forward strand.
GAGGCGGAGCTGAGCAAGGGAGAAGAAAAGAGGTCAATTGGGCCAATTTTGGAGACACTGCCATACAAGCGCAGGGCGCGCTAGGTTGTATAGAGGGCGGGCGCGGGGCGAACCAGGAAGACGGATTTGATTAGTATTAGGGTTTTTAAGCACAAGTTGACTTGGAGAGGGATTGTAAACTTACCTTATTTAATTGGGATTTGATAAGCTATAAAGGGGAGTTGTTTTCCTAGGTTTAGGGGGCTATTCTTCTATCTGAGATCTGATATTTTCATCTTTCATCTTGGAGCTATTAATCAAGGCATGTCAGGCTAATTCATTTATTCAATTCTGAAGGGATGTTGAACCTGATTAACAATTTATGGTTTGATTAAGTTTATAATATTTATTCTTTCATAATTGAGATTTATTCCGATTATCTACATGAATTTTCATATATGTTATCCAATTGGCTAATTTGGGGTCTACATGATTAAATTAATAAATTGATATCATCTGCTAGATTAAGACAGATTTTAAGCAAACGAAGTGTGTCTAATCTAAGTAGCAATTAACAGTATTTTATTGTGGTCAAGTTTTGAAATATTGTTAAGGTTTTCAGAAGACAAGCTAAATAATTCCTAATTGTGTAATTATTGCTTGGAATAATCTAACTCTCATGTTTAATACTTCAATCATATTAAATCTAGGCTGATAGTTCTAGGTTGTATGTTAGTTAGAATCTTTTATTGGCGATCGTCGCATTAGATCTACACTTACGGAGAATTTTGGGTAATTTGCGATCGCGGTTATCTAGGGTTATTAATCTCATTGGAAGGGTAAATAGTATAATAACTTAATTAATTCATAATTATGAAAAGGAGATACTGAACTGAGGGATTGAACTCTTTTACTTATTGATATTTTCTTATTAATTAACTTTAGTTAATTAAACTGTTTTCAAACTAAAACCCCCAATTCATTGGAAATCATTGGATAATTAAAATACAATTCACTCTCTGTGGATCGATCCTTGCTTATTGCTATACTGATTCTTGAGTTAGTAGAACCTTAGTGAGGTAAATTTTGTAGTGCTAGACGACAGCTACCAAATTTTGGCGTCGTTGCTAGGGAAGTGTTATTTGTTTTTATTTATCCGATTGTTTTCATTTTTCATTTTTATTATTTTATGCCTCAATCCTCTCACTCTCTTGATTTGAAATTTGATCCAAAAATAGAGAGAACCACACGAAGGCTTACTTAAGCTCGAAAAAACCAAGGATCACTTGTAGATTCCGAAGAAGCTCCATCACCGGGCCTCAACATCGCACTCACACTACTCTCGGACCAATCTTCTTCAAGAGAATCAGAAGAGGAGATGGCGGTGCCAAATAACAGGACTTTGAAGGAGTTGTCAACTCCTAATCTTACTCAACAACCTCTTTGTATTGAATATCCTGCTTTAAATGTTTCATTTGAACTAAAATCTGGACTAATTCACCTTTTGCCTACTTTTCATGGTCTTACGGGTGATGATCCCTACAAACATTTGAAGGAATTCCATGTTGTGTGCTCCACCATGAAGCCACACAATGTCACAGAGGATCAGATCAAGTTGAGAGCTTTCCCATTCTCACTGGGAGACTTAGCAAAATATTGGTTATTTTATCTCCCCGCGGGATCAATTCAATCATGGAACGACATGAAAAGGCTGTTTTTGGAGAAGTACTTTCCTGCTTCAAGAGTAGCCAACATACAGAAGGAAATTTGGGAAGTTTGACAATTCAGTGGTGAAACACTGTATGAGTATTGGGAGAGATTTAAGAAGCTTTACTCCAGCTGTCCATCCCACCAGATCGACAATCAACACCTCATCATTTACTTTTTTGAAGGACTCATACCAATGGATAGGAATATGATCGACGCTGCTAGTGGAGGAGCATTACTGGATAAAACACCAGAGGCTGCAAAGAATCTAATTGCAAACATGGCCGCTAATGCACAATAGTATGGAACTAAAATGATCATCCAGCACAAAGGGTAAGTGAGGTAAGCACAACGAATGTAGAGCAATAGATTTCTGACTTAACTACTTTGGTGAAACAATTAGCTATAGGTAACATACCAGTTGCACAGGCTTGCCAGATTTGTTTAATGGCAGGGCACCCTACAAATGCATGCCCGACATTACAAGAAGAAGATAGCACACAGCAAGCTAATGCAGTGGGAAACTACCAAGCTCAGTCGCAGAGAAAATATGATCCTTTCTCCAACACATACAATCCAGGATGGAGGGATCATCCTAACTTTAGTTATGGGGGTGCTAGGCCGTAGATGCAAGGGTTTTACCCAGTTAAACAGCAATTTCAGCCAAATCAGCTACAGTACCAACCCAGACTAGCAGCACTAGCCATCTTGGAACATCCTTGGAAAACATGTTCAAGGCGTTCATGCAACAGACACAAGAATTCCAACAAGAGACCAAATCTTCCATCCATAGCTTGCAGAGTCAAATGAGCCGATTAGCCACTACTGTAGGTCGATTGGACTCTCCAAGTTTAGGGAAGCTTCCATCACAAACTGTTGTGAATCCAAAGGAGAATGCCAGTGTCATAACCTTGCGGAGTGGAATACAGTTGGATACACCTAAAGCTACAGTTGAGTTAGAGGAAGAGCAAGCAAAGGAGGAACCGGAGACACCTAAGTAAACCCTAACCCTCGTTGTCAAATTAATGATATTCCACTTCCCTTTTGATAAGTGGTTTTTATAACCACTTATTCAGATATTATCTAACTAGTTCTGTTGCTTAAACTCAAGTATCTTTCTGCTTTTCATGCATTTATGCTTTGTTTTGCAGTTTTTTATATTTAGGAGCTCTCTTGGTGCGCAATGGGCTAAAATGGCTAAAAGAGTGCCAAAAGGAGAAAGAGGAATAGAAGTGGTATGATGGCATGATAATGGTAAGGATTCAAGCAGCTAAATGGGAATGTGAATGTGCAAAGAGGAAAAAAGGATGCAACAAGGAATTACAAGAATGCAGCAGAAGCCAAGTGCATCATCCAGCAAAACCAGTCCCGCGCGGTCGCATCATGACAGCAAAGGAAGCACGCACGCCCGCGCCAACTAGCATAGCAGAGAACCAAAACTGGGGATCCGCGCAGCCGGGCCAAGACCAAGGCTTAATGCCGCGCGACCGCGCCAGCTCGAGACTTTGCCAAATTTGACTTTTGTTTAAACAAAAATGGGAGAGGCTTATATATGAGGGCTTATGCCCATTTGCAAAAAAGATATACTCTTCCCCTTAAGGGGGCCCTAGCCCTAGTTCTTCCTTTCTTTTTCCTTTCAATTCCTTGTCTAGATTAGGTTAGGAGTAGATTAGATTAGGTTTAGTTAGTTTCTAGGGTTTAATTAGAGAAGAAGATTGAAGCAAGTGGATTCCATTGGAGATTCTACAAAGAAGCTTGAGCAATCAGATTTGCATTCTCTATCTTTAAATTCTCTTGCTTCCTATTTGTAATCTTTTAATGTTTATTCAACTTTTGGATGACATATTTGAGTCATTTATGACTTAATCTTATTTTGAGGTTTCAATGGAACCTAATGAGTAGTTTATTTTGATATTCTTCTATGTGGATCCTAATGATTGCTATGTGATTGTCTATTACGATTTGTGCTTTAATTGCTTAATTGCTTAGCTACCAATTACTGTGATAACCCATATGGACTTGACAGACGAAATGTGGGTTTAGATATATTTGTAGTAGCGGGTGATTGTATGTCTAAATGGTGTTAGATGTATGATTTGTGCTTAGGATAGACATATACCGAAGCGCTGCTCGTAGTGAATAGAGAACCTGTGCTTAAACCCTAATTATTTGTAAATTACATAGACATATAGGGGTTTAGATAAGGTGGGTGTTCACGTGCGTTCTATTATCTGTGGATTGCATGTGATATGGATTAGGTGTATTGAAAAATGGCCTTATATCACTTTCGTGTTCTCGGCTAACAAACTGTGACGATTAATTTGACCTAACTGGAAGTATGTTGACTTAGATGAATCATTAGGGGAAATTGAGATCTTATATCTTCATTATCTGATTTTACTCTAGGGTTAATTAGTTTAAGTTTAATTACTTGTCTAGTTTAATATTTAAACTCTTTACCGCTCGTTTAAATAAGACTGAAATGATTATGTGCTAGTGGTTTGGTGTCTTTTATCACTTAATTCTCCGTGAGAATGATATATGTACTTACTCTTTATTACTTGTTGACCGCGTATACTTGCACGTAATTGTCATACCCAATCGGGGACAACAAGTTTTTGGCGTCGTTGCCGGGGAATTAATTTGATAATTGTTTGCCAACATTAGTTTCAATCAAATTAATCTTAATTTAAAAAATTTTTATTTTTCTTTTAATTCTCTTCATATACTCTCTTTTCAGGTACAATGGATCTAAATTTTTATCCATGGTGTTACACAAGAAAAGAGCAACCAAGGGAAACAGGGAATGATGAACTCGACCCAATTGCTACACTTTCAGCATAGTTAGAGGTTCTCTTAAGGAAGTTGGACAGTGTTACAGCCCAACAGAGTCGACAGCCAGTAATTACTTATGATTATGGTGCTGGAAACTACATGAGCCATCAAGATCCCATCAGTTATGGACAAGAGCAGTATGGGGGTGATTACTCCTACAATGAGGCTTATCCCAATTATCAGCAAGATTGGGGGTATCACCCAAACTCTTCAACGAGCTATCAAGACCAATACTGTGAGCAAAGTCCAATGTATGCACCAGATCCCACATATCAATATCCGTGTTTACAAGAAGAACAGTCAACAATGGAATTCATGTATAGGAGCTTAGCAAACCAAGAGTAGATACTTAGGAGCCAGGAAATATCGAACCAGAATTTTCAGAACCAGGTGGCCCTAATCAACAATACTCCAACCACTGAGACTCAGTACATGGATTCCGAGGCTGAAACAGAAAAGGCAAGATTGGAAAGTTTGTGGGGAAACTCCTTAGTGTGACACCCCCGAATCCGGGTCCTCTGACCCCGGTCCGATCGCCACGAAACAATACTAACATCCACCTTTAAGTAACATATGATAACTAAAATGCGAAAAGTAATAAACGTACGTCATTCATTCAAAAGGTGTTACTGTAATACCTGAGAATTTCCTAATATTATTAAATAAATATATTAATGAAAATGAGAATTTATTAGAATATAAATGATTTTGTGTTATGAGAATGATTAATTCAATTATATTAAATTGAATAATTATAATAATTGAGAAATTAATGGAGTTTGCGATAAACTCGTTGATAGCCTTGTGTGGCACAGTGACGTAATTTAAGAATGATTATATTAATTTAAGCGAATAATTAATCTATATTAATTGTTAATCGTAGAACATTAATTAATTGTCATCGTAGAATAATTGTTATAAAATATTAATGGTGATTAATTAATAATATGTGATTATTATTATTGCAAGAAATATAATAATAACAATAAAACACTTGGTTATAAATATGCTGGGAATTATATTTGTTAATGTGATAATTAATCCTATGATTATTAATTAGGTGTTATTAATAATCGATGAGGAATGGATTAATTAATATTATTGTTAATTAATCAATAAGATGAATAATTTATTTATTTGACATTATGAATAATAAAACAAATAAGTAAGTTATTAATAAAATGAGGTTGTATTAATTGTTACGTGCAAGCATGCGAATTAAATGTATAAGGTATGGTAGCTACCTATATGTTGTACGAAGTAGTGCAATGTGGTTAAACAATTATACGTAAACTATATAGTAAAGATATTGAATTGAGAGAGCTACATGATAATGCTTAGGTGACAATTGTGTATGAGTATACATTAAAATAATATGTTATGAATATATTGTAATCAATTGTTGATTGTAGAATTTAAAAATAAATGTGATAGTATCCGATTAAATTATACCGGTGTAATAAAATGTACATGGATTATATGTGTGAAAATTACACTTATTACAGTATGTGAATTACATTGTGACATTTTAATTACAACCTAAGAATGAATTATACAAATACAACTTGGATATATATATATATATATATATATATATATATGAAATGTGCATAGTAAAACAAGTATTGTATATATATATATATCAATGTTGCCAATATGCTGAGAATTTCTTTGCCTTGTCCCATATTAGTAGTCACATTCTCCTTCACGTGCTTGACATACGGCTAAGGCCTATTCCTTCTTCTTCTCCCCAAACTCAGCAACTAGCATAACATAGGCAAGATCATGATGAGCAAGGGAATGGGCATGCTGATGAGTCTCAACAACCAATTACCTACTTTTTATTAACCATCAAGCAAATCAAAAATCTCGTTGTTTTAATTTGGCGTGTATAAGCAATGTCTGGACAATGGTTTTTCTATATATATGGCTCTCATCCTCTCCAATTCATTTGCTGATAAATTTCTTAAGTTAAGTTGAGAATAATACACATAGTAGTATAATACCATTGTGAAGTAGTAGCAAGTTCAGATTCTAGCAGAGGTATAATAAAGCTTCCTTGTTCTTCATTTTTGTTTCTCTATATATTTCAAGATTTCTTGATTTCGCCATATTAGAGTGTGATTGGATTATAGAATGCTTGATTAAGTGTTATATAGATATATAAGTATGTTGGTATTGCAATGTAGTTATGTAGAATCAAAATTGTGGAGTAATTTTGTGATTTGGGCTTGATATCTGCCGAGGCTGGAGCTCTCTGGACTGGAACGAGAGCCGTGCGGCCGCGCGTCTCCCTAGTACAATTTGGGCGCGGCCGCGCGCCACTGCAGAATTTGTTGATAATTTATATTATATCTTCTGATGTATTGAACATGTTGTACTAGTAGAGTATGCTTATACTCACATTAACATATGGAATAAGGTTACTAGGTTATAGCAATCCATGCTAGTTGTTTTAGTTGAGTATTTCAAAGAAAACTTAAAGTTATGAAAAGAGGAACTTTGATATATAAATACCATAATTGTATTCTGACTTTTGAGACACGTTTGTATGACCTAGAAACACATGGAATTCATATTGACTTAAGTATATATGTATCGTGATATATTACGAACATGTGAACCCAACTAGTGCACCTTTCTAACAAAAACACAAGTTTTGAAGGTTGATATTGATATGTAATGACCATATATACATTCTGACTTTTCGAGCATGTTTATAGGGCCTTGAAATACATGAAAAGCATGTTGACTTGCTTATATATGTTTCATAATATGACATGAGCATGTGGGCTTCATTTGTGAATTTTACTAAGTGAAAGTGTAAGTTCGAAACGTAAACCTTGACATGTTAACTTGAAGTTTAAATTCTGAAGTTTATGAACGTGTTAGATAATACTATTGACTTCATGAACGTCATGCATATATACATACCATGCTAGATGTTATGATTTAGCGTAAACGAAACATGTTTTCAACTAATAACTGTAATAGTTACATGTATGAAATGTGAATACTCATAAGTATGCCTAATGCAAATTATATGAATACCTTATGTGTTTAAAGAGCGAGCATGATAGGCCTTGTGAATTCCATGACCTTGAATGGCTTTAAATTATTGAAAGTGTTAACTTAGAATCTATTGCATATATAATTGGAACAAGGAAAGGTTGTATACACATAAAAGTATTCTTTAAACATGTATACATGCTACGTGATATTATATGATGTTACTTGAACCCGATTTTGACGGTTAACTTATGAGAATGCCATGACTTGCCAAAATAAAATATATTTAGTATTGATTGTAGTCTTATGTGATATTAATAATATGCGAATATGTTTGCTAATTGTGGTAGTCTCACATAATAGTAACGATGTATGAATATGATCAACTTGAGAAAAGAGGAAGTTAAGAATAGAAATTAGATACTAAATAATTGTGTAGCTAGGGTAAAACTTAGCTTGTGTGTTGATCGTATATTCGAAGATATAATGTGAAGTTAAATTATATGACTAATGAATATCATATATATACGTAATTGTATTACGATAGGAATCCGAAAGTGTTGGCTAGCTTTACGTGAGTAAACTACGCATAAGGCAAGTATCCTAAACCCTTGCATTACTTTATTCAACGGATATCGTAAGCGAGTATCTAAACCTTATCTCTTTGGATACAAGTATTCTATCTTTGTATATTGCGAACTAGTTTCCTACTTAATCGTTTGAATTGAATTAGCATACTTGAACTCTTATTTCATTAAAGCTATTATTCATGTTGAACTTAGTATTGTTCTTGAATATTGTGAAAGTGTCTATGCCATTTGATTCGGCTAGACTTATATTACTAAAAAGTGACCCAAACTAATTGATTGGTGTGGGATCTTGTATTTGACTAAGAAGAACAACCTTCTTTGAAGGAAATATATAATTGTCGGAGAACCGATGTGCACACTTGAGTATAATTGATTGTTATGCATAACGATGGTACTTTAGGCTGATCACCTGTTGTACCTGTTTTTGTTGGATTTTTAGTTTATTACTGTTAATTCTAGTAGAAGTTCATAGTCCTTAGTGACTGCTCAGTATTCAGTTATCTTGAAATCTTGAATTGACTTATTATTGAATCATATTGATATTATTCTGTCCTTAGCGACTATTATTGAAAACTGTTGATATTCCTGTTATCCTTGAACTATCAAACTTTGTTATACCCTTTCGAGAATTAAGAATTATATCACTATTGTATATTACTTGCTGGGCAATTTGTGCTCATTCTTGCTTTCCCTAAAACATTTCAGTTAAGGCAGAGCATGGTGAACCTTCAGGCATTAATAAGGGCAAGGGCAAGGCTACCAACTAGCTTGTGTCTTTTATGTTTTCAAATATTTTAATGTTGTATTAAGATGATGTAGTAAGACAAGATTCGATTATGTTTAAGCTTAAGTTAGATTACGTAATAAGTCGTTATTGATATTATTATGTAATCTATTAAGTACTGCAGGTTGCGTGACTTGGGGGAATAATTATAATAAATCATTGTAAATTATTCTAGATTAGAATTTTCGCTGTGATTGTGTGAGTTTTTAGTTATTATTATTGTGATGTATTACCATGAGCACGTGATGAACCGAATTTGAGAGACCAAGTGGCGGTCACGAATTTGGGGGCGTCACAGTTACTAGTCCCAAGATTCGATAACCTTAATATATCAATACAAACATACCCTAGAATAAACATTAGGGTTCATATTACATTAACAGTAATTATACAAATCATAAAGACAAAGTCTGCTCCTTGCAAACCATCCTATATCTTTCCTTTACCCTTGTCCTTCCCTGAGGGCTCGGGCTTAACTACAATATAAGTCATGATATAGCAAGAATGAGCAACAAGTTTGCTCAGCAAGTTTAAATACAACAACAAAGGATATATCATGATGAATGGAAAAATATCTGACAATGATTTCAACAAAATGAATATCTTAAAGATTCAATAATATGAATATTAGAACGATTCAATAATATGAATATCTGAACGATTCAACAATATGAATAATAGAATGATTCAATAATATGAATATTAGATAGATTCAACGATATGAACATCTAAACAATTCAACAATATGAATATTAGATAGATTCAACGATATGAACATCTAAACAATTCAACAATATGAATATTAAAAGCAAAGATAATAATTGCCTTTAGAATGATTGATAGTCGAGTAGACTCTGAACTATAACTTTCCAATGGGTTCAATAGCTAATTGACCCTTTTAGAATTACTGGCTTCTGGCTACAGAAACTTAGTACCTCGAGGAGATCAGCCTCGGGTACAATATAAATATGCATAACACTTATATCTGCTTACTCGTATCATATATATTAGATACCTGGTCACACTCCTACATATGAGGGGTGTTCTGTTCCGTCTAAGAATCCTCACCATCAATTGGTTTGGATAGTTTCAAAGAAAACTTCATACACTAGTCTGACCGAGCAAAGGTTCAGACTCTTACTGACATAGTTCAAGAAATTTAGAACCTTGAATAATGTACAAGTCCAAGACTGTACGAGCTCAAATGCACTAGGTGCAGACATCAATAATATTAATGTTGAATAATTGATAAGTAATTAAACCACTAAATAACATGCTTGGAAATAAAGTTCAAGAAATTAAGTAAACAACTTTCGATTCAACAATAACCTACTCAATACATTATGAGAAGGATAGAGAACTTGCACAAAGTGAAGTTTAGAATTTGCACAATATATGAATTTGTGTAAGTTCGGGGAACTTGCACAATACTCAACGTGTGAAGTTCGGAGAACTTGCACAATACTCAACGTGTGAAGTTCGGAAAACTTGAACGATAATAGATTCCTTGCATAAAATAAATGCATAGGCTTAGACACTTACAACATCAAAGAGTGAAATTCGGGAAATTTCACTATAATAGATCCCTTGCATAAAGTAAATGCATAGGTTAGGACATTTGCTTACAACGTTCTTTGCGTAAAGTAAACACAAAGATAAGATACTTGCACAATATACGAGTTTGTATAAGTTTAGAGAACTTGCATAATAAAGAAATGAAGTTCAGAAATTTGCAACATAACCAAGGTGTGAAGTTCGGGGAACTTTCACAATAACCAAAGTGTGAAGTTCGAAGAACTTTCACAATACAATAATAACCTACTCAATACAATATGAGAAGGATAGGAAACTTTCACCAAAAACAAGTGAAGTTTAGAAACTCGCTTACACGGTTCATTGAATAAGGTAGTACAAGAATTTAGAATACTTGCACAATAGGGTCCGGATACTTGTACAATAAATAAGTAAAAGTCAAGAAAAACTTACTCAAATAAAAGAGTAGTTCAGGAAAACTTGCAATATAATAATACCCTGCTCAATATAAATTTGAGTAAAGTTAGGGAGACTTGCAAATAATACAAGAATGGTTTCAAAGGAACTTGCACAATCAAAGAGTGAAGTTCAGGAACTTGCCTGTTTGCTCAACTACAAATAATTCTAGCTTTAATTAAACGGCGTTGGAACGACCTAACATTAACAAGTCGATCTCTCCAATTAGTATATATAAACTAATATAAGTTCACACATACAAGAATCTAGTCATAATTCTATCACATAGTTCTCGTAAGTCAATCTAATCCTTTCTTAGATTTAATAATTTTAGATTGTCTAGTTCATAAGCATCAACATAGGCTTGAACACATAGCATTCTAATTTAATCATGCAATATAGTTTAAGATACACATATTGCAAGATTCTGTTCATAATTTTAAGTTATAAGGTTCAATGCTGGTAAACCTTAAGTTAATCAAGTCCATGCCCCAAGGTCAACTATTAAAGTTATAATACCACATAACGAGGCTAATAACACTTAGTAAACATGCTTGTGCGAATACTACTCATGCATACTTGAACCACATAGTTCATGCCTTAGAAATCCACTTTCTATGAATTGCGTACATATGTGAAATATGTATATAATGCTCGTGTCAACATATCTATAGGCATAATGAAATTTTAATACTCATGCTTGTATACTCACAACATAACTCACATAGTACTCGATATTATTATCTTTCACATTCTATGTTTTCATAAAATTGCACTAAGTCGACAAAGGTAACATAGCACATGTAAAGCGCCTCGTAGCCATGACTTACATGTATTAGAACGCATATATAAACCACTTATACATGTTCAAATGGTCAGAATGTACAAGATATATTCTTGGTCAAGTTTGCTTCAAAAAGTCTTAAGTTCTTCTTTGAAAACATTTGAGTCTCTCAATCATATATGCTAGTGGTTGATTAGTACTTTAAACATGCATTTCACGTCATTATAAACATGTTTGAAAAATCAGAATTCATATCTCAATGTAACATGTCAAGTCCATGTTCAACGCTCACGTTTCGTTAGTAAGTTTTCCCTAATGAGGTCTAACATGACCGTGCATATGATTAAACATGTATATACTAATTAACGTGCTCTTCATGTCTTTCTAGGTTATACTAACATGCTCATTATACAATACTTTCATGCTAACGTTCACCTTTGAAACTTATATGTTTCGTTAAAAAGGTTCACTAACGAGGTTCACATGCTCATATTTTATTATGAAACCCGTATACCTAAGTCAACATGTCTCCCATATAATTCTAAGTCATGCTATCATGCTTGCAAGGTCAAAATACTATCATGGCAAGTATACATATCGAGTTTGTTTCCATATTCGAAGTTAGTTTATGAAACGCTAAGTTTATTTCAAACTATAATTACTTGTGCAACTATTAGTGAAACATGCTTACATCGACTCAATACATCCATATATATATATATATATATATATATCACTAATGCTAGTATGCTTAATCCAAACTAGTACCATAAGTTAGCATGAACAGATTGCAAAAAGCAAAAATTTTCTGCAGACAGGCACTGTCGCAGCTGCGCCGCTGGCCAGTGCAATACTGGTGCAGCTGCGCAGGCTGGCGCCCAGGCCAGAAGCTGTGCAGTTTTCGACAGACTGGAATCCCAACTCAGAATTCTTCCAACGAAAAATAATTTAAGCATGATATAATACCATTCTAACATGAATATAACTTCATATAACTCTTACAAACATATATCACAATCCAATTACCATCAATCCTTGTTCAATCAAGAATTCAAAATTTTAGAAAATTATAGAGAATGAAAAACAAGAATAGGAATGTACCTCTGCAAATTTGGAAATTGAACTTGCTATTTAAACTAATTCCTTCTCAATTTAAATGAAAATCAGTATATAAGTTCTATTCTATACTTAAAGAAAACCTCAGTAATAAATTTGTGAAGGAGAAGAGCTTATATATATTGAGAAGCTAATGTCCAGACCAAGCTTTTCTCTCCCAAATCAAACTAACGGATTTAAGGATTTCATGAGGGTTATGGAATGGTAGGTATTTAGTTGGTGAATCAAATCATTATTCCCACTCCCCCATTGATGATTGCTATAGCTTTACTGAGTTTGAGGAGGAGAGTAGGCTTAGGCCTTATGGCTATGCACGTGAAGGGAAAGAATGCCTTACATTATGGAACAAGCAAAGCAATCTCAGCATTCTAATAGTGCACCCAACACTTAGTTATATAATAAATACATTAGGCTCTATAATATATATACAAATAATATATATTTAAGTTATACATTAAAACGGGTGTTACCATGTTAGTTCAATTAGCAAAAATATAATGCATCAAGTAGGTACATATACACCAATCATATAATCTATGTACATTATATTAACACTGAATATAATATAATTGTGTTTCATTATTGTTTATAATAATAACTGTTATTATAATAATAACTTATGGGAAAACATTATCAATTAATAATGCTATTGATATTAATGTAAGGTATTCATAATAGTTTTCCTACCCTCATCATGTCACATGCTCTAAGTACACATTACACTTATCAATCTCATATAATACAATTAAGATTACTATATAGTCACTTATCAACAACAATAATAATTTCATACGTTATTAATTAATTACGTAAATATCAATTAATCAATCATGATTAAATCTCTACATTATATTCAAGTAAATTTGAATATGTAATTACTTACACTTTTATCAATACTCTGATATAAAAGTCTCAGGGTTAATCTACTAATTTAAATAACCATTAGTGATTCCTTTTAATAAAATCATAGCATTTATTCGCATAGGTTAATTCACATAAGCACATAACCACATAAGGTTTAAATAAGTTTGAAAAATTAACTCCTAAAAATTTTAAATCACATATAAAATTAATAAGGAGCTTAAAATTACTGGTCGTTACACTTAGCATCAACAAATGAGATCTTGATTGAGCAAGAGCATGTAATACCCGAGAATTTCCTAATATTATTAAATAAATATATTATTGGAAATGAATATTTATTCATATATAAATGATTTTATGTTAAGAGGTGAGTTAACTCAATTATATTAAATTTAATATTTATAATAATTGAGAAATTTACGGAGTTGCGATAAACTTGTTGAAAGCCTTGTGTGGCACATGAGGAATATTAATGATGATATTAATTAACGAATGAATTATTAAGTGAACATTGTTAGTTGTAGAATATTAATAATTGTATGGATTAATGAGAAACGAATTAATTAATATTATTATTAATTAATTGATGAGATAAGTAAATTATTTACTTCTATGTGCGAGCATGCGAATTAAAAAGTATAAAGTATAGTAGCTAACTATATATTATAATGTGACTATGTTATATAAACTACATAGTAGGGTTATTAAATTATATGAGTTACATGAAATGTCTATGTGACAATGTGAATATACATTAAAGTGAGACATCATGAAAATATGGTAGGTAATTTAATAAATAAGGGATACAGTGTAATGAGATAACATCCGATTAAATTATACCGGTAAGATAAATGTACATGGATTATGTGTGTAAATTACACTTATTACATTATGTGAAGTACATTGTGATTTAAATTATAACCTAAGAGTACATATAATATATAACATAAGTATATGGTGTGTGTATACAAGTGTAGTATTTGCAAATGCTGAGAAGTTAAATCAATTGTCCCATTTTAAGTGTCCCATTTGCTCTTCACGTGAATACATCATGAAGCTAAAGCCTATATTCCTTAAACTCAGTAAAACTCCATAGCTTCACTCTTCAAATCCTCAAAATCAGCAACATAGACTAGATCATAATGAGGAAGGGAGTGGGCATGATGATGAGTTTCAACTACCAATCACCAACTCCCTCTTATCTAGCATACAATCCTTCAATCCGTTGTTTTGATTTGGAAGAAAAAGGCTTTGCCTGGATATTAGTTTTGCTATATATATATGGCCATTCTCTTCAGATTGTTCATTGCTGAGAAAATTCTTGAGATCGTGTAGAGAGTATATTGTGAGTTGATAGCAAGGTAGTTTACAGAGAGTTGGAAATTCAAATTGGAACTAGCTTACTTCGTAACAGAGGTATAAATCCTCTTCGTGTCTTCATTTTCATTTTCTGTCAAAAAAACTCCATTGTTGTTCTCTGAGTTTTCTTGAAATTCTTGATCATGAGGAATTAAAGTATAATTAGATTATAGAAAGCTTGTGTAGTATAACTGGTTCCAATTATACATGAGGGCAAGCAACGTTTAAGTTTGGGGGTATTTGATAAATGATTTTTATGACCACTTATTCAGATATTATCTAACTAGTTATGTTGCTTAAACTCAAGTATCTTTGTGCTTTTCATGCATTTTTGCTTTGTTTTGCAGTTTTTTTATATTAAGGAGATCTCTTGGTGCGCAATGGGCTAAAACGGCTAAAAGAGTGCCAAAAGGAGCAAGAGGAATAGAAGTGGCATGATGGCATGAGAATGGTAGGGATTCAAGCAGCTAAATGGGAATGTGAATGTGCAAAGAGGCTAAAAGGATGCAAGAAGGAATTACAAGAATGCAGCAGAAGCCAAGTGCAGCATCTAGCAAAACCACAGTTCAGCGTGGCCACGCCGGGACAGCAAAGGAAGCACACGCGCCCGCGCTAACTAGCAGAGCAGAGAACCAAAATTGGGGATCCGTGCGGCCGCGCCAAGACCAAGGCTTAATGTCGCGCGACCGCGCCAGCTCGAGTCTTTGACAAATTTGACTTTTGCTTAAACAGAAATGGGAGAGGCTTATATATGAGGGCTCATGCCCATTTACAAAAGAGATATACTCCTCCCCATAAGGGAGCCCTAGCCCTAGTTCTTCCTTTCTTTTTCCTTTCAATTCCTTGTCTAGATTAGGTTAGGAGTAGATTAGATTAGGTTTAGTTAGTTAGTTTCTAGGGTTTAATTAGAGAAGAAGATTGAAGCAAGTTGATTCCATTGGAGATTCTACAAAGAAGCTTGAGCAATCAGATTTACATTCTCTATCTTTAAATTCTCTTGCTTTCTATTTGAAATCTTTTAATGTTTATTCAACTTGTTGATGATATATTTGAGTCATTTATGACTTAATCTTATTTTGAGGTTTCAATGGAACCTAATGAGTAGTTTATTTTGATATTCTTCCATGTTGATCCTAATGATTGCTATGTGATTGTCTATTACGATTTGTGCTTTAATTGCTTAATTGCTTAGCTACCAATTACTGTGATAACCCATATGGACTTGACAGACAAAATGTGGGTTTAGATCTAATCGTAGTAGCGGGTGATTGTATGTCTACATGGCGTTAGATGTATGATTTGTGATTAGGATAGACATATACCGAAGCGCCGCTCGTAGTCAATAGAGAACTTGTGCTTAAACCCTAATTATTTGAAAATCACATAGACATATAGGGGTTTAGATAAGGTGGGTATTCACGTGTATTCTATCATCTGTGGATTGCATGTGATATGGATTAGGTGCATTGAAAAATGGCCTTATCTCACTTTCGTGTTCTCGGCTAACAAACTGTGACGATTAATTTGACCTAACTGGAAGTATGTTGACTTAGATGAATCATTAGGGGAAATTGAGATCTCATATCTTCATTATCTGATTTTACTCTAGGGTTAATTAGTTTAAGTTTAATTACTTGTCTAGTTTAATATTTAAAATCTTTACCGCTCGTTTAAATAAGACTGAAATGATTATGTGCTAGTGGTTTGGTGTCTTTTGTCACTTAATTCTCAGTGGGAATGATATATGTACTTACTCTTTATTACTTGTTGACCGCGTATACTTGCGCGTAATTGTCATACCCAATCGGGGACAACACCTTTCCTCATAGAAATTCTAGAAAATCAAAAAAAGATGAACAAGATAAAGAAATTCTAGAAACCTTTAGGAAAGTAGAAGTAAATATTCCACTACTTGACGCAATTAAACAAGTTCCACGGTATGCTAAATTTTTGAAAGAATTGTGCACTAATAAACGTAAATTGGTAAATGATGAGAAAGTCACAGTTGGGGAGAATGTATCAGCAGTTTTACAAAGAAAAATGCCACCTAAATGTAAAGATCCGGGCATGTTTACGATCCCATGTAAAATAGAAAACACTAGATTTGAAAAGGCCATGCTAGACTTAGGAGCTTAAATTAATGTTATGCCATTATCTGTTTATAAGTCTCTAAATCTTGGACCTTTAAAAAATACTGGTGTTATTATTCAATTGGATGATCGTACTAACACCTACCCCCGAGGGGTAGTTGAAGATGTTTTGGTGTAGGTGAACGAACTAATCTTTCCTGCAAATTTTTACATTGTGGATATGGAAGATGATACATCCCCGAACCCTTCTCACATCTTGCTAGAAAGACCCTTCCTTAAGACAGCAAGGACTATGATCGATGTGCACAACGGGACCTTGATAATGGAGTTTGATGGCGAGAAGATCCAATTCAATATCTATGATGCCATGAGGTACCCTACTGATATTTGTCAGGTTTTTGCAATTGATGTGTGTGATTATTTAGTGCAGCAAACTTTTGAGCAAATTCAAAGAGACAGCTTGGAGGTGGCTATTTCTAGCAGTCTGGACATGGATGGGACATATGGACTTGAGCACAGTCAGGAATTGAAGAAAACAGTGGCTACACTACATTCATTGCCTAAACACACAGATAAGCATGCAGTCCAATTAATTCAATTACCTGTAACTCATCAAAAATTATTACCATCTGTGGAGCAAGCTCCAACCCTTGAATTAAAACAATTACCGACACACTTGAAATATGCATATTTAGGGTCTAATGAAACTTTGCCTGTGATAATTGCTAGTAATCTAACCAAACTGCAGGAAAAAAAATTATTGAGAGTCCTTAGGGACCACATCACAATGTTTGGTTTGACTATAACAGACATCAAGGGTATTAGTCCAACGATGTGCATGCATCGAATTATGTTGGAAGAAGGAGCTAAATCAACGAGAGATGCACAAAGACGACTGAATCCACCGATGATGGAGGTAATAAACAAATAGGTAATTAAATTGCTTGATGCAGGAATCATCTACCCCATCTCCGATAATCAATGGGAAAGTCCGGTGTTGGTAGTTCCTAAGAAATCCGCGGTTGTCAAGAATGACAATAATGAGTTAGTGCCCACACGAATGCAAACAGGATGGAGAGTGTGTATCGACTATAGGTGGTTGAACACCGTAACTAGAAAAGATCACTTTCCCCTTCCTTTTATAGATCAGATGTTAGAACGTTTAGCGAGGCATTCTTATTATTTCTTTCTAGACGGTTTTTCAGGTTATAACCAGATTGTGATCGCCCCAGAAGACCAGGAAAAGACCACATTCACATGTCCATTAGGTACCTTTTCTCATCGGCGAATGTCCTTTAGACTGTGCAATGCCCCAGGCACTTTTCAAAGATGCATGGTAAGTATCTTTTCAGATCTTTTAGAAGAATGCATTGAAGTTTTTATGGATGATTTCATAGTTCATGGTGATTCATTAGATGCCTGCTTAGATAATCTGATACGTGTACTAGATAGATGTTTAGAAACAAACCTTGTGCTAAATTGGGAAAAATGTCACTTTATGGTAGAACAAGGAATTGTGCTTGGTCATGTAGTGTCAGTTAATGGGATAGAAGTTGATAAATCTAATATTGATATTATTTTTTCATTGCCTTACCGCATCAGTGTACAGGAGATACGTTCTTTTCTTGGACATACAGGATTTTATCGTTTATCAAAGACTTCGCCAAGATAACTTTGCCCTTATGCAAGTTGCTTCAGAAAGATGAGGAGTTCCAGTTTAGTGAAGAATGTAAGTTGGCTTTTGATACTTTGAAGAAGTTATTGACGTCAGCCCCTATCATTCAACCACCAGATTGGAAGCTCCCGTTCGAGATAATGTGTGATGCAAGCAATTATGCCTTCAGCGCCGTCTTGGGCCAAAAAAATGACAAAGCAGTCCATGCCATCTATTATGCCTCTTGGACATTAAACGCAGCTCAGATAAACTATTCAACAACAGAAAAAGAACTCTTATCTATTGTATTTGCTTTAGAAAAATTCAGATCATATCTACTTGGTACTAAAGTAATAGTTTATTCTGACCATGCTGCTCTCAGGTACCTGCTGACCAAGAAAGAGTCCAAACCTCGAATCATACGGTGGATCTTGCTGCTGCAAGAATTCGACTTGGAAATCAAAGATAAGAAGGGTGCGGACAACTTGGTGGCGGATCACTTGAGCAAAATTCTCAAGGAGGAGGAAGCACTACCTTTACATGACATGTTCCCGGACGAGCATACTGTCCATTGGCAACACAACTCCATGGTATGCCGATATTGTGAATTTTCTGGTAAATAAGTATTTACCAAGTTAGCTTTCTAAATCTCAGAAAGAAAAGCTTAGGAGTGATGCAAAACACTATGTGTGGGATGACCCATATTTATGGAAATTTTTGTGCTGATCAGATAGTTAGACGTTGTGTACCTGATAATGAATTCAACTCTATTCTAACTTTCTATCATTCCTATACTTGTGGTTTGGACCTAAGCGAACAGCACGTAAGGTGATAGAGAGTGGTTTCTTTTGGCCCTCTATTTTCAAAGACTCGTATGAATTCTGTAAATTTTGTGAAAATTGTCAAAGAACTGGTAATATATCTCATAAAAATCAAATGTCACAAAACCCTATACTAGTTGTAGAAATCTTTGATGTTTGGGGTATTGATTTCATGGGACCTTTTCCTGTTTCTTTTAGAAATATTTATATCTTGCTGGCAGTTGATTATGTTTCAAAATGGATGGAAGCGAAAGCCACTAGGAATGACAATTCTAAAGTTGTTGCAGAATTTGTCAGGACTAACATTTTTGTCAGGTTTGGAGCACCACGGGCCATCATCAGTGATCGCGGCACTCATTTTTGTAATAGGGTGTTAGCAGCCTTGTTGAAGAAGTACAACGTTCTTCACAGGGTCTCTACATCCTATCATTCGCAAAGTAATGGCCAGGCTGAGGTTTCCAACCTAGAGATCAAGTCCATTTTGGAAAAAGTAGTTAAACCGAACAGAAAGGATTGGAGTCTGAGATTATACGATACACTATGGGCTTATAGGAAGGCATACAAAACTCCAATAGGTATGTCGCCTTATAGGCTAGTGTTCAGGAAACCATGCCACCTACCTGTAGAGCTCAAACATAAAGCTTTCTGGGCTATCAAGCAATGCAATATAAACATGGATCAAGCTGGTGTCAATAGGAAGCTGCAGTTACAAGAACTCAAAGAGTTACGGACCGAAGCATACGAGAGTTCTAAGCTGTACAAAACAAAGACAAAAGCTTTTCAAGATAAGCAGATCTTGATGAAAAATTTCACTGTGGGACAGAAAGTTCTTCTCTTCAATTCACGATTGAAGTTATTTCCAGGAAGATTGCCTCTCGCTAGGAGGGACCATTTGTCATCACTCATGTTTTTTCGCATGGTGCAATAGATATCCAGAACCTGAAGATGGGAAATGTGTTTAAAGTAAACGGCCATAGGCTAAAGACATTTCTGGATAGCAGTCTAGTTGAGGAGGTCGAGGTCGTGATGCTGATGGATCCGTCTTCCGAATAAATGAGTGGTCTACAGTCGAGCCAACGACGTTAAATACGGGCAGCTCATTAGGAGACAACCCAAGTTCTTAATTCATTAGTAGTTTTTATTAATATTAGATGTACATATATATTTCATTCATAGGAGTTAAAATTAGTGAAACCTTTCTGTGCTATAAGATTTTGCATTTAAATTATGGGCAGGAGACAAAGCAAAGAGAACCAAAGAGCAGAAGTCACAACATATTAAGTGGCATGGGCCGCGCCCTAACACAAGGCATCTACGCGCCGGGAACGCTCCTTATGCAGATCATCTTGGTCAAATTCGATAGGAAAGCACGGGACATGCTACGTTGGGCGCGAGTCGCGTTACCCATGCAGCAAGTCAGGATCAATTTCTTCATAAAGGCTTGGGGCGCGCTAGTATGCCAAAAAGTTCACCTCGAGTTCACCTAGTTGGCGTGGGCCGCGCGAAGAAAAGGAAGGACCGTGCGCGGGCTGCTCGAAGAAAAGGAAAGACTTGGCCCGGGGCACGCCGGTCGAAAATCCCAATTTTTGAAACACGGTTTTAGACTTTATTATCCCTCTCCTAACCCAAATCAACTTCTATTCTCTCTATCCCTCCTCCTATACAACTTCCTAAACCTAATCCAAGTCCTTATAACTCTCCAACTCCAAAACCAAGTCTACCTCTAATCTCTCTTTTTAAACCTAACTACATTGAACGATCCAAGTTCTTCACTCCCAATTCCCCCAACAGCATATTCGTCCAACACACCTCCTCACATCCAAAATTGCTCAATCACATACACCAACCCTCATCATAAATAGAGAGCAATAGCAATTACAAGCAAAAAGGAATTGGGAGCACAAAGAGAAAAGTTTTTGTCAACACCCATCCAATCGAAGGAAACAAAGCAAGAGGTAACAAAAATATTTATTGATTTTGGATTGTATTGTCTAAAGATCAAAACTTTCATTAAATTGCTTAAATTGTTTTGGGAATCCTTTGGTTACTGAACGACCAAAGAGAAAATTAAATTGCTTAAATTTGGGATATTTACTATTCTAAACTGTACTAAGTTTGGGGGAGAGACATTGTCGCCCACCACGTGTTTGATATATTGCTTCAACAGGATTTCACATGCTATTTTCAATTTGTTGTGAGCAATTCGACACACGACTTTCATCATGACTTACAAAAGAGCAAGGACTTCATCCTCTAGTGCTCCTCCACATTTTGATGCCAATCGATTCATGAGCGAAGGAACTGCAACACGTTACGCCAAGGTCAGAGACAAAAAGACCTTGGTTCTAGAAAGAGGGCTGAAGCCGGATGCAAACTTAGACGGTGACATATCACAGATGATTGCGAAGCATGGATGGTTTCAGCTGGTAAAGCAACCAAGGCCAGCGGTGGTCAACATTATGAAGGAGTTCTACGCCAACGCAATAGATCATGTTGATCACGTGGTCATGGTTCGGGGCAAGCCAGTGTCATTCAGAGTAACGGCGATCAAAGATTATTTTGGGGTGGATACACCGCATATGGACCGATACGAAGATCGTCTTCCCAATCTGGATGAAATAATCGTTCGCCTTTGCAGGCCCGGCACTCAATGGGTGACAAATGCAGAAACCGGGGAAAAAGTCCATTTCCCACGCGCCGCATTAAGTCATTATGGTAAAGCCTGGTACGCCTTAATATATGCTCGCCTAATGCCAACGCATTATCAAAATGACGTAACCAAAGAACTAGCAAGGCTTCTCTACAGAATCGTCACTCATGAGGTCGGTGATAATAATGAGGTTGAGATTTTAAATGTAGACATCGGACTTTGCATTCAACAGTCAATTGACCAAGCTCTGCGAGGGAGCACCACAGGCAGACTATTGTATGGGTTTCTGATCACCGACTTGTGCCGCCAAGTAGGAGTTCAGTGACATGCTTCTGAGCCTATACAGCAGCCTATGGCCGTCATTAACCATCGCACTATAGAGAAGTACAGACCTTGGACAGGGGCTACATCACATCCGCGGGGAGAAGGGTTCATCATGATTCCACCATCCACACTTACCTTGCCACCACAAGCTGACGATCCATCGGATGATGAGGTCGAACCAGATTCACCACCAAAGTCGCCTTCTACTTTCCAACGACGAAGTAAACAAAGGAGTATGCGACTGGCCCAACGCTAAACAACGATGCACATCTACAATGTTGGGGCCTTTACTGCATTGGCTGACGTATTCTCGAGCTTCTCACCAAACTCCGCTCCTGTCCAGTTGCCTATTCCTCCAGTTCTGCCTCGATACCCCCCAGCAGACTCCGATGAATCCGACGAGTTTTAACTCGTCGTTCAGAGAAGTCCTCATTTTTTTCTTATTTCATATGCCAAGTAATGAGGATATTCCTTGATTTAAGTGTGGGGGGGGAGTAAATTCAAATTTTTAGTGTTTTAGCATATAGATTAGGTTGCATTTAGAGTTGATTCTATTCATATGCATCTTATAAAAAAAATTAAAAATATTACATTCATGTAGGATTTTGCATATAGAAGCATTCATACATAGAGATTGAGCAGTAAGTCAAGGTAAAGAAATACATGGTTGATAATTTCGATTCTCACTAAATCTTGCATAAAATTGAGCTTCATAATCTGATTAGTTTCAAACATAGTAGCGTCATTGCATGATTGTAGTTTTCTCTCAATTTTCAAGCACACTAATTAACTGTCAGTAGTGATTAGGAATTCATATGTATTAATAACACGAACACTTACTTGATCACAGATGAGAGATAAAGAATTGTCTTAAACATAAGTTTGGGGAATTAAGGCTCAGAAAAGAAAAAAATAAAAAAATATTGAAAAAAAAATACTTGTGAAATAAAAACTGATTTAGTATGACCTCATGGCCTTTATTACTCGGACAAGTAAACCCTAGGGGATGTCTTAACATCTAGCGCCCTGAAGCCTTCGGATTTGGGAGTCGTTGGCCAAAAGTCCGTTACATGGGTGACATTGAAGAGCCTAAGGGGGTTGAACAATGCACAAATCAGAAATATGAAATATTTGGTGGGATGGAGCGTTAAAACGCACCCACAAAGCATGAGCTTTGATGTTTATTCTGTTATTGCTTATTTAGCCTGATTTCCATAATGCTTATGTGAATGCTATGTTTGTGAAGATATCTATATAAAAATAGGATGTTTGTTGGGAATAATCATGTGAATTACTTTTAACTGCTGATATGAAATTGGACACACACGCACGAGAGTGGATTAGAGTCATGTATGTGATGTGATGATGTGAGAGTCTAATTTTGGTCATGAGTCAAGATGGATTGTGGGCTTAAGTGTTAATTTGTAAGGATTATAAACCTGTGTTTGGTTACTGAGATGTCTGCTCAATTTTGTTAGATTGCATGCATTCTGTTATTTGCATTCATTCTGTTGTTTGCATTCATTGTGTTTGTTTGCTTAAGGACAAGCAATTGTTCAAGTTTGGAGGTATTTGATAAGTAAGTTTTTAACCTACTTAATAGGTACGTTTTAGCTTGATATATTATATTTACTTAAGTGTGCATGTTACTTTTTATGTTTTTATGTGGATTTGCAAAGTTGAGGCAGAGCTGAGCAAAGGAGAAGAAAAGAGGTCAATTGGGCTAATTTTGATGACAGCCAGGCACGGGGCGTGCTGGCGTTACATTGCATTAGGCGCGAGGCGAGTCGGGAGGAAATTAGAGACACTGCCATACAAGCGCGGGACGCTCCAGGTTGTATAGAGGACAGGCGTGGGGCGCGCCAGGCAGAGAGATTTGATTAGTATTAGGGTTTTTAAGCACAAGTTGACTTGGATAGGGATTGTAAACTAACCTTATTTAATTGGTGTTTTGATAAGCTATAAAGGGGAGTTATTTTCCTAGGTTTAGGGGGGCTATTCTTCTATCTGAGATCTGATATTTTCATCTTTCATCTTGGAGCTATTCATCAAGGCATGTCAAGCTAATTCATTTATTCAATTCTGAAGGGATGTTGAACCTGATTAACAATTTATGGTTTGATTAAGTTTATAATATTTATTCTTTCATAATTAAGATTTATTCTGATTATCTACATGAATTTTCATATATGTTATCCAATTGGCTAATTTGGTTTCTACAGGATTAAATTAGTAGATTGGTATCATCTGCTAGATTAAGACAGATTTTAAGCAAATGAAGTGTGTCTAATCTAAGTAGCAATTAATGGTATTTTATTGTGGTTAAGCTTTAAAATATTGTTAAGGTTTTCAGAAGACAAGTTAAATAATTTTTTATTGTGTAATTATTGCTTGGAATAATCTAATTCTCATGCTTAATGCTTCTATCATATTAAATCTAGGCTGATAGTTCTAGGTTGTATGTTAGTTAGAATCTTTTGTTGGCGATCGTCGCATTAGATCTACACTTAAGAAGAATTTCAGGTAATTTGCGATCGCGGTTGTCTAGGGTTATTAATCTCATTGGAAGGGTAAATAGTATAATAGCTTGATTAATTCATAATTGTGAAAAGGGGATACTAAACTGAGGAATTGAACTCTTTTACTTATTGATATTTTCTTATTAATTAACTTCAGTTATTTAAACTGTTTTCAAACTAAAACCCCCAATTCATTGGAAATCATTGGATAATTAAAATACAATTCACTCTCCGTAGGATCGATCCTTGCTTATTGCTATACTGATTCTTGAGTTAGTAGAACCTTAGTGAGGTAAATTTTGTAGTGCTAGACGACAGCTACCAAATTTTGGCGCTGTTGCCGGGGAAGTGTTATTTATTTTTATTTATTCGATTGTTTTCATTTTTTATTTTTATTTTTTTATGCCTCAATCCTCTCACTCTCTTGATTTGAAATTTGATCCAAAAATAGAGAGAACAGCACGAAGGCTTAGGATGGAAGCTCAGAAAAACCAAGGATCACTTACAGATTCTGAAGAAGCTCCATCACCAGGCCTCAACATCGCACTCACACTATTTTCGGACCAATCTTCTTCAAGCGAATCAGAAAAGGAGATGGCGGTGCCAAATAACAGGACTTTAAATGAGTTGTCAACTCCTAATCTTACTCAACAACCTCTTTGTATTGAATATCCTACTTTAAATGTTAATGTAATAAATATAAAAGCATGTTAATAAAATTATATACTAATTGGACAGTATTAAATCTTATCTTTAAATATGAAATGTATGATTTTAAATTATAATTTTATAAATTATAAAGTTTGATGTGAATATGTGGTTTGATTATGTTATGTGATAATTAGTGATTAAACCTAATAACTAAAGAATGATGAGTTAACCTAGATAGGTTCACTAACGATGTGAATTGGCTATATGGTAACTAATTTATTTTACTATTGTTAATTATGTGTACGTAGGATAATTGTGGCACGAGGTGTTAATTGCTAGCTTGCGCACGAGGCAAGTTTTCTTACTCTAACTCGATTATGTTTAATTGAGCAAGTTCCTAAAACCTTTCTTTTACATTGTACAAGTTTTCTAACTATACCTTTATTTGAACAAGTCCTTTTATTCTGCAACGGACAAGTATTTTATTGAAGTTCATTATTGAAATAATGTAACCTTGACTTAATTGTTCAAGCAAAGTTTTATTGTATCTTTCAAATGCTTTAAGTTTATATCTAAAGCATGCCTGTTAAATATGATGTTTATTGTTATGACACATAGTTATTTCATAATTCTTTTGTTATTGAATTCTTAATTATTGTAAGTTGATTCAACTACTCCTTAGTTGATGATAGTTGAACTCTAAATTACCCTTTGAGCTTATCCAAACTAAACTTTCTTTGGTGCGGACTCGTTAATTAATACTGAGATGAACAACCCTATTAATAGGGGATTACCATTCGAAAGCGTTAAGATATTTGTGCAAAATATATGGTACGAAGGGCTGATCCCCCTTAGTATGAGTTAGAGTCCATATAGTCTAAGGACTGTTAAAGGTTTAAATAAAAATATTGATTATCTGGGACATAGTTCAAGGTCTTGTGACCCTCAGATGAATTCTAGATTCTATATTTTAATTCTTCATTGTTGATGATAGCGAATGTTATTCAATTCAGTTGAACTTATTCAACGATATGTTATCCTTATTGATTATCATTATTCAAGTTGCCTTTTGTTTGCTCACTCTTGCATATATAACCATTGCAGCCAAAGTTAAGAAGGTTGACGAGCCGTCAACCAATAAAGGTAAGGGCAAGATGAACAAGTGAAGACTTGTTCATATTTATGATATGTTTTTGTAATAAGACCTTAACTATTATACGAAGTTTTATTTTTCACACTTGATGTTTATTTAAGGATAGAAACCTTGGAACGTTTTGACAAGGTTGTAATCCTTTTTATAAGGAAGATTTTATTATTAAGGTTGTAATTTATTTTACATTCCTTATTTATGGGAAGTTAGTTATGTTTTATTAGATAGTGAACACCAAATCCTGTGAAAATGAAGTATCCGGATTTGGAGGTGTCACACCAACCAATCACATACCCTTATATCATGGATTATACATTCAGGTAAGTACAAAAGGAAAAAAAAGTACCCCAACGTGGGTGGTCTTATAATTTATTACTTTGAAAGAAAGGGAGGACTACTGACTTGGAGATTAAAGAAGTGTAACTTATACCACCACCTTGGACATGTGGCTTTGGGAAAACTAAAGAAAAAGAATGAGGTTTGGGGTTTTAGTCGCATGGGTGGACGGGAACCACGAATGGGCTTCAATGCTCAGCATCCCACTTCGGCATTTATTCATTGCTTCCATTTCGGCGCCTGCCATTGCGAGCTGTAGGATAAAAATTGAATCTGGGTTTCAAAAAAGTTGATTGGGGCTTCACCGAAATTAATGGCTTTGGTACATAGTTACCCTCGGTCAATACTCGGACTTCAGTGACCATTTATTCTCTTTTCAGCACTAAAAACAAAGTTGGCAGAAGAGAAAATATTTATGGGAAAGATATATGATTGATATTTGTTTGGTGCAATATTAGATTCAGGCTTCTTCTCTTATTCGGGCTAAATTAGCTGGGGGGCAAGATACACAAGCCTGGTATGATCTCTGACGGTCAAAATGTTCACTCATGACACTTTGGGAAACAACCCACTTCGAACAATAGCAGTTTTCTTCAGACTATATCATATCGGCTTCATCATGTCTTCAGCTATCTACATTTGGCGTTATAAGGTCGGATGGCGTTATAAGGACGTTCAGTTCCTCGAAATGAACATTTTTTCCAGTTCTTTGGAATGGAAACATTCAGTTCCTCGGAACGAATGTTGTATTCAATTCTTCGGAACGAGTACGTTCAGTTCCTCGGAATGAATATTTTCACTATTTGTTAAATTTGGTTCTCCTAAACCTCTATCCGATACCTTTTACAGGGGTTGGGAAGGCAATTAAGGCAGGATAAGGTTGGTTATCTATCTTCGGTTATAATAAGGTTGATTATTTACATCTTCGGTTGTGATAAGGTTGGTTATTTATATATCTTCGGTTGTGATAAGGTTGGTTATCTATATCTTCGGTTGTCATAAGGTTGGTTATCTATATCTTCGGTTGTGATAAGGTTGATTATTTATATATCTTTGGTTGTCATAAGGTTGGTTATCTATATCTTTGGTTGTGATAAGGTTGGTTATCTATATCTTCGGTTGTCATAAGGCTAGTTATCTATATCTTCAGTTGTGATAAGGTTGGTTATTTATATATCTTCGGTTATGATAAAGTTAGTTATCTATATATTCGGTTGTCATAAATTTGGTTATCTATATCTTCGGTTGTGATAAGGTTGATTATCTATATCTTCGGTTGTCATAAGGTTGGTTATCTATATCTTCGGTTGTGATAAGGTTGGTTATTTATATATCTTTGGTTGTGATAAGGTTGGTTATCTATATCTTTGGTTTTGATAAGGTTGGTTATTTATATCTTCGGTTGTGATAAGGTCAGTTATTTATGTATCTTCGGTAGTGATAAGGGCGATTATTTATCTATCTCAGAATTGAATAGAAGAGTGGGGCGGCAATATTGAGAGCCAAAAGTTTATGTTCGGCATATGGTTTTTGGATGTGACAGTTCGTAGAGCTGCAAACGAACCGAACATTCTCGAACTCGAACCGAACTCGAGCACTTATACTCGAACTCAAACAGGTTCGAGTAACTCTGTCAAACCAGAAGCTATGTACAAGTTCGGTTCGATTGGTGTTCGCGAACTGTTTGCGAACATGATCGAGTTGTTCGTGAACATGATTGAGTTCGCGAACATGATCGAGTTGTTCGCGAACATAATCGAACAAATCAAGTTCGCGAACATTTACTAATGCACTAAAATGAGAAAACTGAGAACTCAGAAGCAAATTAAAAACAGTTAAATAAATACCAAAAATATCTTCTCTAACTCTAAGTAATTCAATCAAAAATTAGACCAAATATTATAATCATCATTTATCCCAAAAATGATTACTGAAAAGTTAGAACACTTAGAATTAAAACTTAAAAGTTAACAACTAATATTAGTTTTGTTATTTGAATTTTGTTATTTTGTATTAGTTTTGTTATTTTAACTTATCTAGGAATAGGTTATAAATATAATATATATATATATATATATATATATATATCATATTATCATATATATATAATATTAAATTAGTAGTAGTGGACTAGTGGTCAATATTATAATTTATTACATAATTAGTCTAGAATAAATGAATAATATTTTATCTATTTCATAAAAAAAGTCTTATTTAAATTTTTTTATAAAAAAATTATAAAATTCTAATATTTAAAATAATGTGAATTTAGTTGATTTATATTAATTTAATATCTAATAGACTTATAGACTAATATTGTTAACCTTTAAATGTATTAGTAGCAAATATTTCATTTATTCTGAAATATAAGTAATAAGATCAATTGATCAAGTCAAGTATGAATTTTCAAAGTCGATAGAAAATATTTTTAATTCAAAAGAGATGTGATAATTAACTTTTGAATATAATAAATCTTGAGAATTACTTTATAAAAAGTTTATAATTTTCATAATTATATTGTTTAAAACTAAATAAATTAACTTAGATTCTACGATAAATTAAGTTAATTTACTTAGATTTTGTTTCATTTTTTTAAAAAAAAAATTATTCTAATTTAAATTAATAACTCATTTTAATTTCATGAAAACTGTACTTTGAGTATATGACATAATGTTGAATTGGACTTTTCTCAACAACTTTTTAGTTTTTATACTAAATATGATTACTTAATTGCGTAAATGATAAATCAAAGTTAGTCAATCACTCTTTCTCTGTGTGTCTCACATATACATCGCAAGTCTGTAAGACTATAACACTAAAAAAATTCAAAAATTGGTAAAGTTAAGTTTACACTTTTAATTATATAATTGATAGTTGATGTTAATATACAATAGTAATTGACTAATTGTACAATGACTATTACTTTATTCGTGAAGTTTCGATACTTTGATGACTTGATTTCTCTATTATCTATCTCGATTTGACCATTTTAATAACTCGTGTAAATGTAAGCAAGTGTATTGTATCATTTTTTTAATTAATGTCAAATTATCATTGCATGATGATTAGTGACTTTATTTATGTGATTTATGACATGGGTTATAACTTATAATCTATTAAATTATTAGGGATGTAAATTGTAATAATCCAACAATCATTGTTAAAATTCTTATGAAAATACTAAAATTATTTTCATTAAAATTTAGAGGTGAAAAGTGCACATTATTATTTATTAATTATTTAATAAAAATATTTACTTATAATTAATTATTAAAAATACAAAAAGATTTTTAAGTAATAAAAAAAGAAAATTACTACAAATTTAACCATTATTAATAAGACAAACATTAGAATTTAATATGAAATAACCAAAACCAATTATATATATGTAGAATTTTAGAAACAATTTAAAGTGAACATATATATAAGAAATCTAACACCTCGATCCTATATCGAACTCGAACAATCGAACCGAACTCGAACAATCGAACCGAACCCGAACTCAAACCTACCGAGTCAAGCCGAACTCGAACCGTTCGCGAACACATGCGAACCGAACCACATGGTTCACGAACATGTTCGATCGAGCAAACGAACAGAATACCATGTGCGAACTCGACTCGATTAGACGCTCAACTCGAACTCGAACCGAACCGGTTCGCGAACGGTTCGGTTCGTTTGCAGCTCTAACAGTTCGTCTTTGGCAAATATAGATCTTTTGTTCGTATAAATTTGTTAACTCTCTTATTTTAAGTTCCTTATAAATAAGAGACTGGGGGCAATATTAGGATGTGGTTATTTGGGTCTAGCCAAGGTGTAGACCAATTTATTTAATGGTCCGGATCTGGTGTTGGCCCATATACATTTATTTTTATAGCTTGCTCAAATAGTGGGAGAGTCTTTATTAAAGTAAGATTGTGTTTCCTTATTTGGAGGAGATAAGGAGATCTAATTTGGGAAGGAATTGATCAATCATTAATTACAGTTATAAGGTGGTTCTAAAAGGACTCATACTCCTAATTGGATTCGAGTGGACATGACAGCTATAAATACAGCGAGAAGCAAGGGTTTGGAGGAGCATACAATAACATATGGCACAAATAAATAATTTGTACTCCCATTATTATTTTATAGTGGATTTACTCTTTCTCTCCGTGGTTTTTTCTCAATTGGGTTTTCATGTAAATTATTGCGTCCATATTGTATATCTCTTACAATAATGTGTGTATGTTTATCTAAGTGTATTTCGTGAGTTAGATTTTACAACAACACAATCAACTATTCTAGCAACTGTTAGCGTTGTTTTGGCTTGCCGTTTTGGTGGTTTCGTCAGGCGTACAAAATATGACGTTAACATCTATGATGCATGTGTAAGACCCCAACTTTTTATGAAGATTTAATTTTCTCTAAATATTATTCTAAATAGTAAGGTGATAATTTAATAAATATTATAGTTATGGGAGATTTGTGCAAATTTACAAAGTAAACAATTGTCGTAAAATATTTGTTTTGTCAGGGAATATTCGTACGACGGCGCAATCATTGGTGGACCCCACAACGGGTTAACTGTCGGATATAGAAAGCGACAGAAATAACCTTTTTATAAAATAACGGCAAGACTTTTACCGTTAAACTGTTGAAATACCCGATGATAAAAGTACAGTTACGCGTTGTTCCACAGTGGTACGCGGTATTGCACAGTAGCACATGATATTGCACAGTATCTCTGATTATTGATTGTTACGTAAGAAGTCACTCAGTATTCAATAATTACCACAGTAGTTGCTGCATAATATCTCAAGTATTGATTCAATAATTGTTACAGTAACATCTGCACAATATTTTATATTATTAAATCAGTAATTGTCACGACATAGTAACTCATATTATTGCAATAATATTGAAAGTCCAATAATAATCTAGAAGTGGGGTTGAATAGATTATTACCGTTTAAATATTATCCTAGACCTTCTTGAAGTTTTAGTTAATTAATTTGCAGTGCTAAAATTAATATGTAAGATAATAAAAAATTCAATCACACAATGCATAGAGATTTGTCTGGTTCACAACATACATCCAGGGTATGTTGCTACGTCCAGTCTCAAGCTCCTCTCTAGAACTTGAGATCCTATTACTATCAGTAATAAATACTCCTTCAACAGGCGGAGAAGCCTTTACAAAGTTTTATAGACAAACTTCTAACTATACACAACTACCTATCTTGGACAGCAAGCTCTCAGCTCCCTCCTCAAGCTTAGTTGTACTTCTTTTGAGTTTAGTTCTATTCTATGATCTGGTCTTGAAACATCATCCTCTTCTTCACCTCACAAGTTTACTAGAGACTCAACTCCCAGCTGACCTTTCTAAGACTCTGGTCTTGGTCAAAGAATTACTCGTTTTTCTCACAGGTGCATAAAATAAACTAACTCTACCATTTTCCCTTTTACAAAGTGTTTGACAGAATTTTGGTTCTAAGATAAGCAAATACAATTTAGTAAAGATATATAAAAGTTTAAATAACTTTTATATTTAAAGCTTCTCAAATAAGCAGATAGCAGTTAAAGAGTAGATATATTTATAAAAATTCAAAGACTTTTATACTTGAGAAAATATGTTTCTTTATAAGCAGATAGTAATTTATGCTTTGATCAAATAATGCTTCTATGTAAGCAAATATAAATTTATGTACTATTATAAAAGTTTTATATTTTGTGTAAAAAGTATTTTTTTTAAATAAACAAGTATATGAACTTAAGCTTTGATTGAAAAGTGCTTCTGTATAAGCAGATATATGACTTTAGTTCAAATTTTATAAAAATTTAAATTTCTTTATAAAATAAAGAATGTGTTTCTATGGAAACTAATTTTAAATTTAATTATGAATATAAAAGTTTAAATAACTTTTATAATTATGCTTCTTGTTAAGCAGATAAATTCACAGAAGTTAATGATATAAAAGTTTAAATAACTTTTATATTATGCAACAGGTATATTATGAATGTTCAACCAATAACAGATATCAAGTATAATAAATTAAATAGTATTAGTTAATACTTGATATAACAAATAAATTTCTTATACTCGAAAATATATATAATAATATATTTTATTTATCTTGTGAATATTAAATAAGGCCACTTAGAATTTTAATGACCGTTCGAATGATATTCTTGTTTAAGGAATACCTCCAAATAGCGGTACCTAAAATTGACCAAATTTAAAATTTCACTATTTATATTTGTATAAATATTTTTTGATAGATCACTTAGAACTTTAATAACCGTTCGAATGATATTCTTGTTTAAGGAATACCTCCAAATATCGGTATCTAAAACTGATCTACTTTACAATATTTATATAAATAAATTATTTATCTATAAAGAGCCACTTAGAATTTTAATGACCGTTTGAATGATATTCTTAAGGAATATTTCCAAATAATGGTACCTAAGACTCGCTTTTTATTGATATGAATAGATGAAATTTATATATATATATATATATATATATATATATATATATATGTGTGTGTGTGTGTTGTGTGTGTGTGTGTGTGTGTGTGTGTGTGTGTGTATAACATTTTCTATTTGTAAATCTATACTTATACACAAATAAGAGACAATAATAAATAAATTTACAAACTTATCTCAAAGTAATTTGACCAATTTTCTCTTCAAAATGTCAGAACTTTTGATTAGAAGAGAGTAATAAGCTTTTAGAGAGAGATTATGTAAGGCAAGGAGACTATAAACTTTTCTTTATTTGGAAATTGGTGAAAATGAAATGAGAAAAACTTCTCTATTTATTTATAGAAAATTTTGGTCAAGGGTATTTTCGAAAATCTGAAAATTTTATTTTAAAATTGATGGCCAGAATTGAGTTGTTTGAAAAGGAATGGATCAGATGAAACTCACACGGATCTGTTGAAGGGAAGAAGTTCCGCCTACTTTACATACTTACAGAATGTTATTAATGCCCAACTTATTCAAAAGCTAAGATCCTCATTTATAACATAAAATTCTTCAGCCCATGTGTTTTATTCAAACACAAATGTTGAATGCCTTTTAGTTCCGCCCACTCAACATTCTCATAAATTTACTCTTTTAATGCATTTCAATTTAATGCCCAACATATCCATGTTCAAATTTCCTAGGCCCCACATAATCTAATTAAACATTGCAACGGCAACATAAGGTTTATAAGTCTTTGTAGAATTTATTTCTTCAAACTTTTAATTCTTTTATTCTCTTAATTCGCTAATTCCGTATAACAGGAAAAAGAAAAAGTCTAAAGCCTTTTGGAAGATTTGTTTTCTAAAGTAAATATATATATATATATATATATATATATATATATCAATTTTTGAAATAATTGATGAGAGAAAAATCATTTTTATAGGAAATGTTACTTTTTGAATTAATCTACTTTAACACTTGATATTAAATTATCAAGGTCAATTAAATAATTAATTCAATTTAAGATGAAAAATATTTTTGGTCAAAATAAATAAATTAAATAAAAACAATTATATCATATAAAACCTATGGAGAGGATTCTAACCTATTTACTAATTTATTGTTATCATCATAATATTCCAAAAGTTGGAGACCCAACAGATATTATTGATTAGCATTATCGGTAATGTCTAAAAAGTTCTATCGAGGAAAGGAATTAGGTTATCTAATTGCGCGCTAGTAATGAAAAATTCTTATCGGAAAGCCCCCTCTTTTCTAAGAACGATCTGGTTGTCAATACTGTGAGTTATAATATTAATGATGAATAATTGTTGAAAGATTAAAAATGTGTTGATTGAAGATAAGTGATTTGTGATAGATATTTATTCAATTTTTGATATAAATAGAGGGGTTTGTTATGAGACATTTGTTGTAAGTTTGATTTATTATTCCATGGACCCCCATGTGCCAATTTGTCAAAGCGTCGATAGAAATTTATCTCTATTTTATTTTATTATTATTATAATATCAATAAAAGAAAAAAAATTATATAAAACAGTATACTATTTATAATATATATATATAAAGTTATTTGTTTTATTAGAATATATTATATTATATATAAAGTTTTGTTTTATTATAATATTTTTTTGCATAGTAAAAATTAGATTTTCGACCTTGAATTCGTCCATGAAACTTTCAACTTTTCGTCCGTGATTTCCTTTTAAATAGTGCACTGCCATTCTCCTATAAATAGGTTGCTTAGTTGAAGTATAAAACTCACACCATAATCACAAAATTCTTCTTCTATAATATTGGACGTATTTTTTTTTTGAGTATAAAGATACTTTGAGTGTAGCAAATAATGCAAGATTTTCTCAAGATAATCTCTGTTATACCAGTCAGATCTAGTCTCCTACTAAGAAAAATGATGTTATTTTCTTTCAATATTCGTAAAGGATATTATTTTATACTAATAAGGGATATCATTTTCTTTCATACTCCATATTATGTAAGTGATATTATTTCATTTCATATTTCTAAATTTAAACTTACTATGATAAGTATTTCTTCTATAATTCCTGAAATGATTAGAAATTCTTAAGGTTTGCGCTTCATCTAATATCATTTCACTAGAATATTGGTCTGAACTTTCTTATTAAATTTTAATCTTTTCATATCGGGGTACTATTTATTCGAGGTACTATTCATACCAGAGTACTATTCATCCGGGATACTATTCATGTCAGAGTACTATTCACAACAGAATTTAATTTTCTTTTCTTTGTCCAAGGTTATCTTTTATGAATCTTATTCTTAAAATTGAATCCATATTTTGATCTTCATGTTGACAATTTGGACATTCTTGAACTCTGGATAAATTGAATTCTAAATCTCTAATATTTATCATTGATATCACTTAATTCATTCTTTATATCATTGTCATAATTCTCAGACTTTAATGTTGATGAAAGTTCTCTTTGACCCGTAGTGCAAAGATGAACTGTTGATTGGTGTTACAAATGAATATCTTTGCCTCGTAGTACAAAGATGACCTGTTGATTGATGAATATATTTGGCCCGTAGTGCAAAGATGGACAGGTGTTTGGCATGATCATGACCATAGGTGATACAAACGAATATCTTTGACCCGTAGTGCAAAGATAAAATGTTGATTTGCATAATTATTGATTGGTGTTACAGGGATAAAATATTGATGATGGACTTTTAAATCATTGAAGATAGTAGACATCATGCTCTACTTAACTCTTCTATTGGATTGCTATTTCTGTTACAATTGTTGATCTAAAACTTGTTGTCCATTATATTTTATCTGATTTATTATTGTTGAAGGCTAAAGATAATTTATTCTTCATTATCTTAGACATAATATTCTTTACTAGCTAGTTGTGCTCACCCTTTTCCTTTCATTATTCTCCCCAGGAAATGAGAGTGTCGATGAGACTAGTTGGTGAGTGGAATAATGATCCAAGATAGTTTCTATAGAAGTCTTCACTATGTTGTAAAATAGTGTGACAATAATTATAATGAGGACTTAATTTGAGTGTGGATATTGTCGTATTATATACGTTACAATATTTGTATTTAAACTCACAATATATTGTTGGCTTGTTTAGGTGTTAATCAAAACAATCACATACAGCAAGTGTACGCAGTCCACAAGTAATATAATGTAAGTAAAGTATCGATCCCACAGAGAATAATGAGTGTTTCTAATCTAACATGCAATAATTTTGTAACTATTTCAGTTTACTTAAACAGATGATCAAATTGTGATTTATCTAACAGTAATGATTATCAAATGACAACTAACTAACAAACAAATAAATCAGATAAGGGAGATATGGGATTCTAACTTCACTTAATGCATTCTTCAAGTTGATACACCTCCTGTTAAGCCCAATTGATTACTTTGGATTGTTAGTCGAGAAAACGAAAGCAAAACATAGCCATTTCTCAATAAACTATGTCCATATCTCATGCAATCCATAATTGATAGAATGAATGTGAACACCCAAATTACATAAACCACTATATTTCTATGTGACTTAACAATAATATGGGTTTAAACACAAGTTCTCAAATGACTACACGAGGTGCTTCGGTATATGTCTATCCGAAGCACGAATTATGGAATCTAACACCATGTAGAATCATAAACACATAATAATATGGTCAAATCTGAACTCATAATTCATTTCTCAATTTTATATGAGTTATTCTGGTAATTGGTGAACAAGCAATTAGCTAATCAAAGCAAACCACATTAGACAATTCATACATAATTAATTATAACTCAACAAGGAAGTATACAAATCTGAATTAAGCACTAAGATCTATTAAAATCCCACAATAGAGATTAGTTCATAAATGAATTAATATCCATCATCAAAACTTGTTCATACATTGAAAACCAAAT
Source organism: Panax stipuleanatus (assembly GCA_020205555.1). NCBI lineage: Eukaryota > Viridiplantae > Streptophyta > Magnoliopsida > Apiales > Araliaceae > Panax > Panax stipuleanatus. Next base: position 46,063,885 of record CM035120.1, read on the forward strand.
ATGAAAGTAAAGAGAAGCTAAGGAAATAGAGATGCAAACATGAATTCTCCACTTCAAATCTGAACCTTCAATGTAGAGCCAAATCCTTCAATTAAACAAATCTAGCCCTAATCTATGCAACTATATGAAAATCTAAGAGAAATCAAGAGAGATAGCCAAAATATAGAAGAGGACGCTACACACTCTACGAGTTCTTCAAAAACCCTAAAAGTAGTAAATATATCGTTCCATGCCTCAGTCTCAACCTCCAAATACACCTTAATAGAGTAAAACATTCAATACAGGAATTTAAGTGAAAAAGTCAATGTTGGTCAACCAGTCAAGCGCGGTCACGCTGCCCTTCAGTACAACTGGGGCGCGGGCTCGGGCGCTGCCTGCTGGCTAATCCTGATCTTGGCCCGGGCGTGCTCCTTGTGCTCTTGACCAAGGCGCGGCCGCGCTGCTTGGAATTCCTGCAGAATGTTTCTCTTTGCTTTCTCCTAACCTTCTCATGCCAATTTCACTTGCTGTTCACCACATGCCATGTGCACCTAATCGAGCCGGTTTCATGCCCATTCCATCCACGACGCCACCGAGGTAGTTTCCATTATGCAATCTATAAAACAAAGATAAAAAACATGAAAAGTAACTAAAACACGTGAGAATAAGCTATAGTTATGGTAAGTTGATAGCCAATAAGTAGGTATAAAACCTACTTATCAAATATCCCCAAACTTAAACTATTGTTTGCCCTTAAGCAACTAACACAAATGCAAACTATATGAAATGCAACCTATGCTAAAATGATGATGATATCCAATTTCAGTCAAGTATGAATTCCAATATGAGATGCCTCAGAGAAATCACAAGATAGATGAACAAAGTATCCATCCAAGCCAATGTCATAGAAACATACAATCTGAAAATCAAAACATGTTAACAATGATGTAGTGTGTGTGTGTGTGCTAAAATCCACTAAGCTTGATAAAGGTAAAAATTTCACATACTATGCTTCTAAGAGGGAAAAGTAAGACTTTAAATCAAGAAAAGTGCAAACATATGAAGCTTCAACCAAGAATACACATCAATCCAAACTAAAGGTCAACAAAGGGTTTATTATGCTTTTATTCACTCACGAGGGCGATATTCGCGCATTCTTGTGGTTACACCCGACTGTGCAATGCCTAGCCCTCTTAGGCTTTTCAATGATACCCATGTAGCGAGCTTTTGACCAACGACTCCCAAATCATAAGGCTTTAGGGCGCTGGGTGTAAAGACAACCCCTAAGGCGTACTTGCTCGAATATCAAAGGCCACAGGACTCGACTAGCCAAGGCGTTTATTCAACATTCTACTTTTCTTTTCTTTTCTTTTTCTTTTTATACTTTTTTTATATATAGCATGCATAACCAATGTTTTCCCCCAAACTTCAATTTTCGTGTCATTAAGGTCATAGCTAAATGTCTACAAAACTCTATCATTAAACAAAAAAATTTCCCTCAGAAGATAAGTATGTAATAATCTTAACCAACAAACAGAAATAACAAAACCGTGCTATCCGGTAACATCAAGATCAACAGGCAAAGATTAACATCATGTAATGAAACTATGACCAAGCTTAAGCTATCAACAATGTTCAACAGTCCATATAATTCCAATATCATCATCGGCCAAATGGAACTCAAACTAACTGAAATATGGAATCATATGCAATGCGAAATGCAAACTACACAAATAAACTTAAACAAATAAATGAAAAATAACTAACTACAACATGTAAAACTAGCTAACAAATAAGAAAATGCAAACTAAACATGCAACTACTACTATATGCAACTAAAATGCAACTAAAACCCAATACCCCCAAACTTAAAATAAACAATGTCCTCATTGGAAGTAAAGGGTTAGGAAACTCCCCTAAGCATCATCGTGGCCACCCGTCTGTAGCTCAGGTGGTGAATCTGGTGGTGGATAAGGCATGGCTGCTCCGAAGACTTGAAACTCGACTAGCACGCCTTGCTGGGCGAAGGCTTGTGCCAGAGCACCTGACAGTCCATCTGTATAGGTCTAAAAATTGACGTGCAGAGCGTTCATCCTCGCCTGCAATCGCCTCATCTGGCGATCATGACTAGCGTTCTCGATTGGAGGAGGCCCTATTACCTGAAATGACTACGGTGGAGCTTCTTCTGTACGAACTGGAGCACGAGGCAAAATGAATCCATGGCCTCAAGGACGAGCCTTGCCACCGTCCTATTCAGAATATTTCTTGATGATGGCATGGCCGATGTCCTTCATAGGCATCTGCACTTGCTCATTCTCCCAGTCAACCCCTATCTGAACACATAGCTGAGTCACAACTGAGGCATGTGGAATCCCACCGGTGGTACCGCCTCGCATGTATCAAAGCATGGACTGATGTATCAAGTGCCCCACGTCGATGTACTTGTCGGTGATGATCCCATACAAAATAGTGGCCCTGTCTGTCATGACGTCGTGTTAGTGATGGGAAAGCATTAGATTGGCGCATATGAAATTGTTCCACCCTTTGGCATATCTGTTCAGTGTTGTGTGTCAAAATTTTATCTTCGAATCCGTGCCTAGCTTGATAGCCCATTTGGTGCCTTGCACTCAGAGATCCCCCACTAGCTTGTCCAAGTCGGTCTCCAACCTCTCAGCAACTACCCAGTTCACTGTCTCAGGAGGAGGAGGACTCAAATGGAACACCTCATTAATCGCAGTAGGAAGATAGTTCACTTGTTTTCTCTGCTTGAAAGAAATCCCATTATGCGTCTCCCTTGCATTAGCATAAAACTCCCGCACTATAGCCATAGGCGCAGCCACGGGCTTTGCTACAATGCCAATCCAACACTTGTCCTGAATCATACTCAACAGCTGTCCATCATCCTTGGTCGGTTTGAGGCCCCTCTCCAAGACGAAGGACTTGGACACCAAGACCTTGGCATAGTAATTATGGGCCAATAAATTGATGAACTTGGTTGTGTCCAAAACATCTCTGCTACTTCCCTCACTGTAGCTCTCATCGAAAGATGAGGATGAAGATGATGAACGAACTCGTTTCGGCTCCATTGATTCTGCAGAAATCCAAGCCTAACTTGACAAAATCAGAACCCCTAAACTTTACCCTATGAATCCCTCTCTGTAAACCCTAACTTGGATGTAATGGAAGATAGAGTGTATGTGATGGTGGCTAGGGCTTATATAGAAATTTAGGTTGAGATAAAGTGGAGAAGGGATTTTTGAAGTAGTGGAGATAATGGCTAGGATTAGGGCTTGAGGAGGACGTGGAGAGAGAATGTATAGATGATGAAGGAAGTAGGTCGATTGTGAATAAGTTAGGTTATGTTTAAGTATTGGAATAGGAGTCTGGGAGTAATGTTTCGGTCTGATATGAAGAGGCTCGATCTAATGAATATGTAATAAAAGAAGTGGGTCGACTGCAGGAGGATTTAAACGAGAAAAAAAATATGGGTATTGGCACGGGCGCGCCGTGAGATAGGCATGATGGGGGGCGGGCGCGCCTGGCTCGAAAACATTCTGTATAAGATTTTGGTGGGGCGCGCTCCTTTTGGCTTGGCAGATGGCGCGGTCGCGCTACCCTGGTCCTGGCCCTGCTGCATCTGCAACAATTATCAACTCAATAGCTTTCTAGCTTGAATGAATCCTTTCCTGCACAAAAGTGTATCTAAGATTAAACATATTCTTATTCCACTAACTCAAAATTAAACTATTTAAACTAAATGTATCTACTCTCAAAAATGCAATATTTGAAATTTGCTATACTATATCCAAAATGTACTTAAACTCAAAGTATCCAAGAATTAAACTCAAAGTATCCAAGAATTAAACATGGGGGTGGAAATAATAGATAAGTAACAAGAATTAAACAAGAGGGAGAATAGAGTGGATGGGGTGCCTCCCATCTAGCGCTTGTTTATAGTCAACTAGCTTGACTCTCTTAGAAATGATCATGGAGTGAAAAGGGTCATGGAGGCCTTTTGTCGGTCAATCTCTCCTCCCCAATAATACTTCAATATCTTCCCATTGACCTTGAACGGCTTGTCCGGGTCTTGACCTACAATCTCAACTGCACCGTGAGGGTACACGATTTTCACCGTGAATGGCCTCGACCATCTAGACTTGAGCTTTCCCAGGAATAGACGAAGACGTGAATTGAACAATAACACGACTTGCCCCGACTCAAACTTCCTATCAATAATTTTTCGAGCGTGCCATTTTTTCACCTTCTCCTTATACAGTTTTGAGTTCTTATAAGCCTGCAGTCTGAATTCATCGAGTTTATTTAATTGGAGAAGTCTCTTCGCCCCTGGGCTTTGAGGTCAAAATTCAGATTTTTGATTACCCAGAATGTCTTGTGCTCTTGCTCCATAGGAAGATGACAGGCTTTCCCATATACCAAATGATAAGGTGACATCCCCAGCGGTGTCTTGTATGCTGTTCTGTAGGCCCATACTACATCATCAAGCTTTAGGGACGACCAATCTTTCCTAATAGGGTTGACAATTTTATCCAGAATTCTCTTTACTTCTCAATTGGAGACTTCAGCTTGGCCATTAGTTTTGGGATGATAGGTCGTGGCAATACGATGATTCACCCCATACTTAGCCAACAGGGTTGTGAACTGTCTGTTACAGAAATAACTGCCTTCGTCACTAATGATTGCCCTAGGTGTCCCGAATCTTGTGAAGATGCTTTTTTGTAGAAACCTCAAGACCACTTTGGCATCATAGCCAACAGAGTGTACAGATTGCCATAAGATGAGATGAATGGTCCCATGAAGTCAATACCACAAGCATCAAAGATTTCAACTTCTAAAATCATGTTCAAAGGCATTTCATTCCTCTTAGAGATTTTTCCTACACGCTGGCATCTATCACATTTCTGCACATATTGGTAAGCATCCTTGAAGAAAGTTGGTCAATAAAATTCAGTTTGAAGCACCTTAGACGTTGTCCTCTCTCCTCCATAATGTCCCCCGTACACTGATGCATAGCAACCATATAGTATGCTCTCTGTCTCACTGTGAGGGATACATCGCTTGATCATTCGGTCTGCACATTGCTTGAAAAGATATGGCTCATCCCACATGTACCATTTGACATCATGCATAAATTTCTTCTTTTAGGGCCTTGAAAACTCAGGAGGGAGGATGTTGCTAACCAAATAGTTGGCAAAGTCAGCAAACCATGGGACTTCGTCTTGGACCATAAATAGTTGTTCATCCGGGAAGGACTCATTAATCAAAATTCCATCATCCATATCTTTTCCCGGATTCTCTAATCATGACAAATGGTGCGCCACTTAGTTCTCGGTACTCTTCCTATCCTTGATCTCCAAGTCAAACTCCTGCAAGAGTAGAATCCATTGAATCAAACGGGGTTTAGCATCCTTTTTAGTAATCAACTACTGAATGGCAGCATGATCTGTAAACACCACTACTTCCGTGCCAATCAAGTAAGAACAAAACTTGTCGAAGGCATACACCACTGCTAATAACTCTTTCTCAGTAGTTATGTAGTTGAGTTGTGCATCCGTCAAGGTATTGCTAACATAATAAATGATATAAAACATCTTTTCCTTGCACTGCTCCAAAAAACCCCTACTACAAAGTCACTAACATCACACATCAACTCAAATGGTAATGACCAATCTGGAGCCGTGATGATAGGTGTTGTCGTTAAATTTCTCTTCAAATGCTCAAATGATGCCAAATACTCCTCGTCGAATTTAAAAGGAACATCCTTCTCCAATAAACTGCATAAATGCTTTGTAATCTTGGAGAAGTCTTTTATAAATCGTCGATATAATTGTGCATGTCCAAGAAAAATGCAGACCCCCTTCACTGAATTCGGTGGCGATAAGCTCTCTATTGTCTCCAACTTTGCCTTGTCGACCTCCAATCCTTTGCCTGAAACCTTGTGCCCGATAATGATTCCTTCTTGTACCATAAAATGGCACTTCTCCCAGTTTAGCACCAAATTTGTCTCTACACACCGTTTCAGCACCATGACCAAGTTCTCCAAGCATATATCAAATGAGTCCCCAAAAACTGAGAAATCGTCCATGAAAACATCCACATTCTATTCTACCATGTCGGAGAAGATAGACATCATACACCTCTGAAAAGTAGCTGGTGCATTGTATAAACCAAAAGACATCCTTCTGAAAGCGAATGTTCTATAGGGACAAGTGAAGGTTGTCTTTTCTTGGTCTTCAGAAGCAATAACTATCTGATTATATCCCGAGTATCCATCTAGGAGGCAATAATACTTATGACATGCTAACCTATCCAGCATCTTATCAATGAATGGGAGAGGGAAGTGGTCTTTTCTAGTCGCTTTGTTGAGCTTTCGATATTCCATGCACACTCTCCATCCAGTGACTGTTCTAGTGGGGATCAACTCGTTGTTCTCATTGGATACCACAGTCATTCCTCTTTTCTTGGGTACGCACTGCACTGGACTCACCCACGAGCTATCTGAGATGGGGTATATTATGCCAGCATCCAACCATTTTCAGAATCTCTTTCTTAACCACTTCTTTCATGATGGGGTTGATTCTTCTCTACTGTTCAACTGTAGGCTTGCTATCATCTTCAAGAAGAATCTTATACATGCAAAAGGAAGGGCTTATCCCCTTAATATCAGCAATGGTCCACCCAATTGTAATTTTGAATTCCCTTAGCACCCTCAACAGCTTACTTTCCTGAAATGATGTTAGCGCAGAAGAAATGATAACAGGCAAAGTAGAAGAATTACCCAAAAATGCATACTTGAGGTGATTAGGAAGAGGTTTGAGATCAAGTGTAGGAGGCATCTCAATAGACAATTTTAAACGCTCAAATGACTCGCCTATGTGCTCTAGAGGTTCCACAAGACTCTTAAACTTGGTCATCCATGGCACTGTATTCAGAATCTGAACATATTCAACTACCTCAAGGTCATCAATGCCAAAGTCCCCTATCATTGCACTCTCCAAAGGTTCACTGTTCATAACATGTGTGAGCTCTTCATTCACAACCCTATCAACCACATCCATTCGGAAGCATTCCTCTTCATTGGTAGGAAATTTCATAGCCTTAAACACGTTGAAAGTGACTTCTTGATCTTAAACTCTCATGGTAAGCTCTCCTTTTTGCACATCAATGAAAGTTCTCCCGGTAGCTAAGAAAGGTCTTCCCAGAACAATAGGAATGTCCTTGTCTTCTTCATAGTTAAGGATAATGAAGTCGACGAGAAATATGAATTTTTCAACCTTCACAAGGATGTCCTCCATAATACCCCTCGGATAAGTAATGGATCTATCGACAAGCTGAAGAGAAATATTTGTCAATTTTGGAGCCGACAAACCCAATTGTGTGTACACCGATAAAGGCATGAGATTGATGCTAGCTCCCAAATCACACAAACACTTGTTAAATGATAATCCTCCAATAAAGCACGGGATAGTAAAATTATCAGAATCCTTTAGTTTGGGAGATAGCTTCCTTTGTAACACCGCACTGCATTCTTCAGTCAAGGCCACTGTCTCAAAATCTTCTAATTTCTTCTTTCTAGACAGAATTCCCTTAATTAATTTTGTGTAGCTCGGCATTTGTTTTAAAGCCTCTGCGAATGGTATATTGATTTGCAACTTTTTGAATACCTTAAGGAACTTGGCAAATTGCTTATCCAATTTCTATTTTTGGAGTCTTTGTGGATAAGGGACAAGTGGATACACTATTGGTGGTGGAGCACATGATTTCTCTGCTATTTCCTTCTTGTCTGCATCAGACTCTTTCTTGTCATCATTTGCCTCAGCAAAATTTTCATCAACATTTTCTGCAGAAGGGCGCGGGCTCGCCGTGTCTCCTTGTATTTGGGGAGCGGCCGCGCCAGGCCCTGTACATGCAGTCTGCTTGCCACTTCTTAAAGTGATGAATTGACACTGCTCTTTTCCATTTCTTCTTAGGTTAGCTTCCGTGTTTCTAGGTAGAGTCCCTTGTGGTCTATTAGTAAGCATGTTGGCCATTTGACCCATTTGATTCTCCAAGTTCTTAATAGCCACAGCTTGGCTCTTTATCATCACCTCGGTGTTAGCCATATACTTCAACATCAACTCCTCCATTTCTGATTTCTTTTCTAGCTGAGGAGTGGGAGCTTGTGGATGTTGTTGGTTCTGAAATCCCGGAGGATATGAAGGTTTTGGAGCATGTTGTTGTGGTTAGTGAGTTTGGTTGTTTCTCCATGACAAGTTGGGGTGATTTCTATTGTTGGGGTTATAAGTGTTCTGATATTAGTTCGGTGGCCTCTGGTAGTTTCTCACAAATTGCACTGACTTAGGATTGATAGCATATTGGTCTGTAGGATGTGACCCCGCATAAAGCTCACAGACATAAGCTACTTGTTGCACTTTTGCCTCGGCCATGGAATCAATCTTCTTTGATATAGCAGCTAATTGAGCCGATAAAGCCGTGATGGCATCAACATCCAATACTCCTGCGAATTTTGGTTGACTCATCCTAGCAGAAGGCCATTGGTAATCATTTGCAGCCATAGTTTCTAACAACTCATATGCCTCTTCATAATTCTTGGCCATAAATGCTCCTCTCGAAGCAGCATCAATACTAGGCCGAGTTTGACTTCCCAAGCCTAAGTAAAATGTATTTATCTCCATCCATTGAGGCATTCCATGATGAGGGAACTTCCTTATCATTTCCTTGTATCTCTCCCAAGCTTCATATAAGGACTCCCCATGTTGTTGCTCAAATGAAGAAAGAGCACTTCGCATTTTTGCTTTCTTTGCGGGTGGAAATTTTTTTACCAAGAATTTCTGTGCTACGTCTTCCCAAGTAGTAATGGACCCCGGTGGTAGCGAGTGAAGCCAACTCCTAGTCTTGTCTTTCACTGTGAAAGGAAAGAGTCTAAGTCTCACCGCATCATCCGACACACCATTAAACTTGAAGGTGTTACATATCTTAATGAAGCTCAGTAGATGCTCATTCGGGTCATCATTAGCATTACCACCAAACTGAACCGTGTTTTGCACCATTTGTATTGTCCCCGGTTTAATTTCAAAGGAATTGGCAGCTATTGCTGGCCTTGTGATACTCGACTTTAGCTCATTGATATGCGGCGTTGCATAATCCCTTAATGCTTTATGTTCTTCGGCCGCCATAACTATCGGTGCCTCAGTCTCCTCTTGTATACTAGTAATACTCGTCCTCAATCGCCAAGCTCTCCCGTTGATGTTGTCCTTTCTAGGCAACAAAGTAGACTTCTTAGACCGAGTTTGCATACACTAGTCAAGAGTACCTGAAACAAAAGAAAAATGAAGATAAAAATGAGATAAGATATGATTTGTTTAACTAAGACCAATTTAATTTAAACTAATGACGAAAGTAATAAAAACAATCACTATTCCTCGAAAACGGCGCCAAAAACTTGTTGGCTTGTTTAAGTGTTAATCAAAACAATCACATACACGCAAGTGCACACGATCCACAAATAATATAATGTAAGTAAATTATCGATCCCACAGAGAATAATGAGTGTTTCTAATCTAACATGCAACAGTTTTATAACTATTTCGGTCTACTTAAACAGATGATCAAACTGTGATTTATCTAACAGTAATGATTATCAAATGACAACTAACTAACAAACAAATAAATAAGATAAGGGAGATATGGGATTCTAACTTCACTTAATGCATTCTTCAAGTTGATACACCTCCTGTTAAGCCCAATTGATTACTTCGAATTGTTAGTCGAGAACACAAAACCAAAACATAGCCATTTCTCAATAAACTATGTCCATATCTCATGCAATCCATAATTGATAGAATGAATGTGAACACCTAAATTACATAAACCACTATATTTTATGTGACTTAACAATAATATGGGTTTAAATACAAGTTCTCAAATGACTACACGAGGTGCTTCGGTATATGTCTATCCGAAGCACGAATTATGGAATCTAACACTATGTAAAATCATAAACACATGCTAATATGGTCAAATCTAAACTGATAAATTCATTTCTCAATTTCATACGAGTTATTCTGATAATTGGTGATCAAGCAATTAGGCAATCAAAGTAAACCACATTAGACTATCCATACATAATTAATTAGAACTCAACAAGGAAGCATACAAATCTGAATTAAGCACTAAGATCCATTAAAATCCCACAATAGAGATTAGTTCATAATTGAATTAATATCCATCATCAAAACTTGTTCATACATTAAAAACCAAATATGAAAGTAAAGAGAAGCTAAGGAAATAGAGATGCAAATTTAAATTCTCCACTTCAAATCTGAACCTTCAATGTAGAGCCAAATCCTTCAATCAACCAAATCTAGCCCTAATCTATGCAACTATATGAAAATCTAAGAGAAATCAAGAGAGATAGCCAAAATATAGAAGAGGACGCTACACACTCTACGAGTTCTTCAAAAACCCTAAAAGTAGTAAATATATCGTTCCATACCTTAGTCTCAACCTCCAAATACACCTTAATAGATTAAAACATTCAATACAGGAATTTAAGTGAAAAAGTCAATGTTGGTCAACCAGTCAGGCGCGACCGTGCTTCCCCTCATTACAACTGGGGCGCGGGCGCGCTGCCTGCTGGCTAATCTTGATCTTGGCGCAGGTGCGCTCCTTGTACTCTTGACCAAGGCGCGATCGTACTGCTTGGAATTCCTGCAGAATGTTGCACTTTGCTTTCTCCTAACCTTCTCATGCCAATTTCTATTTCTCTTCACCACATGCCATGTGCACCTAATCGAGTCAGTTTCATGCCCATTCCATCCACGACGCTACCGAGGTAGTTTCCATTATGCAATCTACAAAACAAAGATAAAAAACATGAAAAGTAACTAAAACACGTGAGAATAAGCTATAGTTATGGTAAGTTGATAGCCAATAAGTAGGTATAAAACCTACTTAGCATATATGTGTGTGGTCGTATTTAGCACGACAGTTTAATAGTTGTAAATAGGAAGATTTGTATTTGAATTTTGTACTATATATTTGACGACTCAAAATGGGTTGTGTGGACCTATTTTGGGGGCGTCACAGTTGGTATCAGAGCTGAAGGATATAATCTCTGGTGGAGAACTGGGATTAGAACTAGGAGGGGAGAGATGAGTAAAATCCTTCGTTGGTGTGTCCTACCTAAGCTTTTCGTTATTTAATTAGTCGATCGGGATATAAGGATAATATGTGACATGTTAATTTCTTTAACTTACCTTTGTTTTGTGGTCATATTTCAGAATGGCATCTGAAAATCAAGTGGTGATCTATGAGACAATTATGGGTGAGAATCAGGAAGCTACAAATAATACTGAGAATCAGGAAGCTAAAAATAATGTTCCTGCACACTCAAAAAATTATGCTGGTAACAATATGAGGAATGATTATTTTTTTAGAAACTTTATGCAATTCTTGCAGAACTAGGCGAGAGAGACTCCTGCTCATAATACTGGTAGAAACGGGGGTAACTCACGAAAGGTCACTGCCAAGCAATTCAAGGAGTTGGGACCACCTGAATTTCTCGAAAAGTCGGACCCACTCAAGGCAGAGACATGGCTCAAACAAATGACAAAGATATTTAATGTACTGTGTTGCGCTGATGATCAAAATGTTCCATTCGCCACCTTTATGTTTCGAGGAGAGGCAGACCACTGGTGGAAATTAGTGAAGCGCACACATCACTCAGCACTCGAAATGTCTTGGGTAGAGTTTCAAGAGCTGTTTAATGACAAGTATTTTTCGAAGAGCATTCATCATATAAAAGAAGTTGAATTTATTAAGTTTGAACAGAATAATATAACGGCTTCATAGTACGAAGCCAAATTTGTTGAGTTGTCCCGATTTGCGCCCCACTTGGTAGATAATTAAGAACGCATGACTCAGATGTTCTTACAAGGTTTAAAATTTGAAATTCGTCATCATATTATCTCTCATAAACTGCGTTTATATTCAGATATTGTGGATAGGGCTCAATTGGTGCAACGAGAGAAAGAAACGTTGCAACCAGGAGATAACAACCGACAGTGAGAGAAGACCTACGATAATAGTTGTACAAAGTGGCAACAGTCATCGAAATAATGATAACCAACGTGGAGGAAATTACAATGCCAGAAATGGTAACCACTTCGGTGGTAATCCTGGCCCAAATAATAGAAGAAGTTAGTCAAGTGGAAATTTCAAAAATAGAAGATTCAACAATGACGGAAAGGCACCGACATCAGAACCAGTACCAACACCAGTTTCTAGGAGATGAGAACGACCACCAGTCGTATATTATAAATGCAAACAGGAGGGACACATCAGTTTAAACTGTACACAGCAACCCAAAATATGTTACAGTTGCAGAAAAGAAGGTCACATAGCTCGAATGTGCCCTATAGCAAAGTCAAGTCCAGCTGTGATGGTGACACCAAAGGCTGTCCCTAGACAAGTCAAAGTCGGTGGTTCAAAGGAAGCTTTTGTCGTGACTTCCCAAAAAGCGAGAAACCCGAACGAAGTTATCACGGGTAAGCTAATCATAAACTCTTGCGAAGTTTATACCTTATAAGATACTGGTTCTACCCACTCTTTTATTTCACCTAATTGTGCTCAACGTTTGAACTTGAACCCTAACAAATTAGACTTTAACTTAACTGTTGAAACTCCGTTGGGAGAATCCTTCATTACATCCACTGTTTATAAATATTATTTGATTCAAATTGGCACCTTCACATTACCTGTTGATCTCATCTCTTTGAAAATACTTGCATTTGATGTGATTTTAGGAATCAACTGGTTAACTACTCATCATGCTAAAATTGATTGTTTTCGTAAGGTCATTAGTTTTCAAATTCTTAACTAACTTGTTATGCCAATTCAAGCAACCAAACCATTAAAATCTATCACTATCATTTTAAGCCATAAACTCATTCGTTTATTGAAAAACGAATGTCAAGATTTCTTAGCCCATGTCACCGATTTGAACAAAAATACGTCAGATTTGAATGATATTTCTGTTGTTAATAAATTCCTTGACGTATTTCTCGAAGAACTTCCTGGCCTACCCCCAGAACGTGAAATTGAATTTTTTATTGACCTTGAACCCGGTACAAAACTCATTTCCAAAACCCCATATCGAATGGCTCCTATTGAACTTCAAGAGTTAAAAGCTCAACTTCATGAATTGTTAGACATCGGCGTCATACGTCCTAGTACATCTCCTTGGGGTGCTCCTGTTTTATTTGTAAAGAAGAAAGACGGGAGTATGCGACTTTGCATTGACTATCGGGAGTTGAACCATATCACCATAAAAAATAGGTACCCGTTACCTCACATTGATAACTTGTTTGACCAGTTGCAAGGTGCTAAATTCTTCTCAAAGATCGATCTTCGTTCTGGATATCATCAGTAAAAGATTAAAACTGATGACATTCCAAAGACTGCCTTCAGAACTTGATATGGGCATTATGAATTTTTAGTCATATCTTTTGGATTGACTAATGCTCCTGCTGCCTTCATGGATATGATGAACCGGATATTCAAAGAATATTTGGATCATTTTGTGGTTGTCTTTATTGAAGAGATCCTCATTTACTCCAAAAGTCGTGAAGATCATAAGCAACACTTGAGGCTAATACTCCAAAAGCTTTGTGAAAACAAGCTATATGCCAAGTTAAAGAAATGCGAGTTCTGGCTTGAGAAAGTAGCATTCCTTGGGCACATGATATCGAAACATGGAATATCATTTGACCCGATGAAGATTGAAGCAATACAAAGTTGGGAGCAACCTAAGTCATAAACCAAAATACGTAGCTTTCTGGGCTTAGCTGGTTATTATCGGAGATTTGTGGAAGGATTTTCTCGAATCACCACTCCATTAACTCAGCTGATTTGAAAAGATACAAAATTTGGATGGAGCGAGAAATGTGAGAAGAGCTTCCAAGAACTAAAGAGGAGACTCGTTTCAGCACCTGTTCTGACTATACCATCAGGTTCGGAGGGATTTGTCATCTACAGCGATGCGTCAGGCAGAGGTTTAGGTTGTATCCTCATGAAACACGAAAAAGTTATAACCTATGCCTCTCGACAACTCAAAGAATATGAGAGGAATTATCCTACTCATGATCTAGAGTTGGCAGTAGTCGTTCTCGCGTTAAAGATCTGGAGACACTACTTATATAGGGAGAAAGTGGAGATCTATACAGATCATAAAAGCCTCAAATATTTCTTCACCCAAAAGGAACTCAACATGAAGCAACGACGTTGGCTTGAGCTGTTGAAAGATTACTACCATACCATCCAATACCATATTAGAAAAGCGAATGTGGTAGCTGACGCATTGAGTAGAAGATCATATGCAAGTACGAGTGCGATATTGTCAACACAAAGGCCCATTTTGTATGACTTTCAAAGGATTGAGATAGAGTTAAAGACTCTAGGAACCCACGTGAAGATGGCAAATATACGAGTATAACCAGCTTTAATTGATAAAGTTAAAGCTGCTCAAGCTACAGACCCAGAGCTGGGGATTATGAAGAAGAAAGTACAAGAAGGTGCTATTCCAGAAGCAAGAATCGACGAGGAAGGGATATTTCGAGTCAACTCTAGACTTTGTGTTCCTAACGGCCCTGATTTAAAATATAAAATCATGATGGAAGCACACAACACATTGTTTGCAATCCATTCCTAGAAGTACCAAAATGTATCGTGATCTTCGATATACATTTTGGTAGAGCAATATGAAAAGAGAGGTCGCGGAGTTTATCTCAAGGTGTTTAATTTGTCAACGTGTCAAAGGCAGAGCATCAAGTGCCAAAAGGTCCATTGCAACCACTTGAAATTCTAGAATGGAAGTGGGAACACATCACCATGGATTTCGTTACGGGTCTTCCCAAGGGTTCTCAAGGCATAGATGTAATTTGGGTCATTGTCGATAGATTAACCAAGTCTACTCATTTCTTGCCTATACGAGAAACTTATTCACTTGAACATCTTGCTCGTATATACATAAATGAGATTGTAAGACTGCATGGTATGCCAGTATCCATAGTTTCTGATCGAGACCCTAGATTCACTTCACAATTTTGGGTCAGCTTGCAGAAAGCTATGGGCACTGATTTACGATTCAGTTCTGCATATCATCCTCAGACGGACGGGCAATCGAAAAGGACTATTCAAACTCTTGAAGATCTATTGAGACTCTGCGTCCTAGACTTCAAAGAAGTTGGGACAAGTACTTACCATTGGTGGAATTCTTCTACAACAACAGTTATTAAGCAAGTGTAGGCATAACACCATTCGAGGCGTTGTACGGACAAAAGTGTCGTTCTCCATTATGCTGGGATGAGGTGGGTGAAGCAGCATTGTTGAGACAAGAGTTGGTAGGCATGACTACGGAAAAGATTCAAATGATCTGGTAACGTATACAAACAGCACAAGATCTACAAAAGAGTTATGCTGATCTTCATTGAAGGGACGTGGAATTTAATGTCGGAGACCATGTATTGTTACGTGTTGCTCCATGGAAAGGAGTTACGAGATTCGGAAAGAGAAAAAAGCTAAACCCACGATTTATTGGTCCATTTGAAATCCTCAATCGAGTAGAAATTGTGGCCTATAGACTGGCCTTACCACCAAGCATTCTCATGTTCATAATGTTTTTCACATATCCATGCTACGTAAATATGTGGAAGACCCAAACCACATTATTGAATTAGAACCAGATGAGATAGCAAAAGATTTAACGTATGAGGAGTACCTGTTAAAATCTTGGATAAGAAGGAACATATTTTACGCTCAAAGGATATACCTCAAGTCAAAGTTTTATGGAAAAACCATGATATTGAGTAAATGACATGGGAGTTAGAATCTGAAATGAAAGCAAGGTACCCTCACCTCTTCGAAATACCAGGTACGTACATCAATTTTGAGGACGAAATTTTATAAGGAAGGGAGGTTGGAAGACCCCAACTTTTTATGAATAAAGATTTAATTTTCTCAAAAAATTATTCTAATTAGTAAGGTGATAATTTAATAAATGTTACAGTTATGGGTGATTTGTGCAAATTTTACAAAGTAAACAGTTGCCGGAAAATATTCGTTTTGTCAAGGAATATTCTTTTTGTCGGGCAATATTCATACGACGGCGCAATCATTGGTGGACCCCACAACAGAATAACTGTCGGATATAGAAAGCGACAGAAATAACCTTTCTATAAAATAACGGCAAGACTTTTACCGTTAAACTGTTGAAATACCCGATGATAAAAGTACAGTAATACGCGTTGTTCCACAGTGGTACGTGGTATTGCACAGTAGCACACGATATTGCTTAGTATCTCTGATTATTAATTGTTACTTAAGAAGTCACTCAGTATTCAATAATTACCACAGTAGTTGCTGCATAATATCTCAATTATTGATTCAATAATTGTTACAGTAACATCTGCACAATATTTTATATTATTAAATCAATAATTATCATGACATAATAACTCATATTATTGAAATGATATTATTTATTAGCATTATCGACAATGTCTAGAAAGTTCTGTCGAGGAAATGGGTTAGGTTATCTAATTGCGCGTCAGTAAGAAGAAATCCTTATTAAAAAGCCCCCTCTTTCCTAGGAACGATCTGGTTGTCAATACTGTGAGTTATAATATTATTGATGAATAATTGTTGAAAGATTAAAAATGTGTTGATTGAAGATAAATGATTTGTGGTAGATATTTATTCAATTTTTGATATAAATATATCATAAGACGTTTGTTGTAAGTTTGACTTATTATTCCATGGACCCCCATGTGCCAATTTGTCAAAACGTCGGTAGAAATTTATCTCAGTTTTGTTTTATTATTATTATAATAGTAATAAAACAGAAATTTTTTTATATAAAACAGAATACTTTTTATAATATATATAAAGTTATTTATTTTATTAGAATATATTATATTATATATAAAGTTTTTATTTTATTAGAATATTTTATTGTATGGTGTTGCATAGTAAAATTAGATTTTTGCTCGTGAATTCGTCTGTGAAACTTTCAACTGTTCGTCCATGATTTCCTTTTAAATAGTGCATATTCTCCTATAAATAGGTTGCTTAGTTGAATTTTGAAACTCACACCAGAATCACAAAATTCTTCTTATATAATATTGAGCGTATTTCTTTTGAGTATAAGGATACTTTGAGTGTAGCTAATAGTGCAAGATTTTCTCAAAATAATCTCCGTTATACCAGTTAGATTTAGTCTTCTACTAATGTAAAGGATGTTATTTTTTTTCAATATTCGTAAAGGATATTATTTTATACTCGTAAGAGATATCATTTTCTTTCATACTCCATATTATGTAAGTGATATTATTTCATTTCATATTTTCAAATTAAAATTTACTATGATAAGTATTGCTTCTATAATTCCTGAAATGATTAGAAATTCTTAAGGTTTCTGCTTCATCTAATATCATTTCACTAGAATATTGGTCGGAACTTTCTAATTAAATTTTAATCTTTTCATGTTTGGGTACTACTCATACCAGAGTACTATTCATCTGGGGTACTATTTATGTCAGAGTACTATTCATAATAGAATTTAATTTTCTTTTCTTTGTCCAAGTTATCTTTTATGAATCTTATTCTTGAAATTGAATCCATGTTTTGATCTTCATGTTGACAATTTGAACATTCTTAAACTCTAGATAAATTGAATTATAAATCTCTAATATTTATCATTGATCTCACTTAATTCATTCTTTATATCATTTTCAAAATTCTCAGACTTTAATGGTGATGAAAGTTCTCTTTGGCCCGTAGTGCAAAGATGGACAGATGTTTGGCATGATCGTGACCATGGGTGATACAAATGAATATCTTTGGCTCGTAGTGCAAAGATAACATTTTGATTTGCATAATTATTGATTGGTGTTACATGGATAAAATATTGATGATGGGCTTTTAAATCATAAAAGATAGTAGACATCATGATCTACTTGACTCTTCTAATGGATTGCTATTTTCGCTGCAGTTGTTGATCTAAAACTTGTTGTCCATTATATTTTATCTGATTTATTATTGTTGAAGGCTAGAGATAATTTATTCTTCATTATCTTAGTCATAATATTCTTTACTGGGCTAGTTGTGCTCACCCTTTTCCTTTCATTGTTCTCCTCAGGCAATAAGAGTGTCGTTGGGACTAGTCGGGGAGTGAAATAATGATCCGAGATAGTTTCTATAGAAGTCTTCACTATGTTATAAAATAGTGTGACAATAATTATAATGAGGACTTAATTTGAGTGTGGATATTGTCATATTATATACATTATAATATTTGTATTCAAATTTATAGTATATGTGTGTGGTCGTATTTTGCACGATAATTTAATAGTTGTAAATAGGAAGATTTGTATTTTGATTTTGTAGTATATATTTGACGACTCAAAATGGGTTGTGTGGACCTATTTTGGGGGCGTCACAATGCGTACCTCTCCATCATCTTCTATGATGAATCCATACCTTTCAGGTATCTTCGGTACTCTTTCAGATTTATGAGTTTGTTGTAATACAAAACGTATTTCTACTTGGACAAGTTCATCCATTTAACCTGTAGTGGTTTGTGGTTCTTGAACTTCTTCAAGATATATTTTCCTCCTACTAGCTCATTCGAGGATAAACTCCTTTTCCAAGAAGGTGGTATGTTTGGCAACAAACACCTTTTGCTCAGTAGGATTATAAAAATAGTATCCTAAACTTTCTTTAGGATAACCCACAAATCTGCACTTATCAGATCTTGTCCCAAGCTTATTATTCTGAAACTTTTTTACATAAGTTGGACATCCCCAAATCTTAACATACTTAAGACTAGGTTTCCTCCCTGTCCATAACTCATACGGAGTCTTTGGGACCGATTTTGAGGGGACTTTATTTAGTAGATACGCAGTCGTTTCTAGGGCATAACCCCAGAAGGATATTGGAAGATTGGTGAAACTCATCAAGGACCGTATCATGTCCAACAGGGTACGATTTCTCCTTTCAGATACTCCGTTAATCTATGGTGTACCAGGAGGCGTCCATTGTGAGAGGATATCATTATCCTTAAGATGATAAAGAAACTTATTGCTTAAGTATTCACATCCTCGATCCGATAGAAGAATTTTAATATTTTTGCCAGTTTGTTTCTCTACTTCACTTCTGAACCCTTTGAACCTTTCAAATGATTCAGACTTGTATTTCATCAAATACACATAACCATATCTCGAATGATCATCAGTGAAAGTAATGAAATATGAATACCCTCCTCTTGTATTTATTGTTATAGGTCCACATACATCTGGTACACATTTGTGTGTACCAACTCTAACAATCCTGCAACTTTCTCTCCATCTCCACTAAATGGAGATTTAGTCATCTTTCCCATGAGAAAAAATTCACAATTTGGATATGATTCAAAATCAAATGGCTCTAAAAGCCCATCTTTATGCAACTTGTTTAGTCTTGTTTCATTTATATGATCGAGTCTGCAATGCCATACGAAAGTACTATTCACATCATCCCTTTTCCTTTTATTAGTTTATTCAATTTGTAAAATACTTTCATGTAAGTCAAGTACATATAATCCATCAATTAATCTACCAGTTCCATACAAAACATTCTCATTATAAATAGAACAACTATTGCTATTTATTATTATATTAAAACATTTCTTGTCCAACAATGGAATTGAAATAATGTTTCTAACAAGAATTGGAACATAATAACAATTTATTAAATTAATTGATTTTCCCGATGGTAGTGCTCAACAATAAGTCTATGGCTAATTCAGCAACCTTTGCTCCATAACCCACGCGCATGGTGACTTCTCCTTTGTTTAGCTTTCTACTTCTGCTTAGTCCCTACAAAGAATTGCATATGTGAGAACCACAACTGGTATCTAATACCCAAGTAGAATTTTAACTTATAGAAAGATTTATTTCAATCATGAATAAACCTGTATCTGTAGCCGAAGCTGAAGCTTTTCCAATCTTCTTTTGCTTCTATTCTACAAGATACTCCTTACAGTTTCTCTTCTAATGTCCCTACTTGTTGCAGTGAAAGCAAACTCCTTTGTTATCGGCATCAGTCTTTTTCTTGTCCTTTGGATTCGCCTTCCCTTTTGCCTTCTTGGGATTTTTCTTCTTTTTAGAAGATCCTTTTGTTTTCTTTCGCTTCTTAGAAGAATCATCTACAAACAAAACTTAGCCTTTCTTCATTGGAAAATGACTCAGCAGTTATCAACATGTTAATCAATTCAGGTAAACTGGCACAAAGCTTATTCATGTGAAAATTCACAACAAATTGTGAATAGGAGTTCGAGAGTGACTGCAAGATCAGATCTTGGCTCAACTCACCATACATGATAAAACCCAGTTGTCCCAATTGTTCAATCAGATTGATCAACTTTAGGAAATGTGTCTGCACTGTAGTGCCATCGGTCATCCTAGATTGGAAGAGCTCTTTAGATATCTCATATATTGTCGATCTATTTTGCTCACCATATAAATCCTTAAGGTATAACAGCATATTCAGTGCATCCATTTTCTCATGTTGACGTTGTAACTCGTTACTCATGGATGCTAACATAATACATTGAGCCACTTGTGCATCATCATGTCACCTTCTAAAAGTAGTTTGCTCTTCATTAGAGGTATCTTCTGCAACAGTTGAAGGTACAGGCAAGTTAAGGACATAATCCAGCTTTTCAGCTGTGAAAACAATTCTCAAGTTCCTTAACCAGTTTGAGTAATTTGGTCCGATTGATTTGCTTGCATCAAGTATGCTTCGCAATGATAGTGAATTAGCCATTTGTAAAATTCTGCAGGTGAATATATTTTAACAACATTATCATGCATTCTTTAATTAATTACCAGATTAATTTAGGTCTTTATTAAAATGGTGTCTCCCACTATTTCTTCAAACTATATAACCCTCTTTTAAATATAGTTTGACAGATTTTATATTGGTGACTTTGTAAAATCTGCTTAGTGAGAAAAGATCCAATTGCAATAAATATATAGCCTTGTGTGTACACAACAAACTATAAATTTATTCAAAAGGTAGACAACTCTTGTCGATTACATATCCATGTAATTTATTTCCACTTTTGCCTCTTAGATTATATTGGTCAAGTGTGTGCACATCCGAACTAAAATAATCTAAGTTAAGTTAGACCCGGCATTTCCATATAAGTGAAGAGAAAAATACAATTCTTGTGTGTGCACAACAAAATGGTATTGTTCAATTCCTTATAAACATCCAATGTAATAAAATAACATCTCAAATATTTAATATTTGCCTTGTGTGTGTCCAACAAACTCATATTGAATATTCGATACTCTATCGCTTTACAATGCTAGAAGGCTACGTTCGATATTCTCCAATGTCTTTGAGCGTGTTCAACTTAATATATTAACTTTTGAGGGTTTTGTTATTAATTAGTCTCATCTTGTTTAGCGCGCATACAAATATATATATAGAAATACCCATCATATTAAACATACATCAATATGTATAATAATATATTTACTATATAATTAGCATGCATCTATAGAATACTATATTCTATCCGGGATGATTATAGACTTAATTCTAATTTGGTTCATTGGAGCCACCATGAACCAAAAGGTCAAACCTAGGGTGCAAGAATAAAACATTGAATATAACTATTACATTCAACCCTGGCTTCATTTTAAACGGGCCTTCTACGCTCCTTCTCTTCGTCTCCAATTTCTCAAAAAATTCTATATAATCCTATTTCAATCTATTTTTCATAAAACAGAAACCTTGATCAGCAGTCAAATGGAGGTACAAAGAAGGGAGATAGAATTTATATCAAAAAATGAGAGAAGCGAGGTACGCAGACCCCATTTATAAAAACCACATACATTCAAGCATCCATTAAAATTAATTCCAATCACATTGGTCAAAAGTCCATAATCATCCCTTTTATTATCATACATATCAACATATACATCAATAAAATAAACATTCAGTATATATATTGATATCATTTAATGGGCAATAAACTTTTGTTAGAAATTCAGTTTTTGAAACAAAACAAACTCCTTTATTTTAATCAAAAATCATATTAAAATAAACTCTTTTATTTTTAGCAATATGGAATCTAATTCCGATTTAAAATAAACACCTTTATTTTAATCATATTTCAATTCAAAAATAAACATTTTATTTTAATTAAACCATATAAGAAAAATAAAAAAAATCAAAACCTAAAAATCGGCGCGGCCGCGCTGCAACTCTAAAAACCGATTCTGGCAGTAGGTGCAGCCGCGCTCCAAAACAGGCTTAGAGCGGCGCGGCCGCGCTGCGTAGCAGAATCAGACAGTTCATTATTTTGCCCAGAAAATCAGTTCTAAACCCATATCATCATACATATTGAATCAAAAACAATTAATGATTTGCATAAGGAGACTCTAATACCACTGTAGGATTACATAAACAAGATCAAAGCATAAAATCTAATTGTAAAACTCAACGAAAGCATGCAAAACAGCAAATTAAAATTTTCTACAATTCCAATGTATAGCCTTATGAAACATCATTAATTGAGGAAGGATAAAGATATACCTTTGAAGAGAATCAACGCTTTGATGTAGACTTCAAATTCCAATCCTTGCTCCTTCGCGATCTCTCCAATCCACGGATCACACGTTCGTTACAAAGAGTATGCAACGCCCAAGAGGTATCCACCAAGACTAATAGATTGAAGATTTGATTTTAGACTCAACTAGCTCTTGGATGGCTAGTCTAAATTCTCACTATCCTAACGTCTTAGGGTTTTGAGAATGTTTGCAAGAGAGATACAAGTTGCAAGAGTTATATTAGTTTTTTCCACAATAAGACTCCTTTTATTTAAAGACTAACCCTAATCTTAAACCTTTTAAAATTTAGGGTTTTAATTTAATTCTCAAGAAACTAAATAAAATAATAATAATAAGACTCCTCTTATTTATTTATAATATAGTATTTCTCCAAATACTTAATTATAAATATTAGTATTTCTCCAAATACTATATTATTATTATTTAGTCAATTTAATAATAATAAAAATAATAAGATGACTAATCTTATTAATTTATAATATTAGTACTTCTCCAAATACCTAATTATAAATCTTAACCTATTTAATTTATTCTACTAATAAATTAAATACACTTAATTTATTATTATTAAGCCAATCAATTCTAAAATCACATTTCTCTCTGTTGTGGTGTGACCCTCTAAGTTCAATATTAAGCCGGTAGTAGAATAAATAAATTAGAACAATTCTAATATTATTTATAATGAATTAAACTCCTTTAATTCAAATATAAATAAACAATATTTATTCTACATCATGAGTGACACCTTATAATTAATGTATCATGACTATCCGGATAATATGAATTCAAGTTAATCACAAAGATTATCGCAAAGAATACAAAGAACCTATTCCGTGAATAGTTGCCGTACAATTCAATCCTTCTATCATATAATGTCTCAATCAAATATAATACATAGAATTATTGTCAAGTTTTATTTATTTGATTATATGTTATTTCGATTCTAAAATGCACAACTTTAGTTCATTTCCATTCAACCCTAGACAGGGATTTCCAAATTGTCACTTAATCGAATCATATAGGACATTCTCTCCCTTTATTGGAAGTAGTAGATCCTTTATTGATCATTCACATATCTCCGTATATACTTTATTATATTCGAGCAAACCCTACAACATACTCAAGAGTATTAAGGAATATGTCAAAACATAATTCAGTATATACAAGATATTATGATGATCTCAAGTCCAAGGATCACGTGTACTACTATCACGTTAGGAACACCAATTAATAGGCAAGTAAAACTCTATTAGGGTTCCTTTATTAGTCACGTTTAGTGAACTTAATTATTCTCCAATAAGCACCTACACAGTTGCTTTAATGTCTCCACATAAATAATTATGAGATCAATCATCCTCTTCAACAGAGCAAGCATAGTATGTACTAATCTATCTCGAATCAGTAATCCCACATTAGTTATCCATACGATTATGAACATTTTAGTTTTGAGCTATCAAGAATTTAGATCTCATTAGCATGATCAACATCATGATTCTAAAAGCATTGCTCAATAACTATGAGTTTATCTCATTTATTAATTCAACTAATTAACATGATAAAGAATGCTTTTTATAAAATAAATAAATTCTCTTAATAATAAATGAATAAGATTACAAAGTAAATGCTTTTACATCAAATTTAATTGGCTTGAGGGCATACTACTTTCATATAGATGAAGTGGGAGTGCATAGGAAACTGCAGTTACAAGAGCTGAAGGAGTTGCGGAATGAAGCATATGAGAGTTCTAGACTATACAAGAATAAGACAAAGGCGTTCCACGACAAGCAGATCTTAAGAAAAATTTCACCGTTGGACAAAAAGTTCTCTATAATTTAAGGCTAAAATTGTTTCCAGATAAATTGAGGTCTCATTGGGAAGGTCCATTTGTTGTCACTAATGTTTGTTCTCATGGTGCTATATGTACAAAACCAAAGACAGGAAAAATATTCAAGGTGAATGGTCACAAGCTCAAATCATTCTTCGAAGGCTTTCAGATGGAAGAAGTGGAGATGCTAAGTTTGGTGGATCTGGCTTATGATTGATCGAGAGGATTGTTGTCGAGCAAAACGACGTTAACCAAATGAGTTGTTTGGGAGGCAACCCAAGATTCAGATTTGATTTTTCTATCCCTTTACTTTTTAGTTTGGTAGTTGCATGTTAGATAATAGTACTTTCTTCTTTGCATGCTTTTCTTACATTGGGGACAATGTAAAGTTTGAGTGTGGGGGGAGGTTTTGATTTTTATCTGAGTTTGTTGATTTAATCCATTTTTATATAGAATTTTGAAGAAATTTATAGTCTTGTAAATTTTTATTTGGCTAAGTTTTAAAAGGTTAAAGTCAGAAGATTGAAAATTAATGTTAAATTTCAAAATCTGTTTGATTCTTAATTGGTTGATGATTGAGGAGAACTAAGTCATGATCCATAGTAATTGATTTGAATTGAATTTGTGTTACATAATTACTCGAATATGAGAAATATGCTTATTTGGCTTAGTTATCTGTGGAGTTGTCTATGTGCACAAGTTTCATAATTTAGGACTATTTGATTGTTGATGTTATTTGCATGACCATGTGAAATAAGGAAATTAGAAAATTTGAAAAAAAACAAGGTTGAACAAAAAGCAAAAAGAAACAAAAGAGAAACATATGGTGGGTAGAGATGGAGCGTAAAACGCACTCTCCCATAAACATACAGATAAGTGAGATGGAGCATAAAATGCACTCACTTACAAAAGAGAAAGAATGAGAAAGGTAAAATGGAGAATAAAATGCATTCACTCGAAGAATACAGTGAATTTGTAGGTTCTGATGATGAAAAAAATGATGAATAGCAGGGAAAATCTGTTCTGAGTTATGATTCAATGTGCACGGTCATTGTTCCATGATAATTGAGTTGAGTATATGTGTGGATTATAGGAAAGCTACTTATGTGGATACAGTTTGATTTAATGAAATTCATTGGTATAGCAATAAGCAAAGATCGATTCCGCAGAGAGTGAGGCGTTTTTATATTTATCCAAGTGTTTCTAACAAAGATGGGGATTTTTGAGTTTGATTAACTAAATTAATGCAAATAGAAAATAATTAATATGAATAACTAATAAATAAAAGACTTCAGTTCTACAGTTCAGTTTCACCTTTTCACAATTATGGATTAACCAAGTTAAGCAATATTTACCCTTCAATGAGACTAATAACCCTAGATAACCGTAATCGCTTAATAACCCGAAATTCTCCTTAAGTTGTAAATCTAATGTGACAATTGCCCTAATAGACCCTAACTATCATACAACTTGGAATTATCAGTCTAGATTTAATATAACAGTAGCATGAAGAATGAGAATTAGGTTATTTCAAGTAACAATCACACAATCAGTGATTATTTAACTTGCCTTCTGATAATCTTAGCAATACTTAAAAGCTTGTCCACGATCATGCATCACTAATTGCTACTTATGATCAGATATAATATATCACTTGTTTAATACAATTTCTTAATCTAGCATATGATATTTATTAAATTAATTTAACTAGCCAAATCAAATCATTCAGATAAAATAAAATGCAATCAATTAAAACAGATTATCAGAATAAATCTCATGCGAGAATGAATAAATAAAGTAAACTTGATCAAACCGTTAATTATAAATAAGGTTCAACATCCCTGAGAACTAAAATAGAGAATTTAGTTTGACATGCGTTTGATCTTCCAAAACAAGGATTGAAATGCAATGTAGATGATTGATATCAAATCCTGACTATTACAATGTATTTATACTACTAAACAAAGTCCTAAACCTATAGGAAATAGAAATTCAAATCCTAATAGGACTAACAAACCATAACCCTAATTTTCATAAGGAAATAGAAATCAATTTATAATATAAATCTCAATCAAAAAGAAATCCTAATTACAATAGAATTCTGAAATATTGCAAGAAATCTAAAAAACGGGTGGAAAAACACGTCCTATAAAATTCGTGCCCAGTGCGGTCGCGCTCAGATTGAGCTGGGAAGCAGCGTTGTCGCGCCCTACTGGTAGAGGCTTGATTTTCATTTATGACGACTAGTACGATCGCGCTGGATTTGTACTACGTAACGGCGCAGCCACGCCCAACCTCCAGACCTCGTTTCTCATTTATGCATCCCAACGCTGTCGCGCTCTATTTTTACTGTCCCATGGCACGGTCACGCTGCCCTGCTCTTCTGCAATATATTTTCCTTTTCTTCATTTCAGCTCCAAATCATCTCGTTTTCATCTTTTCAACTTCAATTCATCCTAAAATCATAAAATACCTTAATAAGCTCGTGCACACAACAAAACATGTAATTAAACTAAACATAAAGGAATCGAATTAAATAAATAATATGCATTCATCAATTATGTAAGATTCTTAACAAGCAAGATGTGTAAATATTATGTCAGACTCTTTAACGAGCAAGACAAGCAAATGTTGTGCGATACTCTTTACAGCAAAGATATGCAAATATTGTGGAAGATTTTTAACAAGTAGGACATGCAAACGTTATGCAAGACTCTTTAATGAGTATGATATGCAACTTTGTGTAAGACTATCTAATGAGTATGATATGCAACTTTGTCTAAGACTCTCTAACGAGTAGGACATGAAAATGTAATGCAAGACTCTTTGCAAGCAAGACATGAAAATGTTGTGCAAAACTTTTTAACGAGCAAGACATGCAATTTTTTTAAGACTGTTTAACGAGTATGAAATTTATATTTGTGCAAGATCCTTTGCGAGCAAGACATGTAGATTTGTGCAAGACTCTTTAAAGAGCAAGACACGTAAATATTTTGCAAGACTCTTTAACAAGTAGGACATGCAAACATTATGAAAGACTCTTTAACGAGCAAGACATGCAAATATTGTGCAAGAATTATATTGCAAAATTGACAGTAGAGGATGGTGAACCTTTCCTTTATTCGTCTGCTTGTTGATTTTAGAGAGTGATCATATATTTGTTATGTTGTTGGAAAGTATTAGGCTTTGTTATGTCAAAGGCATTTCATGTCTAGAGGGCTTTCTTCATTAGTTCTCATGCTTAAACGATACATTATTTGAAAGATCTCATTCACAACACAACCCACCAAGTATTTCACATCGAATGGAGTTGCATCAAAATCTTTTTAACCAAAATAAATGAATTGCATCGGGAGTTCCTCAATCGAAATACATCATAATCGAATTGTATCAGAAGTTCCTTAACCAGAATAAGTCATCATCGAATTGCATCAGAAGTCCCTCAACTGGAATAAGTTATAATCGAATTATATCAGGAGTTTCTCAATCGGAATAAGTCGTGATTAAATTGCATTGGTTGTTCCCCAACTTGAAAAGGAAGGATTCTGCTAATATTTTCACTATCGGATCGGATGATCGAAACAACATTAACTGTGAATATGATGTTGTAGATGATCTTATTAGTTGTTGTATCTTCTTTGAGAAGTATTTATGACCCCAGATATCTACTTGTAAATCTTGTTTTATCTCTGACATGCGCATGTATAATCGAATTCTAATTTTTTTATTAGTAAATACTGACAATAAAAATAAATCTAGATGAAAAAAAGATCAATATATAAGAGAATTCAATGAAAGAGTTGTGAAATGACCCCTAATAAGTCAAATGAAACTATTTTAACGACAAAGTGATCGTTCTTAAGTTAAGGACTCTCTTGGGTAGGGAATTCCGTCTTTTCCCTTCCCTCGTCGTAGTGAGCTTACTTCATTATAATTTCTTTTAGGAGTCTC
This sequence comes from Panax stipuleanatus, assembly GCA_020205555.1. Taxonomy (NCBI): domain Eukaryota; kingdom Viridiplantae; phylum Streptophyta; class Magnoliopsida; order Apiales; family Araliaceae; genus Panax; species Panax stipuleanatus. The sequence goes on from CM035120.1 coordinate 46,092,337, forward strand.
CCATTTAATCTGATGAGAAGTTTGCTACAGCCTTGGACTCCTTTTATTTCAACAAATCCTAAAAATGCCCCAGCCCTTGTGAATGTTGTTATCGGGATTTATATAGGAAACTCGTTTTGTTGACAACACTAATTTACTCACAATGAGTAATATCCTGCACACAAAATGAATAACAAATACGCCAAAAGTTTGACGGTTCAAGCCATCAGAAATAGCTCCGATATAAGAATTACTATAATCTCGATAATGAGGCATGTAAAGTTAAAGTACATGAAATTGAATGCCCATCTGCTCTAAAACTTGGCTCGTATCCGTGGTGTTTTTGTCTTGTCACTAAAAAGTTAAAATCGAGTAGGAAAATGAATCTTTTTTAAGCAAGTTATGAAACGTGAATGATGTGCCATGAATATACTAATTTCAAAGTTATTTTTATTTCTTTTATTTTTATGATTTTTTATTTATCTGGCTATTAAATCGTAAGAAAACTTTTAAGCATCCATGATCATTATACATGAGTAAGATCAAATTCACAAAAACTATCTCCCTTTATCAAAGATACTCGGACTTCATTCTAGATATCGTTCTTCGTAGAATTGACATCATATGATATGTGCACTATATGATGTAACTCTTAGTAGGGGTTTCTCTTCCATGACTTTAGATGATCTTATTTCCTCCTATCAAGTTTTTTCTTTTTCTCTTTTTTTACTCTATTTTTTTGATCTTTTCTCTCACTTAAATTGTCTCATTTTATTAAGTTATTCAAAATCAATCATTTAACGAGTTTTGGACTACTGACTCCCAAACCAAATAACTTTAGGGCACTAGGTGTAAAGACACACCTTTGGGTTTATTTGCTCGAGTAACAAATGCCGCACTTCGAGATAAGTTAGGTGGTCTACTCTATTTATTCCTCATCTAACCTTGTGCACAGCTCGTTTTCTTAGGCTTAAGTTGCCCATGTAACAAGCATTGGGCCGGTGACTTACAAATTAAATGGCTTTAGGGCACCATGTGAAACACCCCTTAGGCTTAATTACTCAAGTAACCTAAGCCATGATTCGAATCTTCTCAAGTCTCCTCTTCTTCTAGCATCTACCCCTCTCACAATGGTCATTTTTTTAAGCTCTAAGTTACCCATGTAACGAGCGTTGGGTCGGTGACTCCCAAACCAAACGATATTAGGGCACCAGGTGTAAAGATACCCATCAGGCTTAATTACTCGATTAACCGACCAGACCATGATTCGAGACATTGGATTGACATTATTTAACCTCTAACTTCGTATTAATTGCCATCACTATCTTCATACCTTTATACCCCACAACTAAGATTCAGTGCAAATGTGAAGTGCAAACATGCATATGAGATCGATTTTGCTCCAAATAGTGTTTCGAACTAGGATTTTATGCTTAATCAAAAGGTTGAATAGTCTTAATCTTCTAATCATACTCATGATTCCTACTCCACGAACGCTTATCAGAATTAATTCAATTTAAACAAGTCACATAAAATTTTCTCTTTCCAAAAAACTCTTTTTTATTTTTATTTTTTTATTTTATTTTTTATACTCTAATACAAGATTTATTATCTATACTTAAACTATCTACCATCCCTAATGTATGCAAATGAAGACATAAAATAAAGAGATGAAAAAGTTACACCTTACATGTGGGTCGTTATACTCTAAGAAAATTATGATTGAAAAAGACTACATGATTGTATCGACTAACACGTGAAATGATATAAGGGAAGCTCTGATGATGATGGTGCATGCTGATGGGATTGCGCTATGGGCGCCGACTTGCACTTTACCCCTTCCTGGATAGTCGAAGAATGCCCCAGTGTCGAGTTGTCGTCGATTCTAAAATTACCCCAATCTTGTTTGTCATAAGGGTAGTTGTTTCATTGTATGTTTGACTGGTGGACTGATAAGATGTCGAGATCCCAGGAATCCTTTACCTTATATGTCACTTGATGATCAGGCAGAGGGTACGAGCTATAACGTTCCAGTGCCCTAACCATCGTTTTAACTTGTAGGTGCATTTGGCTCTGATGACCTCTGTTCTTCTAATTTGACAAAAGTTTGTTATTGAGGGGTGTCAGCTCTTTGAGTGTCATGAGAGGGGTCATCAAATAGTTATTTTGCCTCGTTGAGTCGATATTTGTTGCGATCTTCTAGTATTTACATTTCCTGCTTAAAACTCATTTATCTCTCGTTATAGCCAACATCAATTTATAGGGACAATAATGACATAATTAAAATTTTAATCAATTTATGTAAAATAAATATCGTCTTAGGTTGCATCTGCCCTTGCTGATGATCATAGTTCGATATATTACTATGTTTCTCATTTCGGGTTATTGCTCTAACTTTGATGATTAATGTCGATATGCTTTCGGATTTCATTGAATTGGATTTAAGAGCTCAGCTCGGTTTATGATGTAATAGTTTTAAATGAGTTTGGTTTGATGTAATATTCGAGGACATTGCACTGTATATATTTTGTAAATGAAATAAAATTTTATTTCAAAGTATGTTTTATGGATAAATTATAATTAAATATAAGTGTGTGTGTGTATATATATATATACATTATTGATAGTAGATAAATTGAACCATTAATATTATTGGTTTAATTGAGAAATGAAAATGAGGTGAGAAATTGATTAACTTATATTAGTTAATTAATAAATGTTAAATGCAGTTAAAATATTAAGTCTTGTGCAATAACTTAATTTTTAAAGTAATAATTAAATAAGAAATTATTTAATTATATAAGCAAGTAACTTATAATATGTAATATTGTTAATGGCATAATAGATGTGCCAAGTAAATGTAAATCAAATTAATTATTTGATTAATGAATAAATATATATTAAATAAATTGTTTAAAAACAATTTGTGGAAGGAACCAAGAAAATTTAATTATATAATCTATATAAGTTATTTAAATAATTAATAGAATAAATATTAGTTATGTAAATAATTGATTCATTCCATTTCAAGTGTTTATTTTAATTATGAATTTAATTTCATAATTAGTGGAATAATTTTTATAAATGTATAATTATCCAATTTTGGTTAATAACTGAAATACATGTTATTATAATTCATAAGTTGGGAGAATAATGTAACATATATATGTAATATGTATTATGTATCTATACTGGGAATCAAGAGCTAAACATGTTGATGAGTCATAATATTAAGCAGGAGGTGTCATTTGATTAGGCTAATAAGAGTACACTAAGCTAAGCTAAGAGTTATCAAGCATAAACCATTCTCAGCATCAAGCATAAACCATTCTCAGCTTCCTCATTTTGTTCCATCCAATCCAAACCATTTCTTGTCTAAACCTTCATATTCTCGTACTACCAAAACAAGGAAATTATCAAATCTTGTTAAAAACTCCATCAAATTCTCTAAGAGCTGGATTTACCAACTGAATTTGAAGAAGAATTAGAGAAAAGAATTGGCAAATGAAAGATTTAAATCAGCTTAACCAAGCTTAAAGCAAGAACATATCAAACAAAGAGGTAAGTTACATGTCTTTGCTAAATTTATGAAAATTAAAGTAGATAATGGTTGATTATAACAGTAAATTATTATGGGAGGTTATGTGTTGGTGGAATCAGATGGATTTGGAAGATATAAGGATGGATTGGTTGAAGATTATGTGGTTAACATATTCAAATTAGCAAGACATATGAGTTTTTAAACTACGCATGCCAAGTATTTGTTAAAATGCCTCAAAGAGGCTATTATGCTAAAATATGATAATTAGCTAATGTTCTGGCCAAGATGATATGTGTACATGAGTTATAAGATAACTCAAGTTGTTTAAGTGTATCAAAACAAGTTCAAAATGGGTTTTATAGATTGTGTAACAAATTGTGTTTAACCAAAAACTGTGTTAACTGAGTACTTTTGAGCCTCTAGATTTATGCCTTTAAGAACCCTTTTTGGTCAAGTAGTATTTTTCTAAAATACTATATAGTATAATCTTGGTTGTGTCCAAATTTGAAGTCAATTGGATAAATATTGCACAAGATATAAATTTTCAAAGTAGCTAGGAAAATAAAGAAGTTGCTGAGTTCTGGGGAGCAGACCTGGGTTTGGTCTCTACCGAAGTGTCGTTGTCGCGCCACTCCCAGGCTTACTGGGGGCGTTGCCGTACCACTACTGAAGAACCTCAAGAAATTGCTTGGTTAGGCAGGGGAATGTAATCCATATGTATACAAATTTTTCATGAAATAAAACCCTAATCATATAGAAGTTAAAATAACTTGTTTATATACGGATCAAATCAATGTGGAACTTGATTAAAGGTGTAAAACCAATTTAGAAAACATAAAAGTTTAATAAATGTTGTAAAAATATTATGTGTTTACGTTATGTAGGAGCGCGAGCTAAACTTATATAGGATATTCGACAAGTGGTAGCATTACAAGGTAGCGTGATCGCCTATAAAGTATTGTATTCGACAAAAGGCAAGTATTTTAACTCTCTTTTATAATCAATTTCTTGATATGAAATTCTTGTTCAATTACAAGCTTGGTTGCAAACATGGTAGCTTTATTTTTGAATAGTTTTATTGGATCATGGCATATTTATATCCAAGCATTCGAAATGATGTTATTATCAAATCCTTGTTTTATTATTGATACAGATTGATATTTTAATAGTTTTAGTCAAGTATGAGCCATTATTGTAAGTCTAAACCATTTGTTTCGGTTAGACATTAGTTGATACATATACTGTGGAGTCTATCTTTTCTTGAGAAGCTAAACCAAACCAAATTACCTTTGGTGCGAATTCCTTTGATAAAAATGAGATGAACAACCCTATAAAAGGGGACATGTTATCGGAGACTATAGTTCTGAACTATGCTTGTGCGTTAATATGTTTGTGCACAATACATAGGTACATTTATGGTTTGTCCATAGTCTTTTGACTGTTAAAGGTTAGTAGAAATACTAGATAACCTGGACATAGTTCGTGGTCTTATGACCCTCAGTACACATCTAAGTTTAATATCTTTTGCATGCTTTGAGAATTGATTGTTCCGATGGATTCACAGTTCTTAAATAACTGTTGATTACTTTCGACAAAGGTTTTCTCATTCTATTGTAGTAATGAACATCTGTTTCTTTCATAAACTACCTTGTTGTAAGTTGTTATATTTGTTAGGCAATTTGATTGCACGTCCTTGCATTAAACATTTCAGTTAAGAGCGAGAAGTCTGGAGGTACATCTACGAACAAAGGCAAGGGAAAAGTGCAAGAATAGGCATCTTCTAGTCTATCCTTCATTTTGTAATGTAATAAGTAAATAATGTAAATATTTGTTCATATTTTGATGTAATAGTAAAGGTTAGATAAATTGGGACAAAGGTTTTCTCATTTTGTTTCATCCGTACGGTACTACTCATAAATACGGTACTATTCATACGTACAACACTATTCACGAATATTATTCACAGAAAAATTAAATTTTTTTTTCTTTGTCCAAGTTATCTGTTATGGTTCTTATCTTTGATTGGATCCATGTTTTGAACTTCATTATTGAATTTTGCTCTACAATTGATTATTATTGAATATTCTTGAACTTGGATAAATTAAATTACGAATATCTAATATTTATCCTTTATTTCACTTGATTCCTTCTTAATATCATTGTCATAATCCTCAAACTTAAATTGTGGTGAAAGTTATCTTTGGCCCGTAGTGCAAAGATGAACTGTTAATTGATGAATATCTTTGGCCCGTAGTGCAAAGATGAGCTGTTGATTTATGAATATCTTTGGCTTGTAGTGTAAAGATGGACAGGTGTTTGACATGATCATGACCACTGGTGATACAAACGAATATCCTTGGCCTCTAGTGCATGGATAATTCGTTGATTGGAAATATTATTGATTGGTGTTAAATGGATAAAATATTGATGATAGACTTTTATATCATAGAAGATAGTAGACATCATTCTCTACTTAACTCTTCTAACGAATTATTATTTTCGCTGTAGTTGTTGATTTAAATTTGTTGTCCATAATATTTTATCTGATTTATTGAAGGCTAACGATAATTTATTCTTCATTATCTTAGTCATAATATTCTTTACTGGGCTAGTTGAGCTCACTCTTTTCTTTCGTTGTTCTCTTTAGGAACTGAGAATATAGCTGGGACTATTCGGCGAACAGAGTGATGGTCCGAGAAAGAGATGTAGAAGTCCTCACTATTTTGTAAAATAGTGTGATAATAATTGTAATGAGGACTTGGTTTGAGCGTTTATATTTTTTACATGTCCGTATTGACGCTCACGTTGTGTGGTCGTATTTTGCACTACCGTTTGATATAAAAGATTGTATTTGGATTCTGTACCATGTATTTGGCGACTCAGAATGGGTTGTGTGAACCTATTTTTGGGGCGTCATAGGTGGTATCAAAGCTTAGGGATATGATCTCTGGCGGAGATTTGGGAATAGAACTAGGAGGGGAGAGACGAGTAAAACCTTCTCTAGTGTGTCCTACCTAAGCTTACTTGTTATTTAATTAATCGGTCGGAACATATGGATAATATGTGACATGTCAATTTCTTAAATTAACCCTTGTTTTGTGGCAGTATTTAAGAATGACATCTGAAAATCAAGAAATGAACTCATATAGAGTTTTAAGTGATGAATCGAGGAGATTTATTTAAAGAATAAATATTGGAGTATAATATCTTGTTATAACAAAGGTGTTTATTGGGAGTGCTAATTAAGTTATTGAACTTGATTGTAGGATGTCAGGCGAAGAAGAAATTAGAGATATCCATGTGGTGAGTGAAGAATTAATAGTTGCACCCGAGCTAATCGTAAAGGTAGCAGCTGAGAGTGAGGAAGAAGAGAAACCTGAGGAGGATTTATTAAGAGAATTTTATGATCGAAATGTAGAACTGCAGAATCGTATTCGTGAATTAGAAGAGCAGGGTGAAGAACGAAAGCCAGCCGTGGAATAAAGGGATACAGCAATTCAAGATTTTGTTACTCGATATGCGAGGCTTGAACAGAAGCTCTCTTAGGCAGAGCATATGATCTTAGAGCTGGAATCTGAAAATGTAAATGTCAACGATCAGCTGAAAGAAGAAACAACTGAACGAGTGAGAATTAAAGATGCATGGGTAATACCCGCACGCGCGTTGATATTTTAGAAAGAGACATCCGATCTAAGAAGGCCAAAATAGACGATATTGATTTCACTTCTTGGACAGCAATTGGGAGAATCCAACATCGAGTTTGGAATTACCCTGTGCATAGCGGTCAACCCCAATTCGATAAAGATCGAAGAGTAATGATTCAAATCATAGATCAAGAGTGCGAAGAAGTAGTTGAGGGTGGAATGGGCTTTATAGCGAAGTCAAATCCAGCTGGGACGGTGACACCAAAGGCTATCCCGGACAAGTCAAATTCAGTGGTTCAAAGGAGAGCGTTTGTCATAACTATCCAAAAAGTGAGGAACCCGAACGAAGTTATCACGGGTAAGCTAATTATAAATTCTTGCGAAGTTTATACCTTATTACATACCGATTCTATCCATTCTTTTATTTCACCTACTTGTGCTCAACATTTGAACTTGACCCCTGAGAAATTAGACTTTGATTTATCTGTTGAAACTCCGTTGGGAGCAACCTAAGACAGTAACCGAAGTACATAGCTTTCTTGGCTTAGCTGATTATTATTGGAGATTCGTGGAAGAATTTTCTCGAATCGCTACTCCATTAACTCAGCTAACTCGAAAAGATACAAAATTCGGATGGAACGAGGAATGTAAGAAGAGCTTCCAAAAGCTCAAGAGGAGACTCATTTCAGCACCTGTTCTGACAATACCATCTGGTTCAGATGGATTTGTCATCTACAGCGATGCTTCAGGCAAAGGGTTAGGATGTGTTCTCATGCAACATGGGAAAGTCATAGCCTATGCCTCACGACAACTCAAAGAATATGAGATGGAATTATCCTACTCATGATCTAGAGTTGGCAGCTGTCGTTTTTGCGTTGAAGATCTGGAGACACTACCTGTATGGGGAGAAAGTGGAGATTTATACGGATCATAAGAGCCTCAAATATTTCTTCACTCAAAAGGAACTCAACATGCGGCAATGACGTTGGCTCGAGCTATTGAGAGATTACGGCCACTACCATCCAATACCATCCTGGAAAAACGAACGTGGTAGCTGACGTGTTGAGTAGAAAATCGTATGTGGGTACGAGTGAGATGTTGCCAACACAAGGGCCCATTTTGTATGACTTACAAAGGATGGAGATAGAGTTTAAGACTCCAGAGAGCCACGTGATGATGTCAAGTATATGCGTAGAACCAGCTTTAATTGATAAAGTTAAAGCTACTCAAGCTACAGACCCGGAGCTGATGAATATGAAGAAGAAGGTGCAAGAAGGTGCTATTTCAGAAGCAAGAATCGATGAAGAAGGAATACTTCGAGTCGACTCCAGACTTTGTGTTCCTAACGATTTCGATTTGAAGTATAAAATCATGATGGAGGCACATAACACACCGTTTGCAATCCATCCTGGGAGTACCAAAATGTATCATGATCTTCGACATATATTTTGGTGAAGCAATATGAAGAGAGAAATCGCGGAGTTTATCTCAAGGTGTCTAACTTGTCAACATGTCAAGGCGGAGCATCAAGTGCCAAAAGGTCCATTACAACCACTTGAGATTCCAAAATGGAAGTGGGAACACATCAACATGGATTTCGTTACGGGTCTTCCTAAGGTTTCTCAAGGTATAGATGCAATTTGGGTTATTATCGATAAATTAACCAAGTCTGCTCATTTCTTGCCTATACGAGAGACTTATTCACTTGAACGTCTTGCTCGTATGTACATAAATGAGATTGTTAGACTGCATGGTATGCCAGTATCCATAGTTTTGGATCGAGACCCAAGATTCACTTCACGATTTTGGGTCAGTTTGCAGAAAGCTATGGGCACCGATTTACGATTCAGTTCTGCATATTATCCTCAAACGGACAGGCAATCGGAAAGGACTATTCAAACTCTTGAAGATCTATTGAGACTTTGTGTTCTAGACTTCAAAGGGAGTTGGGACAAGTACTTACCATTGGTGGAATTTTCCTACAATAACAGTTATCAGGCAAGTATAGGAATGGCTCCATTCGAGGCGTTGTATGGATGAAAGTGTCGTTCTCCAGTATGCTGGGACGAGGTGGGTGAAGCAACATTGTTGGGACCAAAGTTAGTACGTATAACTATGGAAAAGATTCAAATGATCCGGCAACGTATACAAACAGCACAAGATCGACAAAAGAGTTATGTTGATCTTCATCGAAGAGACTTAGAATTTAATGTCGGAGACCATGTATTGTTACGTGTTGCTCCATGGAAAGGAGTTATGAGATTCGAAAAGAGAGGAAAGCTCAACCCACGATTTATTGGTCCATTTGAGATCCTTGACCGAGTAGGAACTGTGGCCTATAAACTCGCCTTACCTCCAAGAATATCTCGTGTTCATAACGTTTTTCACATTCTATGCTTCGTAAATATGTGAAAGACTTAAGCCAAATTATTGAGTTAGAACCAGACGAGATAGTCGAAGATTTAATGTATGAGGAGATACCTATCAAGATCTTGGATAAGAAGGAACATGTTCTACGCTCAAAGGTTATACCTCAAGTTAGAGTTTTATGGAGAAATCATGATATTGAGGAAATGACCTGGGAGTTAGAATCGGAAATGAAAGCAAGGTATCCTCACCTTTTCGACATACCAGGTATGTACGCCAATTTCGAGGACGAAATTTCATAAGGAGGAGAGGTTGTAAGACCCCAACTTTTTATGAATAAGATTTAATTTCCTCTACATATTATTTTAAATAGTAGGGTGTTGATTGATAAATGTGATAAGTTATGGGTGAGATGTGCAAATTTTTCAAAATAAGCAAGTTGTGTCGGGGAATATTCGTTTGGTTGAGGAATATTCTTTTTGTCGGAGAATATTCGTACGACGGCACAGTCATTGGTGGACCCCACAACGGAATAACTTTCGGATATAGAAAGTGACAGAAATAATATTTTTATAAAAATAACGGTAAAACTTTTACCGTTAAACTGTTGAAATACCCGGTGATAAAAATACAGTAATACGCATTGTTGCACAGTAGCATACGGTATTTCACAGTATTTCGAATTATTGGTTCTTACGTAAGAAGTCACTCATTCAATAATTGTTACAGTAATTACTATTTAATATTTTATATTATTGATTCAATAATTGCTACATTGATAATTGCATAATATTTTATATTATTGATTCAATAATTGCTACGTTGATATTTTAAATTATTGATTCAATAATTGTCACAATAATCACTACACAGTATTTTATATTATTAAATCAATAATTCATATTATTTGAATAATATTATTAGATAGCATTATTAACGATGTCTAGGAAGTTCTGTATAAGAAAGGAGTTAGGTCATCTAATTACGCGCGCCAATAAGGAGAAATTCTTATCGGAAAGCCCCCTCTTTCCTGGGAACGACCTTGTTGTCAATATTGAAATTCTATAATATTAATTATGAATAATAATTGATGAATAAAATAAAAATTATTGATAAATATGATGAGTAAATATTTGTCCAATTTTGATATAAAGGGAGGAATTTTGGTATGAGACATTTGTTGAAAGTTGGCATTTTATCTTCTCCGATAAAATAATTCATTCAAATATATTATTATAATATTACATTATAATATTATAATGTGATAATATAATAGTATAATTTATAATTTTAAGTGGTAATATTGTTATAATAAATTTATGGCATAAAAATAAAATGAGGTGAAAAAGAGAAAATGGAATTAGGGATTCTTTTTAATAATTATAAGTGTTTTAATATATATATAAACATGTGGGTGGAGGCACTTGTCATTATTGGTGGGATGATGAGTTTTCAAGTTTGGTATGCTACAAAAGCCACCGAGAATATATTTGGTCAACATTGGTATTCTGGCATTTTTTTTATAAATAGGGTACTTAGTTAGAAATGAAAATCACACCAGAATTAGAAAATTTTCTCTCTATAATATTGAGCGTATTTCTTGTGAGTATAAGGATAGTTTGAGTGTGGATAACGGTGCAAGAATTCCTCAACATAATATCCGATATTTTTGTTATAATTACCCTTCTATTAAGGTAAAGGATATTATTTTTCTCATAAATGGTGTTATTCTCTTTCAATATTAGTAAAGAATATTATTTTCTTTCATATTCCATATTATGAAAGTGATAATATTTCATTTCATATTCCCAAACTTAAACTTACTAAGATAAGTATTGCTTCTATAATTCCTGAAATGATCAGAAATTCCTTGAGTATGAATATCTTTGGCTTGTAGTGTAAAGATGGACAGGTGTTTGACATGATCATGACCACTGGTGATACAAACGAATATCCTTGGCCCCTAGTGCATGGATAATTCGTTGATTGCAAATATTATTGATTGGTGTTAAATGGATAAAATATTGATGATAGACTTTTATATCATAGAAGATAGTAGACATTATTCTCTACTTAACTCTTCTAACGAATTATTATTTTCGTTGTAGTTGTTGATTTAAATTTGTTGTCCATAATATTTTATCTGATTTATTGAAGGCTAACGATAATTTATTCTTCATTATCTTAGTCATAATATTCTTTACTAGGCTAGTTGAGCTCACCCTTTTCTTCCGTTGTTCTTTTCAGGAACTGAGAATATAGCTGGGACTAGTAGGGGAACAGAGTGATGGTTCGAAAAAGAGATGTAGAAGTCCTCACTATTTTGTAAAATAGTGTGATAATAATTGTAATGAGGACTTAGTTTGAGCATTTATATTTTCTACATGTCTATATTAACGCTCACAGTTGTGTGGTCGTATTTTGCACGACCGTTTGATATAAAAGATTGTATTTAGATTCTGTACCATGTATTTGGCGACTCAGAATGGGTTGTGTGAACCTATTTTAGGGGCGTCACAGATTACGTATACCCCTATACACATAAACAATTCCTTAACAAATCATTCATCACAACCTTTTACAAATAAGAAAATTTTGAGAAAACACAAACTACAAAATTGAAAATTAGATTATCACCTTTGATTCTTCTTTAAACCTGATTAGATGATGAGATGGCTTGGCAATCCTCCTTCTTTCTCATGATTTCCAGAATTTCTTCTTAATTTCTCTCTAAACTCTCAACCAAGCACTGTGTTTCTTTGTTTTTTCTAGACTTAGCAAATAAACAAGCGTATAGGAAAATAAATTGAAGGCCAAGCCTTTTACGTGGTTTATCAGTTAACTAAGACTAAAGGTCTCAGCTGCTACAAAGATAAAGAGTCACAAGGCCTTATTTGGCTGACTCCAATTTAATCTCTTTTTTATTTATTTTTATAACTTCTCTTATTATATGGTTCCCAAATGTCACACCCATTAACAAATTCTCATATTTTAAATTGAATTAAATTAAACCTAATTCCTTAAGAAATAAAATTAACCTTTATTATTATAATTATAATTTCTACTATTATAATTATAATTTCTATTTAACCAACCATAATTATAATTTTTATTAAATAAATCATTAACTTTCTTATTTAATTAAATTAGCATATCACTATTACCTTTGCATAATAAAAATACACACAAATTATAAAATTATTTAACATCAAATTAACTAGTATTATCACACTTAATTAAATTATTTCACAACAACTTCCAGCAAATATTTATTTTATTTAATAAATATCACAACTAAAATATTTATGTAATTCGATAAATATTTTGAATTATTACAAAAATTACATTCGTAGGTTATTCTTGGTTTGACTCAAATCTAGGAGGCAACACCATAGTTTATCCTTTTTTTAACCACATACTTCATATAGGCACAACACAGACACACATCTCATCTTAAAGAAATCATTGGGAAAGCAATTACCGTGTTTTCATAGAAGTCAGGGGTACCTAACACCTTCTCCTTGCTTAAGCAAGCCCCAAACTCTATAAATCTCGGTTGCTAACCAATTTTATGGATTCACATAATGGGACATCTTTCGTTTATAAATCCTAAAATATGGATGAGTTAGTACATCTATTTAAATCTTTACCAATTGGCGACTCTATCTAATTGACCCTTCATCAAAATCAACCTTTCAAAATCTCATCGACATTTATGTCGGTCTTTTCCAAAATCACCCTTAAAAGATAAAATTGTTAGGATAGAAAGTGAATAATAATAATAAAAAGGGGTTAAAGAGTAGGAAAATAAAATCCCGACGTCGAAAACCAGGTTATCCATTTACTTACCATATTTTTCAGTCATGGCATCTGGTACTTTAATAACTTGTTTGACGACATGGACAGGACTTTTCTGTTCTCTCTGAGATGTTCGCTCGAAACTAGAGTTGCACTCCTAAGTTACTTTCTTAAACATAAGAGTGAGTTTGACCTTAGATGGTACAGTTGATAGTTTGGTGTACAACTTGGTGAGCAGAGCATCCTTATAATCAAGATTGATGTCGTCAAAGAAGGTTTCAATTGCATTTGAATGGGTTGGGATTGTGAAACCTAGTTCTTCGGTATGAGATGCATAAGGTATATCATATGGAATTTGTGTATCTGAGGTAGAAGGTATATCTGTACAAGTATTTGAAGTGGAAGACATGTTTGTATGTGTTGTGTTTACAAAGACAAATTTGGGAAGAAAAAAACATAAAAACTATTTTTATTTTTATTTTTTTGCATCAAAAATCATTGAACTTTCAAAAATTATCAAAAATGACCAAAATTTAACTATATAAGTTGATATGTCTACTGACGTAATATGATCCAGTCAAAATTTGGGCATTTTTGATCATTTTTATAAGTTCACTAATTTTTAATAAAAAGAAAAAATAATAATATTTTTTGTGATAACTTAATAAGAACTCAATAATCTTTTTAGTAATTTAGTCTTCTAAACACGACACGAAAATATTGCTAAATCTTTCATATTAAAACACGAAGAAAAGAAAATTTTACCTACATTTACAACTTGTATATCAAATATCAATTACAAGCATGTCATCCACATATTAGCATATAAAACCCCCTTTTTCTCAAAGTTAGAATATAAACATTTCTCAGCATCATTCACAAAAATAACTAGTTTTCAACATATTTGAATCAAATTTATCATATCACTTTTTAGGAGTTTGTTTAAGGTCATATAAAAATTTAATTAATATATATAGTTTATTTTATAAATCCTTTGGGTTGCTCCATGTAATTTTTTGGACAAATTTCAGACGACAATCTAAGGTTACCCGTTTTCTCACATCAACACTCGAATTTTAAAAATCAACACATGAACATATGTAGTTGTGAGGTGAAGTGAAAAACAGCTTTCCGTCTAAACTCTGTTAACTAAATTAAGTAAAGACAATTATGTCCCTTTTTAATTTTCTCTTTTCTTTTCTTCTTTTTAATCTTCATTAACTCTATTAAAACACTTATATACCACTGATTCAACCAAAAATTCATCCAAAACCCAACCAAAGTCGACCCAAATTCACTAAAAATCTTTTAGGCTTCCTGCAGATGATCAAATCTTCCATAAACATCATCCAAATCATCACCAAAATTCAGACAATACATAGTTCTATTCAAGTTCACGCAAACTAATTTTCCCAGCAAAAATCTATTCAAGACACTATATATGTGACAACCCGGATTTTCAAAATTAAAATTTAAATAAGAATTTAATAAATAAAACTCTTATTATAAGACGTGACGGGTTTGAATGTATAAATATATATGAGTTATATATTTACGGGATTTATGTGATGGATTAAATATGTATATAAGTATGATATATATATTTGGAACGAAAGAATTAATGGTTAATTAACGTAACAATTGAAGATTTTGCGATTCTGGGGACAAAATCTTTATAAGAAGAAAAGAATGTAACGATTGCAAAATTTTGTACTAAGAATTATAAATATTTATTAAATTAAATAAAAAATTTGATGAGAATTATTTTTGGAATAATTTATTTGGTGTATTTATGTTACCCAAATATATGAGAGTTATTGATATGTTTTAGTGCGTAATTTTAGTACGCTAATGGATTAAGAATATAATTAATCCAATTAAAAGAACTAAATTTAATTTAATTGATAAAAGGGTTAAATCGGAATTCTAAATTTATCTGATAAATTCAAGCGTACGGAATTAAATATTCTGATTATATGGGAATTAAAATGTTCAATTTAATTCCATAATAAACCTAATTTAAATCCAATTTGTAATAATAAAATTGGTTAAATGGGATATATAATTATCAATATTTTTGGGGAATTAAGCTTGATATTTATTAATAAATTGGAAGGGAGAAAAAGAATGCAAACAAGCCAAGCTATTGAGCATAGAAATGTATCTGAGTTTTCAATTGCTTAGCTTTTTCCTCTCCTAGTAACGTACAGGAAATCAAATGAAATAATGATTTATACCCTTAAACCTTCATCCATTCAGTTTATTTTGCAATAGAAGAGCAGTGTATGTATAGAAAGAAAGGTTTTCAGTGAAGTTGAAAGAAACTTTGGAGGATTAAGGAGGAGGAAAGCAGGATTTGAGCAAACATTCCATATCATCTAGTTAACCAAAGGAGGCTAAGAGGTAAGGAATAACTTTAAAACTTTTAATTTTAATTTTCTTAAGTTTTACACTGTTGAGAGTTGTTTTGGGTTAAATGAGATGATAAAAAGTTTAATTGTGTGATGTTGGGTGTTAGATAATTTGTTAGTATCATCTACAAGTGAAATTGAAGCAATAAAATCTCAATTTACAGGTAAAGGGGAAAAGTTAACCTATGGTCTGATTTTGGTTATTTTGGGTCTATTTTAGAGGTTAAATGAGTTGTGATCTTATGTGTCTTGAATTGATAGTTGAAGGATATACTCCTCTAAAATACGAATATAATCCAGTTTGAATGAATTCAATCAGGCTTAAAATGAATTCGTGGTGGAAGATTTCGTAAAACATGTCAAAATAAGAAAATCTAGCATGAACATTGAAATTGAATCCTTAAAACGGTTTGTTAGAGTGTCCAAAATGTTATAATTGTTCTGTAGATGTGTAGTTCAGTGTTTAACAAATTTATGAAAGCGAAAATCAACCAAATTGGACTTTAGATGAAGAAGTTGTGAATTTCGGAAGAAGCGGAGTCTGAATTCACGAAACTGGAAAACTAATTCTGCAGTCGGGCACGACCGCACTGCTATTGGGGGCGGTCGCGCTGGTGTCAAGAGTTAAATGGGTGTGCCCGCGCCGGTAGAACATGCCCAAAAATGAGCTTTTAATAGATGGTTTAGGGGAAGTTTATGCAATTGTTAATGAACATAATTAAACATTTAGCATGTAATATGGTGTAACAACAAACCTTATTTATCTAATTAGATGTTGTGGTGGATTAATTACTTAATAAACATTATGTATTGTTAATGCCAAGTTTTGCCGGCGCGTCCAATCACAGAATTCACGCGCTAAAACCTGCACAATAACGGATCACACGCGAAGCTTGACGGCTTGTGCCGTCAGGTGATAGCTCCGGTGTGAGAATGAGTACAGGCTGGTACAAGGGTTTAACAATGGAGGCTTTAGTGTTTAGTGCTCAAAAACGTATTACCTGATAATAGAGGTCAAGCCTTATCTTTATAGTCATTCTCACCGCCTTAGAGTCCACAACCGAATCGGATTAGGACTCCTAAACATGGCAGTTACCATTGTTTGGGTCCAACACAATCTCCTTTAAAAGTGCAAGTTGGATACAATCCAAACACTTGCCTTTGGAGTTGGTATTTAAATATGGTTAGGATTGGAATCCTTAACCATCTAGACTCCTTATCACTCTGGACTCCATACGAGGAATAACTTTCTGTATGGGCCCAAATCATTCGAACCCCCATAAACTGGTCCGGGCACCGGCCCAAAGGACTCGGATGCCCGATCTCGAACACCACCAATCTGGTCTGGGCTCTGGCCCAAAGGACTCGGATGCCCGACCCCGAACACCAACAATCTGGTCAGGGCTCCGGCCCAAAGGACTCGAATGCCTGACCTCGAACATCAACAATCCCTTCACTGGCTTCGGCCCATTGGGCTCAATGAACCCTTCTCAACCAGGCCTTCAGCCCACGTAGGGGTCGATGGATTTTACCCGAACATTGCCCCCCAGTCTCTTGTTATAACAAGTTTATAATTAGAGACTTGAAGAAACATCTGGGGAATCCAAATGGTCTTATTTAAACAACACACGTTACCCAAGAAATGGGCCCCACACATCATTATTAGCCGCCTTTGGGATTCATGCAACATCAGTATAAAACCCCCAACTCAGACACGACTGTCACTCTTTACAATCCTTCTCCATTTCAACCTTCTCAGAGGTCTCTGCAAGTACGATTCTGCCGAGCAACCATCGTTACCAAACTTCTTTGATTCAGCTTTTTTCGGCCTCAAAACCTCACATTTCTGCCATTTTTTGCTTCAATGGTCGATTCTAGCCTCCCATCTTCCTCCACCACTGAGCAGACCCCCCTGGAAGCTACTGTTCTCAACACCGTTACCATCGCCTCCACCGATCTGGTACCGGTCGATTTAGCAGTCGCTTCGGTCGGTGTCACTACTGACGGCGTCGAGGCTAAGATCCGAGCCATCTATGCCTCTGAGACAAACTTCTCTCATATCAACACCAAGTCTTCCCTCATCCCTTCCCAGATCTCTGGCATCCGAACCCTATTCAACATCTCGAAGGAGTACAAGCTTCGAGTGCCGGAGTCAGGCGAAAGAATGTTCTGGCGCCCCGAAGGCAGATGGGTTGTCGTCCCTATTTGGGCTCTGAAGTACGGGGTCCGATTCCCTCTTTACGAGTTCATCGCATCCTTCCTCTGCTTCGTGGGGATCGGGTTAGCACAACTGGTGCCGAACTCGTATATCCACTTGATCACATTCATCGCCCTCTGCCAGGAGCTAGGAGTCGCTCCGGGTTTGGACTTCTTCTTCGTCTTATTCTCCGTTGGCAGGTCAAAAGAACCTGGCCTTCGACAACTAAACAGAGTACCAAATCGGGCCACATTCAATAAGACCCCTTTCAATAATAAGGGTTGGCACGAACAATGGATCTTCGTCAAGGGGACCGATCTCAAGCTTCTCCCGAACTGGGCCACCCCCGAAGATCCGATTGTGAAGGTGTCCAAATTCCCGAAGGATCGACGAGATGCCTTCAAGATATTCTATCAAAAGGTGAGGAAGACCGAATGGGGCCTGGACGTCTTGTCCAATGAAGCCTGGTTATATAAGCATGGACGAAAGTACTTTATCCCGATCCCATTCGATCTTTAATTGTTTTCTTCATCTGACTTGTAAAGCCGAGCCTCTGATTTATTTACTTTTCTTTTTGCAGTGACCATTTTCAAGCCCGAAGGAGCTGACAAATCCCTCACTCCACTCCCCATTCGGTCCGAACCAGTCCGTCTTCCTGTCGATGACGAAGCGGCTGAAGGGGAGACCATCCCTATCTCCAAGCTTTCAACCAGCTCCACATCCGCTGAACCCACCAACAAAAACATTATGAAGATGGATCGATCGGAGAAGATGGCTCAGTTGAAGAAAACCAAGAAGAAGCCTTCCACCAAGGGCCACTCCAAGCCATCTCTCCCGAAGTCGATTGTGCCGAAGCCAACGCCTCCACCACCCCCTCCAGTTGCTGGCCTTGAGGATCTCAAGGAGACCGAGGAGGAAACTCTCGAACCTCGCTCCAAGAGGCCAAAGTTAACTGAAGAGCTTGACCTACAAATCATCGGGGCCAACCCGGCTGCCGAACCAACCCCCTCCGGTCAACCCTCCACCGAGGCTAGTCCCTCCAAAGGGACACCTCCTTCCTTTTGGCCAAAGAGCCCTTCGGAAGTGTTTCCCTTTGACCAGCTGGAACACTTTTCAGGTTATCTAGAGATGACGAGTGGTTCAAAGGATACACTTTCAAGGACTATTTGGTAGAATATGTCAATGCCCAATGTCAGGTAAACCCGAAAGAATAAAATGTCTCCTTTAAGTATCCTGTTGACACCATAACTAACATATATCTCCATCTTACTGCAGGCCAATGCTATTCCTCGCCCGAGCCATTCCACCTCTCACTAAGTCCACCAAAAAGGAAGCTCAGCTTCGGTGTGATGTGGAGATGCTTGAGGCTGAGGTTCGGGGTCTGTCGTCTGAGCTGAAGAAGGAGAAAGATCTTCATGACGACACCCGCAACAAGGTGACTCATGTTAAACGTCAGACCAGCAAACTTAAGAAGCAACACTATACACTACAAAAGGAGTTTGTTGGTCTTGACAACTACAATAAACAACTCCTCGAGGAAAGGGCTCTTCTGAAGGAGAAAGATAAGGATCAGCAGAACGCCATTATGATCCACGAGAGCAAGGTGTCCGAAGTGCATGCCCAACATATGGAGCTGATGAGGGAAAATACTGCTCTCGGGAAAGAATGTGCCGAAGCCAAGCAGCAGGCTGTCAAGGAATATGAAGAGTTGCCCGAACTCCGTGATGCAATCATGGCCCAATTCTCCGAAGGCTGCGAAGCTTATAGGGAAAAGGTTCGAGCGAAGATGACAACTGATGGAACGGATACTTCTGTCCTTGATTCCTCTGATGAAGAGTCCGATGCTGAGGATGGAGCCCCCGACCCTTAGTTGCTTTAGAATTTTTTACTTGCAATTTTGTAATCATTTTTCCTTTTATAACTTTCCCGATCAGTTATGTGTGTAACTTGTCCAATCAATTGAGTTGTTTGTAACTTTTTTGATCGGTTCTGTTCAACACTTATCTGATCGATTTTGTAGAAGCATATGAATATAAATGAAGTACAAAATTTTTCGAAGAGAAATTCTTATTATTTTATTGATGAATGGACCAACTTACAGACATAAAGGAAAGAATAACATAACTTTCACTGATAATATTTTCTAAGTCTTCCAGCATGCCATGTATTCTTTTCCTCTGTACCATCCATTGCTCAAAGCCAATAAGTACCTGGCTTTGGCACTTCTATTACTTCGTAAGGCCCCTCCCAGTTCGGCATTAACTTGCCCGTGTTCTGGGGGGTAGATGCCTTTGCTTCCCAAAGCACCAAATCTCCAACCTCGAACCTTCTTTGTTTCACCTTCTGGTTATAGTGTCGGGTAGTTCACTTTTGATAGATAGCTAATCTTACCAGAGTTGAATCACGAACCTTTTCAGAATGTCTAGGTTTAGTCGTAAGCCGTCGTCATTATACAATTCTTTGTACTGACTGACCCGAAGTGTGGGAGACCCGATCTTGACGGGTATAAGTGCATCGGTCCCATAGGCCAATCTAAAAGGTGAATCCCCAATGGTCGTCCTCGGGGTAATCCGATATGCACATAAGACACTTAGTAATTCTTTGGGCCAACGCCCTTTCAGTTCATCCAATCTTCTCTTAATGCCGTTAAGTAGAATTCGATTGGTGACTTCTAACTGTCCATTTGACTGAGGGTGGGCAACTGAAGTCTTTCTATGTTGAATACCCAATTCCTCCAAAAAAGCTACAAATTTTGACCCCACAAACTGTCTGCCATTATCCGAAACCAGGACCATCGGGATGCCAAATCGATATACGATATATTCTTTGTAGAACTTAAGACATTCTTATTCAGTGATCTTCTGTAGCGGTTTGGCTTCCACCCACTTGGTCATGTAGTCAATGGCTACGATCACAAAACTGACTTGTCCCTTAGCTTTCGGTAATGGTCCCAAGATATCAATCCCCCACATAGCAAATGGGATCGGGGATAAGACCGAATACAACTCTTCGGGAGGCTGATGAGGGATGGAACTATTTAGCTGACACTTAGGACATTTTTTAACGAAATTCTTTGATTCTTAAAAGATGGTCTGCCAATAGTACCGCTGCCTTAGAATTTTTTAGGCCAATGACTTGGCCCCCATGTGATCCCCACAGATTCCTTCATGTACTTCTCGTAGAGTATAATTGGCTTCCGAAGGTGTCAAACACTTGAGTAGTGGAGAACTAAATGCCCTTCGGTACAGATCTCCATTAATGAGGACGAAGTTTGAACTCCTGTGCTTGATCTTTCTAGCATATATACGGTCTGAAGGCAGAACCCCATCATCCAAATAAGAGATGTAAGGTGTGAGCCAGCAGTCCAGCCGATCCAAGGCTAGTACGTCCTCTTTCTGAACACTGGGTCTGTCCAATACTTCCAAATATACTGAGCCGGTAAAAGAACTCGATTCGGTTGTAGCTAATCGGGCCAAGGAGTCGGCTACTGTGTTGTCTGATCGATTTATCCCTTGGCAACTGTGTGAATTGAAATATGTGAGTTTGTCTTTTACCTCGACTAAGTATTTTGTCATCCTTGCCCCCCGAGCCTCATACTCTCCCGATATCTACTTGACAACCAACTAGGAGTCACTATAAATAACCAACTGCTGAACCTCCAGGCTTTGAGCCAACCGAAGTCCAGCCAAAATCGCTTCATATTCTGCTCCATTATTTGTGGCCTTAAACCAAAATCGAATGGCTTGTTGGACCCAGAATCCTTCGGGACTCGTCAGAATAACCCCTGCTCCACTAATGTCCGAAGTTGATGACCCGTCCACGTAAAGAGTCCATGCAGTTTGCACTGGTTGCGCTTCGGTAACCAAAGCCACATCCGATTCGGAGAAGGTACACTATACAACAAAATCTGCCAAGGCTTGTCCCTTAATTACCGTTCTGGGATTGTATTCTAGAACAAACTGAGTCAATTCCATTGCCCATGCAGCTAGCCGACCCGAGACTTCTGGCCTGTGCAGTACCTTCTTCAATGGTTGATCGGTGTACACTACCACCAACCGTCCCTAGAAATAGTGCCGAAGCTTCCGACTGGCAATGATTAGAGCATAGGCGAACTTTTCCCAGTTCGGATATCTGGTTTTTGCATCTCGAAGGACATGGCTGACATAATAAATCGGGAACTGTTTTCCCCCTTTGTCCCGTACCAATGTCGTTCCTACTGCCATCGAGCTTACAGCCAAATATAAGTACAGCAATTTCGAAAGGATTGACTTCGTCAACAGAGGTGACGAAGACAAATATCGCTTGATCCCTTGGAACGCATCTTCACACTCTGAGGTCCACTGGAAACTTTTCTCATTTTTCGGCCCCTTTAGAGTGTCGAAAAATGGTAAACACCTTTCGGCTGATTTTGACATAAATCTCCGAAGGGTAGCTATCCGACCTGTTAACCTCTGCACGTCTTTGTATGACTTCAGTGATTTTATATCCAAGATTGCCTGAATCTTCTCCGGGTTTGCCTCGATGCCTCTTTTGCTGATCAGATATCCCAAAAAATTTCCTGACCCCAGCCCAAAGGTACACTTGGTCGGGTTCAGTCGCAACTTATGTTCTCGGATTGTCTCAAAGCAGCTTTCTAGGTCCTCCAGATGGTCACGAACTGACATGCTTTTCACAATCATGTAGTCCATATAGACCTCCATGCTTCAGCCTAACTGCTTAGTGAACACGTAGTTCATCATCCACTGATATGTTGCCCCGGCATTGATCAGTCTGAAGGTCATTTTCTGATAATCATAAATAGCCTGATGCATGATGAAACTGGTCTTCAGAATGTCTTCCTTACTCATCGAGATTTGATGATATCCTGAAAAGGCATCCATGAAACTCAGCATACCATACCCCAAAGTGGTGTCAATCAACTGATCAATATTGGGTAGAGGATAGAAATCTTTCGGGCAGGCTTTATTCAGATCTGTATAGTCAATGCATATCCTCCATTTCCCGTTCTGTTTCTGAACCAATACCACATTCGCCAGCCACTCCGGGTAGTCAATCTCGAAGATGAAGTCTGCCTCCAGAAGTTTGGCAATCTCCTCATCAATAATCCTCTGTCTATCTGGGGCAAAAATTCTTCTCTTCTGTATGACCGGCTTCTTTTTAGGGTCCACATGCAACCTATGCAATGCCACCGACTTATCAACCTCGGGCATGTCACTGGGTACCCATGCAAAGATATCAACATATACCTGAAGTAGGTCTATCAGCCCAGTCCGGAACGGTTCTATCAACCCCGAACCAATTTTTATCAGTTTCTCGAGTGATATCGAGGTCACCTTTTACCTCCCCAATCCCGTTCGGTGTTGGAAACTTATTTTGAAATGAGGTATGGAAGTGACTGCTTGCAAGGCCGCCAGGGTCAGCCTTCCCAAGATTGCGTTGTATGTCGAATCTACCTAGACCACAAAAAACCTGACCATAACCTCAACCTGCTGAGGTGCTGTGCCGAACCTGACCGGCAACTCAATCGTGCCTGACACATGCACTAGGTCTCCATTAAATCCGTATAAGGGGCCTTCCCCTCCCAACTCCATCTTCTTTCCCTCTAGATCTATTCTCTGGTAGGCATGAGTATACAGTATGTCGACCGAGGACCCATTGTCAATCATCATTCATCTTATGTCCACCGATCCGACCTGAGCTGTTATCACCAATGCCCCGTCATGTGATTCTATGGGATTCGTGGGATAGTCTTCGTCCGAAAAGGAAATAACTGTCCCCGAGAAGGCTTGATCCTTTTTTGCCGAAGACCCTGCAACCGATAATACTGCATCGAGATGCTCGCTTCTTTTCTTTCCGGTAACATGCCCTACAAAACCGCCCGAAATAACATCGATTACGCCTCGAGCAGGCTGGTTCTATTTTAGATGTGTGTCCCGCATCTGTGCTCCGTTGTCCTCCCTTTGATGTGCCTCGATGTTATCCCGACTGCTAAAAATTGGACCAACAGAACGTTCTGCACATTTTTCTCTATCAGATCGCACAAATTATAGCACTGTTCTGTCGTATGGCCCGAATTCTGATGATAATAACAAAATTTATCACGACTCCTCTTCCCAGGCTTCGGGTTCGTCGAGCAGGGCTTATAGAATGGTTTGTTTTGGATCTCATCCAATATCTTGGCCCGATCAGTATTGAGAGAGGTGTAGATTTTGTTGACATTTCTATTTGGGAAGAGTGGTTGGCCACTGCCCGATCCCCAACCGTTATAGCTCTTCTTCCCCTGATTATCCGATCTCCCCTGGTTGTTGTCCGAATGTTGATAAGTCTGCTTGTCTTGGTCCTTGGTCTTATCGTGAGACTTTGAGTGTGGCTTGAAGTTTCCCATAGCTTCCTCGATGGCAATGAACCCTTCAGCCAGATGGAAAGCTTCAATCAGGTCCATGGGAGGATTGATCACCAGGTCTTTCATCAGTTTCTTTGATTTTCCTATGTCCAGACCTGTTGTGAAGAATCCCAAGGCCTGAGGTGAATTTAATTCTACCACCGATCCCACCGCTTCTCGGAACCTCTTGACATACTGACCGATGCTTTCATCTGAACGTTGCCTCACCTGCATGAGAGAAGCAGTGATCTTCCCTCTTCTCCTATTACTCCCGAACTGAGCGTGGAATTTTTCCCGAAGGTCATTCCACGAACTGATTGATCCCGATGGCAAGGTCCCCATCCATTCTCTGGCATTCTTCTTTAAAGTGGTTGCAAACATGTGACATTTAGGAGCATCCGAATGCCCGTAATAAGTCATCAGTGAGTCATATCCATCAGAATGGTCATAGGGATCCCCCAATCCATCATACGTTTCCATCGGGGGCATTTTCTTCTTCTGGTCGGCCGTGACCTAATTGCTTTTCGGCGAGAATGGTGAACTGGGTGTTGGGTTTGCTAGAAACATAAGCATGCAGTTAAATTACATAAACGCAGCGGAAGGGATGAAAAAATTATTTTTTAAAATTTTCTTACAAACCCATAACCATGATCTTTCTTGTGCATCAATTATCAGTCAATACATAGAAGGAGATGATGGAATTATATCTTTGAAGATCCAAGCTTCCTCAGGTACAAGTTCTACTTCTTTGATTCTTTTGATTCCTCTGTAGTGGCTCCTTCCCTTGATCAATGTCAGCCACCCAAATGTTTGGCCTCTAACGGTAATCCACCAAGGAAGATGAAGAACTCAAGAAGATGGGTTATTTGTAAGACCCCAGATTTTATGAAATAAAAGTATTCAATTTTTCTATTTAGTAAATGGTTAAATTGATAAAAATTTAAAGTTAAGGGTGAAATATGCAAATTTTGCAAAGTAAGCAAGTGGTTATAAAATATTCATTGTTGTCGGGAAATATTCATTTGGTCGTGGAATATTCTTGTTATCGGGGAATATTTGTACGACGTCGCAGCTATTTGTGGGCCCCACAACGGAATAACTGTCGGATATAGAAAGCGACTAGAAATAACCTTTTTATAAATAACGGCAAAATTGTTACGGTTAAACTGTTGAAATACCCGGTGATAAAAATACAGTATTACGCGTTGTGCACAGTAGCACACGGTATTGCACAGTAATTTGAATTAGTGGTTCTTAAGTAAGAAGTCACTTACTCAATAATTGTTACAGTAATTACTGTTCAATATTTTATATTATTGATTCAATAATTGCATGATACTTTGAATTATTGATTCAATAATTGTCACTACACAGTATTTCACATTATCAACTCAATAATTCATATTATTTGAATAATATTATTAGATAGCATTATTGACAATGTCTAAGAAAGTTCTGTCTAGGAGGGGTTATTTAATTGCGCGCCAGTAAGGAGAAATCCTTATCGGAAGGCCCCCTCTTTCCAGGGAACGACCTGGTTGTCAATATTGTAGTTCTGTAATATTATTTATGAATAATTAATTATTGATTTATATGATAAGAAAATATTTATTTTGTGAATTTCGGCCATTTTCGGTTGGGAATTTGGAAGGATTAAAAAGCGTTGATTAATTGTGTGATGAGTAATATAACCATTAGAGGAAGTTATGGTGATATGTGGCATTTTGTAAGTTGGACCCATAGGTCATCATCTAAGAGTCACTTTCGTAAGTAGTAACTCAAATAGTAACTTGCCTCTTTGTTTTTCCAAGAGTTACTTGCCTCTTTGTTTTTCCAAGAGTTACTTGCCTCTTCGTTTTTTCAAGAGTTATTTGCCTCTTCGCAAATAGTAGTTGCCTCTTCAATATTACCAGGAGTCATTTTGGACATTCGTTAAAGCCAAGAGCCACTTTCAGTTCTTCTATAAATATAAGTTCAATTCTTCATTATTTCTCACCACCAATTCACAAAGTTATACAGAGAGAAGCTTTAAAGAGAGAATATGAGAGAAAGAAGAAGAGTATTCTGCTGCTATACTATTGCAGTATCCAAACTTCTACTAAGGTAAGAGGTATTATTTCTTTCGTATTTGTAAGGGGTATTATTTCTGTCGTATTTGTAAGGGATGTTGTTTTCTTTCGTAAATGATGTTATTCTTTTCAATATCATTATACCAAGATATTGGCATAGATTGTATTATGAAATTCTTACTTTTTCGTGTCGGGGGTACTATTCACGTATACGACACTATTAATGTATATGGCACTATTTACGTATACAGCACTATTTACGTATACGGTACTACTTACGAATACGTGGTACTATGCACGGGATACTATGCACGGGGTACTATTCACGGGATACTATTCACGACAAAATTGGTTTTTTTTCTAACCAAATTATTGTTAATTTATGAATCGTACTTTTGAAATTAGATCGATGTTTTGATCATATTGTTTTTATTATCATATATAACATTTTTATAATCCTGGTGATGAAATTTCTCTTTGACTTGAGTGTAAAGATGGGTAGATTATTGGTATGATCATGACTATAGATTATCTTTGGCCAGTAGTGCAAAGATGGATTGTTGACTGGTATGTTCATGAGCATTGAATTTACAATTGAATATCTTTAGCTTAAGAGCAAAGGTGAATTGATCAACATGGTTATAATTATTGTTTATATAAATTCTGAAATGATTAGATATTTTTTTGAGATATGAATATCTTTGGCATGTAGTGCAAAGATGACCTGTTGTTGAATATCTTTGGCCTTAGTGCAAAGATGAACTATTAATGAATATCTTTGGCCTGTAGTGCAAAGATGAACGGTTGATTTGTGAATATCTTTGGCCTGTAGTGCAAAGATGAATGATTAATTGTTGAATATCTTTGGCTTGTAATGCAAAGATGAATTGGTTAGCATGATTTTGAACAGGAACTGTGATTTGGTATAACCATGATATTTGGTGTTTCAGGTAAAGACAGGTGATGAGAATTATCTTCGTCCTGAGCACGAAGAGGAATTTATCAACATAATTATGATCATGAACTATTTACATGATTGTGGGCAGAAACTATTGATTGATGTTACGGGGATAAAATATTATTGGTGGACTTTTAACATGGAGAAGATAGTAGACATTATGGTCTATTTGACTCTTCTAATGGATTGCTCGTTCCACTGCAACTATGGTTGAAAAGTTTTATCATCTACCATATGTTTAAATCTCTGTTTTATTACTGATGAAAACTATTGATAATTTAATTATTATCTTTAGTCATGATATTCTTTACTGGGCTATTTGTGCTCACCCTTTTGCTTCACAATTCCTTTCAGGTAATAAGAGTATAACGGGGTCGAGCAGGGATAACAGGAGAATAAAACAATGGTCTATAGCTGTTGTGGTTTTCCATAAAACAGTATGAGAGGAATTATATTGAGAATTTAAAATGTGTGTGTCGTATTTTATACGTCATTTTAACAGTTGATTTTGGTGAACCAAATAGGCTGAGGTGAACCCAACTTTGGAAGGGTGTTTTGCCACTATCATACAAGATGTCTAATCACCTACGACTTCAGGTTATCATAAGACATGGTTGTGCACATCCACTTGCTGATTATATCTATGAGCACTACCTATATAATATTGGAGTTTGGTTGAAATATAATTCTCAATTGGAGACAATGGAGATAATTATATGGCAAGAGAAGACCCACCATTGGAAAGAACATGATAGTAATCTTCTCATTTTTCTTTAGGGTCTATTGGGTCAACCAAGGATAATTCTCAAGTCATATGATATCTATTATAACTTAGACGCATGGCCTTCCATGTACGAAGGTTTTCTTGAGCATTTTCCAAAGATTTTAATTCCTAAAACAGTTATTGACTGTATCTTTCTGTAACGTATCATTGATTTAAAGTATGGGCAATGTATTTGTATTGAAACTCACAGTTTAATTGTGGTCGTATTTTGTACGACATTTTAAAAGATAGAATTTGAAGATTTGTATTTGAAATTTTTGTTGAGTGTATTTCGTGGCGACCCAGAATGGGTTGGGTGGACTGGACCTATTTTGGGGGCGTTACATTTTGGTATCAGAGCTTAGGGATATGGTCGCTGGCGAAAATCTGAGTTTAGAACTAGGAGGGGATAGATGAGTAATATACTTCGCTAGTGTGTGACTTACCTAAGCTGAAATTTCTTACTTGATAATTTGACAAATTGTGATATGTCAATTAACCTTGTTTTGAAGCGGTATTCAAGAATAAGCAATGGAGAAATCATGATGACAAGGAAGATGGAATCTAAAATGAAAGCAAGGTATTCTCAACTTTTTGAATTACCAGGTACGTAAATTTCGGAGACGAAATTTCATAAGGAGGGGAAATTGCAAGACCCCAGATTTTATGAAATAAAAGTATTCAATTTTTCTATTTAGTAAATAGTTAAATTGATAAAAATTTAAAGTTAAGGGTGAAATATGCAAATTTTGCAAAGTAAGTAAGTGGTTATAAAATATTCATTGTTGTCGGGGAATATTCGTTTGGTCGTGGAATATTCTTGTTGTCGAGGAATATTCGTACGACGGCGCAGCTATTTGTGGGCCCCACAACGGAATAACTGTTAGATATAGAAAGCGACAGAAATATCCTTTTTATAAATAACGGTAAAACTGTTACGGTTAAACTGTTGAAATACCCGGTGATAAAAATACAGTAATACGCGTTGTGCACAGTTGCACACGGTATTGCACAGTATTTTGAATTAGTGGTTCTTACGTAAGAAGTCACTTACTCAATAATTGTTACAATAATTACTGTTCAATATTTTATATTATTGATTCAATAATTGCATGATATTTTGAATTATTGATTCAATAATTGTCACTGCACAGTAGTTCACATTATCAACTCAATAATTCATATTATTTGAATAATATTATTAGATAGCATTATTGACAATGTCTAAGGAAGTTCTGTCTAGGAGGGGTTATTTAATTGCACACCAGTAAGGAGAAATCCTTATCGGAAGACCCCCTCTTTCCTAGGAACGACCTGGTTGTCAATATTGTAGTTCTGTAATATTATTTGTGAATAATTAATTATTGATTTATATGATAAGGAAATATTTATTTTGTGAATTTCGACCATTTTCGGTTGGGAATTTGGAAGGATTAAAAAGCGTTGATTAATTGTGTGATGAGTAATATAACCATTAGAGGAAGTTATGGTGATATGTGGCATTTTGTAAGTTGGGACCCATAGGTCATCATCTAAGAGTCACTTTCGTAAATAGTAACTCAAATAGTAACTTGCCTCTTTGTTTTCCAAGAGTTACTTGCCTCTTTGTTTTTCCAAGAGTTACTTGCCTCTTCGTTTTTTCAAGAGTTATTTGCCTCTTCGCAAATAGTAGTTGCCTCTTCAATATTACCATGAGTCATTTTGGACATTCGTTAAAGCCAAGAGCCACTTTCAGTTCTTCTATAAATAAAAGTTCAATTCTTCATTATTTCTCACCACCAATTCACAAAGTTATACAGAGAGAAGCTTTAGAGAGAGAATATGAGAGAAAGAAGAAGAGTATTCTGCTGCTATACTATTGCAGTATCCAAACTTCTACTAAGGTAAGAGGTATTATTTCTTTCGTATTTGTAAGGGGTATTATTTCTGTCGTATTTGTAAGGGATGTTGTTTTCTTTCGTAAATGATGTTATTCTTTTCAATATCATTATACCAAGATATTGGCATGGATTGTATTATAAAATTCTTACTTTTTTGTGTCGGGGGTACTATTCACGTATACGACACTATTAATCTATTGGCACTATTTACGTATACGACACTATTTACGTATACGGTACTACTTACGAATACGTGGTACTATGCATGGGATACTATTCACGGGGTACTATTCATGACAAAATTAGTTTTTTTCTAACCAAATTATTGTTGATTTATGAATCGTACTTTTGAAATTAGATCGATGTTTTGATCATATTATTTTTATTATCATATATAATATTTTTATAATCTTGGTGATGAAATTTCTCTTTGACTTGAGTGTAAAGATGGGTAGATTATTGGTATGATCATGACTATAGATTATCTTTGGCCAGTAGTGCAAAGATGGATTGTTGACTGGTATGTTCATGACCATTGAATTTACAATTGAATATCTTTAGTTTAAGGGCAAAGGTGAATTGATCAACATGGTTATAATTATTGTTTATATAAATTCTGAAATGATTAGATATTTTTTGAGATATGAATATCTTTGGCATGTAGTGCAAAGATGACATATTGTTGAATATCTTTAGCCCGTAGTGCAAAGATGAACTATTGATGAATATATTTGGCCTGCAGTGCAAAGATGAGCGGTTGATTTGTGAATATCTTTGGCCTGTAGTGCAAAGATGAATGATTAATTGTTGAATATCTTTGGCTTGTAATGCAAAGATGAATTGGTTAGCATGATTATGAACAGGAACTGTGATTTGGTATAACCATGATCTTTGGTGTTTCAGGTAAAGACAGGTGATGAGAATTATCTTCGTCCTGAGTGCGAAGAGGAATTTATCAACATAATTATGATCATGAACTATTTACATGATTGTGGGCAGAAACTATTGATTGATGTTACCGGGATAAAATATTGTTGGTGGACTTTTAACATGGAGAAGATTGTAGACATTATGGTCTATTTGACTCTTCTAATGGATTTCTCGTTCCGCTGCAACTATGGTTGAAAAGTTTTATCATCTACTATATGTTTAAATCTCTGTTTTATTACTGATGAAAACTATTGATAATTTAATTATCTTTAGTCATGATATTCTTTACTAGGCTATTTGTGCTCACCCTTTTGCTTCACAATTCCTTTCAGGTAATAAGAGTATAACGGGGTCGAGCAAGGATAATAGGAGAATAGAACAATGGTCTATAGTTGTTGTGATTTTCCATAAAACAGTATGAGAGGAATTATATTGAGAATTTAAAATGTGTGTGTCGTATTTTATACGTCATTTTAACAGTTGATTTTGGTGAAATAAATAGGCTGAGGTGAACCCAACTTTGGAAGGGTGTTTTGCCACTATCATACAAGATGTCTAATCACCTACGACTTCAAGTTATCATAAGACATGGTTGTGCACATCCACTTGCTGATTATATCTATGAGCCCTGCCTATATAATATTGGAGTTTGGTTGAAATATAATTCTCAATTGGAGACAATGGAGATAATTATATAGCAAGAGAAGACCCACCATTGGAAAGAACATGATACTAATCTTCTCATTTTTCTTTGGGATCTATTGGGTCAACCAAGGATAATTCTCAAGTCATATGATATCTATTATAACTTAGACGCATGGCCTCCCATGTACGAAGGTTTCCTTGAGCATTTTTCAAAGATTTTAATTCCTAAAACAGTTATTGACTGTACCTTTCTGTAACGTATCATTGATTTGAAGTATGTGCAATGTATTTGTATTGAAACTCACAGTTTAATTGTGGTCGTATTTTGTACGACATTTTAAAATATGGAATTTGAAGATTTGTATTTGAAATTTTTGTTGAGTGTATTTCGTGGCGACCCAAAATGGGTTGGGTGGACTGGACCTATTTTGGGGACATTACATTATTGGCTTAACCCTTGTTTCTATCTCTATAGAATATGTGTACTCCCAACCTTTGAAAAAATTCACGTACCTTATTTCTGATATAAGACTCTCTTATATAGATATTAGGTTAACCCTCCTAATCCAATTAGAATAGGGTTTATTTAATTAATTAATTAAACACTTTTAATTAATTTATATCCTAAACTTATTAGGATTGAGAGAGAGTACTGATATTATATTAATTCCTAAACTCCTTTAGAATTAAAATAATAATATTATTATTATTAATAAGACTCCTCTTATTAATTTATATTTAATATTTCTAAAATATTAAATAATAAACATTAAGCTATTTAATTTATTCTATCACCATAGATTAAATTAATTATACTTAATGCATTATTACTATCATGCCATTTTCTTCTTAAATAATTCTTCTTCCTTTTATAGTGTGACCCTTTAGGTTCTCCATATTAAACCGGTTGTGAATAAATCAATTAGAACAATTCTAATCTTATTTAAATAAATAAATTAAACTAATAATCTATTTAAATAAATAATATTTATTCTACAATAGGGATAAGCCTCCCTAGCGATCAACGACTTTTCAGATAATATAGATTTCAACATTAATCATAAAAGAACCTGTGAGTTAATAGTTACCGTATAATTCAATCCTTCCACCATACAATGTCCCAATTAAATATAAGACATGAATTTACTGTCAAGTCTTAATTTATTTAATCATATGTATTTCGATTAGAAAATGCACAACTCCAAATAATGCAAATTAGAAACCTCTTTCTAATTTCATTCTACCTTGGCCAAGGATTCCTGGGTTGTCATTTAACGAATCACATAGGACATATCTCCTCTTTTACTAGAGGTGGTAGATTCTTTATTGATCATTCATTATCTCCATATGTAACTCATTATACCCAAGCATGCCCTATATATGCCTTAAAAGGCCTTAAGGAATAAGTCAAAGTATAATTTGTTACATACAAGATACTATGATGATCTCAAGTCTAAGGATCACTTGTACTACTATCACATCAGGAATTCATATTGACAGGCAAGTAAAACTCCATTAGGTATTCCATAGCGAGTCACGTTCAGTGAACTTATTCTCCAATAAGCACCTACATACTTGCTTTAGTGTCTCCACACAAATGACCATGAGACCAGTCATCCTCATCCAATGAGCAAGCAACATATGTACCAATCTATCCGGATTTACTAATCCTCATTTTAGAAATCCCACGATTGAGAACTATTTTAGTTTTTAAGCTTTCTAAGAATTTAGATCTCATTAGCATGATCTCATCATGATTCTAAAAGCATTGCTTAAAACTATGAGTTATTTACATATTATAAAAATAACACCATGTAGATAATTAAATGCCTTAAATAAATATCTTATTAATAAATAAATAAGATTGTTTACAAAGTATGTGCTTTATCATCATACACGATTGGCTTGTATGCACACTACTATCAATCTCCCACTTGTACTAAAGCCAATCGCCATGGTATCTCATACCCATCTTCTCTAAGTGACGATCAAACTGTTGTTGTGTTAGAGCTTTAGTAAATGGATCTGCAATGTTGTCTTGAGAGTCCACACGCTCCAAGGTGACGTCTTCTCTTTCAATGATATCCCTAATCAGGTGAAATCGCCACAACACGTGTTTGGATTTCTAATGAGACCTGGGTTCCTTAGCCTGTGCAACTGCTCCGGTGTTGTCACAGTATACGGTAACTACTTCTCCAATGCTAGGAACCACACCAAGTTCAGTTATGAACTTCTTCATCCAAACAGCTTCCTTTGCAGCTTCACTTGCAGCTATATACTCTGCATCTGTCACTGAATCATCAACTGTTTGCTGCTTGGAACTCTTCCAACTCACTGCGCCTCCGTTCAAGGTAAACACATACCCTGAAACAAATTTACTGTCATCTTGGTCTGTTTGAAAACTTGAGTCCGTGAATCCCTCGATTTTTAATTCAGACCCACCGTAGACAAGAAAAATATCTTTAGTCCTTCTCAAGTACTTTAGGATATTCTTCACTGCCTTCCAGTGCTCTTCTCCTGGATTCGACTGGTATCTGCTCGTTACACTAAGTGCGTGAGCAACATCCGGTCTAGTACATATCATACCGTACATGATAGATCCTATTGCAGAAGCATAAGGGATCTTACTCATACGGTCTCTCTCCTCAGGTGTCTTTGGGGCCTGTTTCTTGGAGAGATGTATTCCATGGCTCATCGGCATGAGACCTCTTTTGGAATCTTTCATGCTAAACCTCTTTAGCATCGTATCAATGTACGTTCCTTGGGATAATCCGAGCATCCTTTTAGATCTATCTCTATAGATCTTTATCCCCAAAATATAGGATGTTTCACCCAAGTCCTTCATGGAGAAGTTTTTAGATAACCAGATTTTAATTGATTGTAACATAGGAATGTCATTCCCTATTAGTAATATATCATCAACATATAATACAAGGAATGATACTGCGCTCCCACTAACCTTCTTGTATACACATGGTTCATCCTCGTTTTTGATAAAATCAAACTCTTTGATTGTCTCATCAAAACGAATGTTCCATCTACGAGAAGCTTGCTTCAACCCATAAATGGATCGTTGTAGCTTACAGACCTGATTTGTTCCAACTTTTGAAATAAATCCCTCTGGCTGTGTCATATACACATCCTCCTTAAGTTTTCCATTGAGAAAGTCCGTTTTCACGTCCATCTGCCAGACCTCATAGTCGTTGTAAGCTACAATCGCAAGCAAAATTCGAATGGACTTGAGCATGGCTACTGGTGAGAAGGTTTCATCATAGTCAACTCCTTGTCTTTGTTTGAAACCTTTTGCAACCAGTCGGGCCTTATAGGTCTCTACCTTCCGTCTGCTCCAGTCTTTCTCTTAAAAACCCATTTACACCCAATAGGCTTAATACCTTCAGGTGGTGAAACCAAAGTCCATACTTTGTTTTCATACATGGAGTCCATTTCGGATTTTATGGCTTCAAGCCATTTCCCTAAGTCTTTATTACTCATAGCCTGTTCGTAATTCAATGGATCATCATCATTCATGATGTGTACCTCATCGTCATCCTCTTTAACGAATCTATACCTCTCAGGTATCTTCGGTACTCTTCCAGATTTACGAACAGGGTGTGGTACAGTAGGTTCTTCTACTTGGTTAGGTACCTGACTTTGATCCATGGTAATTTGTGGTTCTTGAACTTCTTCAAGATATATCTTACTTCCACTGACCCCTTCATGGATAAACTCTTTCTCCAAGAAGGTAGCATGTTTCGCAACAAACACCTTTTGATCAGTAGGATGATAGAAATAATACCCTACGGTTTCTTTAGGGTATCCCACAAATCTACACTTATCGGATTTAGTCTGTAGCTTATCATTTTCAAACTTTTTGACATAAGCTGAACAACCCCAAGTATTAACATGCTTAAGATTTGGTTTCCTCCCTTTCCACATCTCATATGGAGTCTTTGGGGCGGATTTGGTAGGTACCTTGTTAAGTTGGTATGCATCCATTTCTAGGGCATAACCCCAGAAGGAAATTGGAAGGTCGGTAAAACTCTTCATGGATCGAACCATGTCCAACAGTGTTCGATTTCTCCTTTCAGATACTCCATTTAACTGTGGTGTACCTGGAGGAGTCCATTGTGAGATTATACCATTTTCTTTGAGACAATTGAGAAACTCACCGCTTAAGTATTCTCCACCTCGATCTGATCGAAGTATCTTAATACTCTTGCACGTTTGTTTCTCTACTTCACTTCTGAACTCTTTGAACTTTTCAAATGATTATAATTTGTATTTTATTAAATACACATATCCAAATCTTGAGTGATCATCAGTGAAAGTAATAAAATAAGAATACTCACCTCGTGCACTTGTTGTCATATGTCCACAAACGTCTGTGTGAATCAATGCCAACAACTCTGTAACTCTTTCTCCTTTTCCACTAAAAGGAGATTTAGTCATTTTACCCATGAGACAAGATTCACATGTTGGATATGATTCATAATTGGATAGCTCTAGGAGCCCATCCTTATGCAACTTGGATAATCTTGTTTCATTGATATGACCGAGTCTACAGTGCCACATGTAGGTATAATTAATATCATCTCTTTTCCTTTTCTTAGTTTGTTCAATTTGAAATATATTTTCTTGCAAGTCAAGTATGTAAAGCCCATTTCGCAAATTTCCAATACCATATAAAACATCGTCTTTATAAATAGAACAACTATTGTTCTTTATAACAACGTTAAATCCTTCCATATCCAATACAGAAATTGAAATAATATTTTTAATAATATTTGGAACATAATAACAATTATTAAGATAAATGGACTTGCCCGAAGGCATTGCTAAACAATAAGTTCCTACAACTAATGTAGCAACCTTCACTCGTAGGATCACCTCTTCATTGTTCAGCTTTCTACTTCTGACCAGTCCCTGCATAGTGTTACATATGTGAGACCCACAGCCGGTATCCAATACCCAAGTAGAATTATGACTTTTAGAAAAATTAATTTCAATCATAAACAAACCTTGATTGGAAGTCGAAGCTTCTCCAAGCTTCTTCTCTGCTATAAACTTCTTGCAGTTCCTCTTCCAATGTCCTGACTTGTTGCAATAAAAGCACATTCCTTAAGCTGGTTCAGGTTTTTTTTGTTCCTTTTCTTTCCCCTTTCCCTTAGCCTTCTTGGATTTCTTCTTTTCAGAAGACACCTTGGGCCTCTTCCTTTTATTGGAAGAATCCACCATCAAGACATGGTTCTTCTTGGATGAGAAGTGACCTTCTGCAGTTTTCAACATGTTAAGTAGCTCAGGCAAGCTGACATCTAGCTTATTCATGTGAAAATTAACCACAAACTGCGAGAAGGTCTCAGGGAGTGACTGCAAGACCAAGTCTTGACTCAACTCCCCATCCATGACGAACCCAAGCTGTCCAAGGCGTTCAATCAAATTGATTACCTTCAGAACATGAGTCTCGACGGCAGTGCCCTCGATCATCCGAGATCGGAAGAGCTCCTTAGATATCTCATATCTAGCAGTCCTACTTTATTCACCATACAACTCCTTGAGGTGAAGCAGCATAGCAGGAGCATCCATATTTAAATGCTGACGCTGAAGCTCGTTATTCATGGATGCGAGCATGATGCATTGAGCCACAGATGCATCATCTTACCACTTATTGAAAGTGGCAATCTCTTCCTCAGAGGCTATTTCCGAAACAGATTCAGGGATAGTTGAATTTAGGACATAAAAAATCTTTTTAGCAGTGAGAACAATTCTCATATTTCTTAGACAGTCCTCATAATTCGGGCCGGTAAGCTTATTTGCATCAAGTATGCTTCGTAGTGAGATTAGTGATTTTGACATTTTTAAAATTCTGCATGTGAAAAGACAGCATTTTTAGCAAACATTTATTTTATTAACTTTGCATACCAAAATAAATTTAGGTCTTTATTTTAAATTGGTATCTCCCACTATTTTCATCAAACTACATTACCCTCACTTATATAGTTCAGAAACATCTAATTAAATATTTGCTAGTGAGATTAAGGATCCCATTTCAAATGTATATAACCTTGTGGATAGCACAACAAGCGATATACAAATAAATAGGTAGACAACTCTTGTCAATTACATCACCATGTAACTCCTTTTATTTTGCCTCTTAAATCATAATGGTCATGTGTGTGCACATCCGAACTAAAATGATTTAAGTTAAGTCCAGCCTAGCACTTCCATAAATTCAAAAAAGAAAAATGTTCGTCCTTGTGGATAGTACAACAAGACTAGATCGTTCAATTTTCTTAATAAGCATCAAATGTGATTAATTAACATCTTAAATACTCAATACTCGCCTTATGGATTGCACAACAAACTATATTAAATATTTAATACTCTATTAATTAATCATGCTAGAAGGCGATGTTCGATATTCCAAATATCATTTAAACGCTTCGGACTTAATATTATTTCTTTGAGGGGTTTGTTATTATTTGTCTCATCTTGTTTAGCGTGCATGCACATATATATATAAAATACGCGTCATTTTATTAAACATGCGAAGCATGTTTGTATAAAATATAATATATATAATATTTAGCATGCAATATAGAATACTATATTCTACCCAGATTGATTATGGACTTTTATTCTAGTTTGGTTCACTAGAGCCACCAAGTGAACCAAAAGGTCAAACCTAGGAGTGCAAGAATTTAAATTTTAAATGTAGCTATTCAATTTAAACCCGGGCTCCATACAAACGGGTCTTCACGCGCTTCTTGCTCCTTGGTCTCCAGTTTCTTCAAGATAATTCTAACGATCTCTATTACATAAACTATTTATAATTAAATAGAAACCTTGATCAGCAGTCAAGGGAAAGTACATAGGAGGAAGATAGAAGTTTACACAGAGAATAAAACCAGAGAAGATGAGGTACGCAGACCCCATTTTATAAAACCCATACATTCAAGCATTCATCCAAAATAAAATCCAATCATATTGGTCATAGTCCATAATCAATCCCTTTTATTAACATACATATCATCATATGTATCAATAAAACTTATTCATCTCATGAAAATAAATTCATTCCATATATGTATTAATATCATTTAATGGGCAAAAGTTTGTTTTTGGAAAAATAAACTCCTTTATTTCATTCAAAAATAATTTTAATTTTAGCAATTCTGAAATCTCATTTCATATAAAATAAACATCTTTATTTTAAACCTTTATTAATTAAATAAATCATTCATTTAATTAAATAAAACAAAAAAAAATTAGTTCCTGTCCAGTGGCGCAGCTGTGCCAGGAATATAAAGGGAACCGGCGCAGCTGCACAGCATGAAAACCAGGACAAGACACCGGCGCAGCTGCGCAGCAAGAAGGCCTTGCACCGGCACAGCTGCGCAGCTTAGCAGAATCAAAAAAAAATTGTTGCCCAAGAACTCGATCCAATCGCATATCATACATGTATGGAATCACATAAACTGATAATTAGCATAAGATTGGCTTTGATACCACTGTTGGGTTTGCTAGAAACGTAAGCATGCAATCAAATTACATAAACGCAGCGGAAGGGATGAAAAAATTAGTTTTTAAAATTTTCTTACAAACCCATAACCATGATCTTTCTTGTGCATCAATTATCAGTCAATACATAGAAGGAGATGATGGAATTATACCTTTGAAGATCCAAGCTTCCTCAGGTACAAGTTCTACTCCTTTGATTCCTTTGATTCCTCTGTAGTGGCTCCTTCCCTTGATCAATGTCAACCACCTAAATGTTTGGCCTCTAACGATGATCCACCAAGGAAGATGAAGAACTCAGGAAGATGGGTTATTGGCTTAACCCTTGTTTCTATCTCTATATCCCAACCTTTGGAAAAATTCACGTACCTTATTTCTGATATAAGACTCTCTTATATAGATATTAGGTTAACCCTCCTAATCCAATTAGAATAGGGTTTATTTAATTAATTAATTAAACACTTTTAATTAATTTATATCCTAATCTTATTAGGATTGAGAGAGAGTACTGATATTATATTAATTCCTAAACTACTTTAGAATTAAAATAATAATAATATTAATATTAATAAGACTCCTCTTATTAATTTATATTTAATATTTTTAAAATATTAAATAATAAACAATAAGCTATTTAATTTATTCTATCTCCATAGATTAAATTAATTATACTTAATGCATTATTACTATCATGCCATTTTCTCCTTAAATAATTCTTCTTCCTTTTATGGTGTAACCCTTTAGGTTCTCCATATTAAACCGGTTGTGAATAAATCAATTAGAACAATTCTGATCTTATTTAAATAAATAAATTAAACTAATAATCTATTTAAATAAAGAACATTTATTCTACAATAGGGATAAGCCTCCCTAACGATCAACGACTTTTCAGATAATATAGATTTTAACATTAATCATAAAAGAACCTGTGAGTTAATAGTTACCGTACAATTCAATCCTTCCACCATACAATGTCCCAATTAAATATAAGACATGGATTTACTGTCAAGTCTTAATTTATTTAATCATATGTATTTCGATTAAAAAATGCACAACTCCAAATAATGCAAATTAGAAACCTCTTTCTAATTTCATTCTACCTTGGCCAAGGATTCCTGGATTGTCATTTAACGAATCACATAGGATATATCTCCTCTTTTACTAGAGGTGGTAGATTCTTTATTGATCATTCATTATCTCCAGATGTAACTCATTATACCCAAGCATACCCTATATATGTCTTAAAAGGCCTTAAGGAATAAGTCAAAGTATAATTTGTTACATACAAGATACTATGATGATCTCAAGTCCAAGGATCACTTGTACTACTATCACATTAGGAATTCCTATTGACAGGCAGGTAAAACTCTATTAGGTATTCCATAGCGAGTCACGTTCAGTGAACTTATTCTCCAATAAGCACCTACATACTTGCTTTAGTGTCTCCACACAAATGACCATGAGACCAGTCATCCTCATCCAATGAGCAAGCAACATATGTACCAATCTATCCGGATTTACTAATCTCCATTTTAGAAATCCCACGATTGAGAACTATTTTAGTTTTTAAGCTTTCTAAGAATTTAGATTTCATTAGCATGATCTCATCATGATTCTAAAAACACTGTTTAAAACTATGGGTTATTTACATATTATAAAAACAGCACCATGTAGATAATTAAATGCCTTAAATGAATATCTTATTAATAAATAAATAAGATTATTTACAAAGTATGTGCTTTATCATCATACATGATTGGCTTGTATGCACACTACTATCACTGGGGCAGCCCGAGGGTGTTCTCATATGATTCTTAGCAGCTTTTTCAATTATGCGACTCTTCGGGCGAGGGGGTCGGACTCCTTATTACGAGGGGACAACCTATGTTGGTCCCTCTCGTATTTAGGAGACACAATCCTTCTCCTCTGCCCCGATCTCCCCGGGTGCTCAGACCTTCGGTCAGGGGACCGACTCCTTCTTCTGTTCTTGTTCTTTCCAGCCTCATACGAACGAGGTGTCCTGGATCGGCTCCGATGTCTGCGCCTCTTTAATGAAGCCTCCTGTTCCCCGGCCAATTTGGCCATCTGTACTTCGAGCTCTTCTTGATGAAGACGTAGGGCCATCATGGCGTCCTTATTTTGCTGCATCTTTGTCAACAGGATGAACTGACTCTGGTCTTGGTCTTGCTCAACCTGATCCTTGTCTCGCCGTTCATATGCTTGGGACTGATTGTCCTCAACGTGAGTGAGGGGGATCGGGGTATGCTGACTGGGCACAAATAGTTGTCGTCGTGCTGACTGGCCATGTACCGAATTGCCTTCCTGGTTACTTGGCCCCAGTCTATCTTTGACGAACGCTCTGACTTGAGTCGTCAGATGAGT
Organism: Panax stipuleanatus; assembly: GCA_020205555.1. Lineage (NCBI taxonomy): Eukaryota > Viridiplantae > Streptophyta > Magnoliopsida > Apiales > Araliaceae > Panax > Panax stipuleanatus. The sequence goes on from CM035120.1 coordinate 46,133,798, forward strand.
TTTGGCCTTTTCTAGGTTTGAAGCACCACCGTCCCTGCTTGCCATGACTTTCAACCGGGAAAAGTTTTAGAGGGATTGTAAAAGCACTAAAAGCCCTCCTTCTAGTGCCAATGTTAACACCAAGTTTTGCCGGCGCGTCCAATCACAGAATCCACGCGCTAAAACCTGCACAATAATGGATCACACGCGAAGCTTAACGGCTTGTGCCGCGGGGTGATAGCTTCGGTGTGAGAATGAGTACAGGTTGGTACAAAGGTTTAACACTAGAGGCTTTAGTGTTTAGTGCTCAAAAATATATTAACTGTTAATAGAGGTCAAGCTTTGTATTTATAGTCATTCTCAACTCCTTAGAGTCCACAATCGAATAGGATTAGGACTCCTAAACATGACAGTTACCATTGTCAATCTCCTTTAAAAGTGCAAGTTGGATACAATCCAAACACTTGCCTTTGGAGTTGGTATTTAAATATGGTTAGGATTGGAATCCTTAACCATCTAGACGCTCCAAACGAGGAACAACCTTCTGTATGGGCCCAAATCATTCGAACCCCCATAAATTGGTCCGGGCTCCGGCCCAAAGGACTCGGATGCCCGATCTCGAACACCACCAATCTGGTCTGGGCTCCGGCCCAAAGGACTTGGATGCCCGACCCCGAACATCAACAATCCCTTCACTGGCTTCGGCCCATTGGGCTCAATGAACCCTTCTCAACCAGGCCTTCAGCCCACATAGGGGTCAGTGGATTATACCCGAACATGTATATAATGTAATGTTCTAGTAAGCAATAAACACTTACTAAAACGTTAAGTGTCGATTAAAGAAGGAAGAATTATAGAACTTAAGATAACGTTAATGTAAGTGATTAGTGAACATTGTTATGCGGCTAATTGATGTATCGACGTGAATTTAATTGTGTAGGATGTTGAAAGGGCGAGCTATCATAGCTTTGCAGGGAATGCTTAATGCAAGTTTTTCAGACTTGCTTGATATGTGTAACTTGTTAATGATGATATGCAAATTAATCCATGTGATGTGAAGTTTTATAAATAAATTGATATGTGCTTTTGTGCTATATTGAGATATATTCTTGTTATGGCCAAAATATGATCGAAATGATTTGAGTTAAGGAAACTCATGTATTAATGTGTGATTTGTGTTATTTAAGGGAAAGTATGTTGTATATTGGCAGTGTGATGCAGCATGTTTAAGCATGACGATTCGTGAACTATTTTTTAACATGAATAAATGCGACACATGGTTTTGGGATTTATGCATGATACATAAAGATAAGAAAACATGTTTTAAAATGCAAGCTATAGCAATTGTAAATCAAGCATGAAATGTGAATTAATTATTGATTTATATGATAAGGAAATATTTATTTTGTGGATTTCGGCCATTTTCGGTTGGGAATTTGGAAGGATTAAAAAGCGTTGATTAATTGTGTGATGAGTAACATAACCATTAGAGGAAGTTATGGTTATATGTGGCATTTTGTAAGTTGGGACCCATAGGTCATCATCTAAGAGTCACTTTCGTAAATAGTAACTCAAATAGTAACTTGCCTCTTTGTTTTTCCAAGAGTTACTTGCCTCTTCGTTTTTTCAAGAGTTATTTGCCTCTTCGCAAATAGTAGTTGCCTCTTCAATATTATCAGGAGTCATTTTGGACATTCGTTAAAGCCAAGGGCCACTTTCAGTTCTTCTATAAATAGAAGTTCAATTCTTCATTATTTCTCACCACCAATTCACAAAGTTATACAGAGAGAAGCTTTAGAGAGAGAATAAGAGAGAAAGAAGAAGAGTATTCTGCTGCTATACTATTGCAATATCCAAACTTCTACTAAGGTAAGGGGTATTATTTCTGTCGTATTTGTAAGGGATGTTGTTTTCTTTCGTAAATGTTGTTATTCTTTTCAATATCATTATACCAAGATATTGGCATGGATTGTATTATGAAATTCTTACTTTTTTCGTGTCGGGGATACTATTCACGTATACGACACTATTAATGTATATGGCACTATTTACGTATACGGCACTATTTACGTATATGGTACTACTTACGAATACGTGGTACTATGCACGAGTTACTATTCATAGGGTACTATTCACGACAAAATTGGTTTTTTTTTTCTAACCAAATTATTGTTGATTTATGAATCGTACTTTTGAAATTAGATCCATGTTTTGATCATATTATTTTTATTATCATATATAACATTTTTATAATCTTGGTGATGAAATTTCTCTTTGACTTGAGTGTAAAGATGGGTAGATTATTGGTATGATCATGACTATAGATTATCTTTGGCCAGTAATGCAAAGATGGATTGTTGACTGGTATGTTCATGACCATTGAATTTACAATTGAATATCTTTAGCTTAAGGGCAAAGGTGAATTGATCAACATGATTATAATTATTGTTTATATAAATTCTGAAATGATTATATATTTTTTTGAGATATGAATATTTTTGGCATGTAGTGCAAAGATGACCTGTTGTTGAATATCTTTGGCCCGTAGTGCAAAGATGAACTATTGATGAATATCTTTGGCCTGTAGTGCAAAGATGAGCGGTTGATTTGTGAATATCTTTGGCCTGTAGTGCAAAGATGAATGATTAATTGTTGAATATCTTTGGCTTGTAATGCAAAGATGAATTGGTTAGCATGATTATGAACAGGAACTGTGATTTGGTATAACCATGATATTTAGTGTTTCAGGTAAAGACAGGTGATGAGAATTATCTTCGTCCTGAGTGCGAAGAGGAATTTATCAACATAATTATGATCATGAACTATTTACATGATTGTGGGCAGAAACTATTGATTGATGTTACCGGGATAAAATATTGTTGGTGGACTTTTAACATGGAGAAGATAGTAGACATTATGGTATATTTGACTCTTCTAATGGATTGCTCGTTCCGCTGCAACTATGGTTGAAAAGTTTTATCATCTACCATATGTTTAAATCTCTGATTTATTACTGATGAAAACTATTGATAATTTAATTATCTTTAGTCATGATATTCTTTACTGGGCTATTTGTGCTCATCCTTTTGCTTCACAATTCTTTTCAGGTAATAAGAGTATAACGGGGTCGAGTAGGGATAACAGGAGAATAAAACAATAGTCTATAGCTGTTGTGGTTTTTCATAAAACAGTATGAGAGGAATTATATTGAGAATTTAAAATGTGTGTGTCGTATTTTATACGTCATTTTAACAGTTGATTTTGGTGAACCAAATAGGCTGAGGTGAACCCAACTTTGGAAGGGTGTTTTGCCACTATCATACAAGATGTCTAATCACCTACGACTTCAGGTTATTATAAGACATGGTTGTGCACATCCACTTGCTGATTATATCTATGAGCACTACCTATATAATATTGGAGTTTGGTTGCAATATAATTCTCAATTGGAGACAATGGAGATAATTATATGGCAAGAGAAGACCCACCATTGGAAAGAACATGATAGTAATCTTCTCATTTTTTTTGGGGGTCTATTGGGTCAACCAAGGATAATTCTCAAGTCATATGATATCTATTATAACTTAGACGCACGGCCTCCTATGTACGAAGGTTTCCTTGAGTATTTTGTAAATATTTTAATTCCTAAAACAGTTATTGACTGTATCTTTCTGTAACGTATTATTGATTTGGAGTATGGGCACTGTATTTGTATTGAAACTCATAGTTTAATTGTGGTCGTATTTTGTACGACAGTTTAAAAGTTGGAATTTGAAGATTTATATTTAGAATTTTTGTTGAGTGTATTTCGTGGCGACCCTAGAATGGGTTGGGTGGATTGGACCTATTATGGGGGCATTACAAATAGAATACTGACACACAGGCGAGGTTGTATGTGTATCAGCATTCTATTGGCCAATTGATCAACTTACCAAAAAAATAACTTCATGCTAACCGGATCCAAATTTTTATGAATTATATTATTTTTAAAGTTTAATATACCGTCGTTTGATATCAAAAGTCAAATTATATGTCTAATTTTGAAACAGATGGAGTATTATATTTTGATTGATATAGTAGTAGGATAGACGAAAATGAAAAAGTAGTATTATTGATACATTGTTCAAGAAAATATATATTATTATTATGTAATTTAAATTTAAAAATTATAAACTGATGTAACATTAGAATGATAAAACTAAATTAATTAATCTCATCTCGATATTATTATTATCATCTTGATATTATTATTATGATGTAATTTGTATTTAAAAATCAAATTAATTTACGTTTGACTTGTTATATATGGACTATGGTATTGATTCATATAAAAATAAAATAAAATAAATTTCATGCCTTGAAAGGTAAATGTTGTTAAAATTCATTTCCATTATTTATAAGGCTAAAAACATTCCCGTAAAACTCAAATGTTAGGGTTTTAGCTCCTTCGTCTCTCGAACATTTTTCGTGTTCATCAACTTTAGGTTTTGTCCCCAAATTTCTATACAAAGCAAAGACGCTATCAAACGAGAAAGAATGGGGAGATACAGAAAGCGAAGCAGAAGCTACAGTCCACACCGCAGCAGAACTCCTCCACCTCCTCCTCCGCGCCGTGATTACGACGACGAGCGTTCGAAGCGAGACTGCCGATCAGTCCGTGACCGCCGTTCCCCAGGCCCCTCTGGCCTCCTTGTTCGTAACATTTCTCTCAGTGCCAGGTTCCCTTTCTTTTCGTTCTCCAAATTTAGTTTCCTAAGTAATGAAAACCCCTTTAACATGAACAGTTTTTCCATGTTTTACTGTTGTTGGTGCATTATTAAAACCATTATTGACTTTTGAAAGTCAATTGAATGATTTTCAAACTCAAAATTAAGATTTTTTTTTCAAAAATTATGAAACAATAAATTATAATGAGCGGTACTTTTTAGATAGTTTGTAAATTTCATCATTTTATGGACTAAAATTAAAGGACTTCATGTCAATTTTAAGTTTGAAAGTATCTTAAGTTACTTTAAAAAATCAATAATGATCATATTTTGAAAGGAGGGAGTAGAAAATAGTCTATTTTTAATTTATACACGATAGTAGAATTTTTTCAACTTTAGTTTTGTTCTTGGTTTTCATATTTGCTTGGTTTGGGGGGGAAAATGATCGAGAGACAGAAAGAGATGAATGTTTCCATTTTGTCCCCTCCACTATTCATGTGAGAGGAGTCTTTTTGTGGAACTGTCAAATTACTTTGTAGAAATATCAATTCCCTATGTATAATTGTAAAAAATGCGAGGAAGCTGAAGAAAAAAGAACATTAAATGTTTAAATATCTTCTGTATTTTGTATTTCTGTGCTTTTGTTTCACAGTTACACCGGAACAATGTACCCAAGGACCCTACTAGTACAGAACTATGGAGGCACTTTGATTCTGAAAAGTATATATAACAAATGTAGTATAATTCTGACTGGTCATAACGTATATAACTTAAAAATAAAAAATAAAAAATAAAAATTTCTTTCAGTGCAAAATCAGCTATATGCTGGACTCTCGTCTCTGCCTTAGTCTTAAACCATTTTTTTGGAACTTCAAGTTTTTTTTGGAATTTCTTTTTTTCCTGATTTCTTTTTCTTTGAAATTTGAGAGAACTGTATCATTATTACCCAAATACATCAGGGTTGTAGTAAAGAAATAAAGATCCATATTGCAGTATTATTTTATTATCTTTATCAAGTAATACTCCCTCAGTTCCAAAATACGAGTCATTTTGACTTATTAAAGTCAATTTGAGACATTTTTACATTGAAAATTAATGTAATTCGTTTAAGAATTTGAAAACACTTTATCTTGTAACTAATAGTACATTTTAGATTGTTACAATATTCATAATAGGCTGAACTAAAATTAATTGAATATTTATCAATTTTAATGTTGAAAGAGCCCAAAATTGACTTCAAAAATTTTAATTTGCTATTATATTTTGGAATTGAGGAAGTATTTCAGTATTATTTGTTTAGAACTTTACTTTTGTCTTTCAAAACTGATGGCAGAATATATACAATGAAAATTTAAATCCCAAATTTTAAATTAAATATTGCGAAAGGTTTGGGTATATTGGAATATTAGACCTGAGCTTTACATTAATATAGTTTAGGGTTTCTTGTTGTCTATATCAAGGAGTTTGATAATCATAATGCATTTTTTAAATTTCCAAAGTTGGATATGTGATTGTAGATTTGTGTTATGTGACACTAATAATGTAGGTCCTGTTGTTGCAGGCCTGAAGATCTTAGGATCCCATTTGAACGCTTTGGTCCAGTAAAAGATGTGTATCTTCCCAAGAATTATTACACTGGGTATGCTTTTCATACTTCAACATAAATGATTTTGATGCACATATTTATCAGTTCGTTTCTACTTTGTGTGGCACTTTTGTCTCATATATGGTTTTGTTTCTTGTTTGGGTTTCAATATTATGTGAACTTTATAATTGTGTCGAGTTGGCCTGTGCTTTTCTTTTTCATGTGGCGTTTTGGCTATTATTTTTTATTTTTGATTAGGCTTAAAGCTGAAACCTTGTGACCTACTAAGAGGTAAGATTTGTATAGATGTCGAACACATAGTGGACATGGTGATATGGTGAATACATCTGTTTCTGGAAAAGGTATTATTTTCACTAACATGGACACCTGGTGGGCACTTCATAAGATGTCTGCATTGAGAATGACAATTGTAAACTTTGAATGAGAAACTTAGTCTGTCGGACAGACATTTTAATGTGCTGGCAAGGCCTTGGTTATATGACTCTCCTCTTACATGCAGAAACTATTATGTTCTAAGACACCAATTTGAATATCTACATGACTATAAGACTCGAGCAGTGGAAAAGGATTGAGGAGACAAGTGATACTCTATGCACAACTGGTTTACTTGCATTTACAATTATTCCTTTCTATATCTATGTTACGTTGCATTTTCTATTCCAGACTTATTGTTTATTTATGTTGTTAACATATTTTGTCACCGTACACTGTGCCTTCTACTAAGAAAAAGCACTAACATAACTTGAGTGTAGTGGAGATACGAATACTTGGATAGATGTGTTAACACACAAGACTTGATTGAATTAGAAATGAAGACATTCGAATGAGGGTGGGGGTTGTACTGAGTGGAGAGAAGATGAGAGAAACCTGTTTGAGATGGTACGAGCATATTGTGCATCAGTCCATAGATTCTCTGGTAACAAGTGATACGTTCAATATTGGTGAGGCTTGAAGAATTAGGGGTATACCGATACTAATCAATATGTCAACATAACTGAGAGTATGGCTATTTATAGAGCAAACTGGAGCAAAACGATTCATCTGGCCGACAACAAGTAGTTCGGGATGAAGGCTTAGTTTAGTTGAGTTTACTGTAAACTATGCCCTTATCTCATCAATATCTGACTTATCCGTATAGGGCTTTCTATTATTACATTTTTTGATATGCCCATAATATGTGATGTGGTGTGGTGTGGTGTGGTGTGGTATCCTGTATCTGTGTCCATGCCATGTGGTATCCTGTATCTGTGTCCATGCCATGTGGTATCCTGCATCCATATCCATGCTTCATTACTAATTCACTCCTCTCCCAGATTTCAGTTCGTTAATTTTTTTCAGATGTGTTCTCATTGAACTTTGTTCCCTGCAACCGTAATCTGGAAAAGGAGCTAACAATAATTGAGAAGAGACCCAAAAAAAGGAGATTTAGCTTAAAATAATACCTGAAATTTTCTTCGTCTATATCAGATAGGTTTTCATTTCTAGCTTCGGCTATGAGAGCTTTTAGAGGAGTTTGTATTTCAGATTTTAATAGATTGGTGAGTAGTGCTTTTAGTTTCTTTCCCACTTGTATTTCTTATTGAATCTTGTTCCCTGCATCCACAATCTGGAAAAGGGCAAATAATAATTGAGAAGAAACGGAAAAAAGGAAATTGATTAGCTTAAAATAATTCTTGAAGATTTTTTTTCTTCTAAATAAGATAGGTTTTCATTTCTAGCTTCGGCTATGAGAGATTTTAGAAGAGTTTGTATTTCAGATTATAAAAGAGATTCACGAGTAGTGCTTTTAGTTTCTTTCCCACTTGTATTTCTTTAAAGGTCTTCCTGTCCTCCCCTTTGGTATTCTCTCTTTTATCTAGTAAAGCTTATTTTAACCTAAATATTATTCTCTATAAGGCAACCTTAAAAGTCATCAAGCAGACAATTACACAATAACCTACACTTTACTATCTTTATTACCCATATAACAGTAAAACCTAGTATTTTATTTTTTTTGTAGCAAGCAAGAAGGTAATGATAGTAGAACCTAGAATGCTTTAAAAAAATATAAATTGAACAAAATAAAAGTCCAGTTGTGCTTGGTAACATTATTAGGGCATATTTTCAATTGATGAAGTTGTGATGATTTGGTTCCATTTATATCCAAAATAACCATAAATTGATTATGTTTTTATTGTACTGCGATCAATTTGAATATTCACTGGATAAGTTAAGATGGTATAGTTTATCTTGTTTAATCATTGAAGGGAGCCACGTGGGTTTGGATTTGTGAAGTTCCGTAATGGTGAAGATGCAGCTGAAGCTAAGTATCATTTGAATCATACTGTTATTGGTGGACGCGAAATTGCAATTGTTTTTGCTGCAGAGAACAGAAAAACTCCTCGGGAAATGCGTAAGACTGGTCGCGTAAGGTGGTTACGGATGACTTTTTCTTTTCATCCTTTTGTCAGTTATATATTTGTATTTGTGTTTAATAACCTATTGTGTCTTCTTTCAGCAGTAGCCGTTCTGGGGGAAGCAGTAGAAGGCTGAGCCCACCTAGGTCTCCAAGACGTAGATATCGCTGTTAGTTTCCCCTTAACCATATGGCTTTTGCATTCAATTGAAATTTGGTGTTTCCTTAGTTTGGTTTTTTGCATTACTTTAAAGATGTTATGCATTGTAAAGTTTTTGCATTACTTTAAAGATGGTATGCATTGTAAATCACTGCTAGATATTGTAATCCTATAATGACTTGGTTAATTCTCTTTGTTATATTTTCCACAACAGCTTATTCACGTTCACCTTCTCCAGCCAGGCACGATTCAAGGTTCGTATCCTCTTACTGAGAATTTTACTCGTTGAGATTCTTTAATTTGGGCTTATTTCTATTTACTGTTCTGTAAATATCTTTTGGTTTTCTCTCTCCACTGCTGGGTGAAGACCTTCAGCAGAAGGGTTTTGTTCTCTCTCTCTCTCTCAACATGGCAAAGTAGAATGAATGAAATATAAATTTGAATCAAAGTTTCTTAGCACAAGTCCTTGTACTTGATTTGGTATTTATATTTTATAATTTACAAGTATTGTGACTTATTCATAATAATGTGCTGTAAATGGTTTTCAAAGTTAAGGTTATGTGTTTGTGGTAATTAATTTTGGTACACATGAATGTGCTTTCATCTTTCCCTTGGGCATTGTTTGACCTAAATGCCATTTCATTATCTTTTCATTGACATTATTGTCAGTGGTTGTTAGCTCTCTATCATGAGCATAATCTTCACATTTTCCACTTGCACTAGCTCTATATTAAAGTTGTTACAATTCCCAAAAATCTCTACCAAACCCCATTTCTTTTGCCATCACAAAAACCAAGACTTTTTAAACTGGTACAACAATTTCATTTCATCTAGTTTGACATTTGCACAATTGAGTTACCTATTACACTGACATTGCTAGTGTAGCTGTCTCTTTCTTATTTTTCTTTTTCTTTTAAATTTTTTTATTATTAATTTTTTTAATTCTTTTTTTCTGAGAAGTAATATATTGCAGTCATATCACACATGAAAATATTTTTCTATCATGTAGACCAAATAATATTTATATAGCAGTTTGCTAAAATAGGAATGTTTATTTCCCTTCTAATTTTTAAATTTCAGAAATAGTAAATAATCATTGGAGGGAGTCCAGACCTTTTTTTTTTATTAGTTTGGGGGGCGGGGAAGGTGGAATGGGAAGGTGTAATCTTGGGGAAGAAAGGGGTTTTGTTTTCTTCATGCCTCCACTCCTTTCCTGGAGCCTAACCTTGCTTTGAGGAAAGGTCTGTAGTTTCATGTAATTCCTAGTGTAAAAATAGTCTGAACTCTGGAAAATGTGCAGATATTTTATTTATTCCTTCTACTAGACAAAGTAGTCCCATATCTAGCTAGTGAGTAGTTTTTGCCAAGTTAATCCATGACATTATTCCAATATATATCTGAATTTCAACCTCTCTGTCACTCTATTACGAAGATGGCTAAGCTTGTTTGTGTTCATTAATGTGTTTTTCACTCTCGATTTTCCTTTATTGGTTCACTTTGGGAGGTGTGAAATACCAATCCAAAATGTCAGCTCCTAATCTTTATTAATATTCCTTTGTGGTTTTCTTGGGGTTGGGGTGGCTGGGTTTTAGGATGCTGGAAGGACCATATTTGATCCCAAGCTGTCTAGATTCTTATGTTCATAAAACCTTATGGTTTGCAAGTACTTATTACTCTGTGGATCATTTAATTAGTTGTTGCAAATTGATTTTTACCCTACTAATTCTAGCAGTAGTACAGTTTAAATAATAGCATCTAACTTTTTTGGAGCGTAAAAGAGGGGTTTGATAGAATTCCAGTTAGGTTCAGAATTCTATTAAATCTTTATTCCTTCTTTTCCTTTATGTTTCTTTTTGCCTAGGTCTTTTTCGTTTGCAAGCACCTTGTTTTCTCGTCAAGTATGTGCTTTAGTTTCCTTGTGGAGACAATAATAAAGTTTACTTCCAGTTTGTGACAGGAACCAGGATGTGACGCAGTTTTTAGGTTTCGAATTGGTGCAAATGCTTTGATGTGTAGTTCCGTAGTTGGGTAGCATGCACATGTTATGCATGCAGACATATCTAGTTATAGTATGAATAACGTGGTGATTTTTTATGCAGATAGAAAAGTGAAAGGAGATATTAAACAGTTCATGGATTCTTAAAGATTAGACAGAAAAGATACCATAAAGTTTCTGAGTAACCTTTTAAAGCCCAATTACAAAAGAATCATTTGCTGATCTCAGCTTCAACGACTGAATACACTAAGTGCATGGGCTTCAAAAAGTTTTGGTTTGTGGTTTGTAAAGCTCACACACTAATGGGAACTATCTAAATCAGCTTGTGATGGTCTCTGTGTAATGACTATATCTTAACAAGGATTTCTTGCTTTCTTTCTACTGTCAACTTAATCTCGAATTTAATTTTCTTGCTTTGCGTACTATCCAGTTAAGAAAGAATCTAGAGATTAGAGAGCCAAAAGAAAGAAATTCATGGCCTCCAGTGAATGGAAGTTTATCAAAACCTGTTATTGCTAAAGGTAGAATGTTCTCTGTGACCGGATATCCCATATTCATCAGTTATGACCAAATAAAATACTTGTTCGGAATCTAGAGAGACGATACAAAGAAAGCTTTGCTGTTTCTGGAAGCTGATCACTCGGAATACCATTGTAAAGCATAACTGAAACTGTGATGGGACCAAAAGTTTTACATATTTTGTTCAGGAAAATAAGTGCGAACTTTGCAGGTAAGGTTGATATCTCCAGCACCATTTTGAATGTGACAAGCGCAGAAATTTTTTCCCACATATAAAGAAGTGAATTTCTCATATTGTTCTTCGTATCCTGGTACTCCTGTATGCTTTAGCTAGGTGTCTAACCTTGCAATTTAAGATCTGACTGATTTTTTTTTCAAGTGGGAGACTTGTTTGCTTATAAGACCCAGTGGTCAAGCCATTATAGCTCCTGTCCTGTTCAGTTAACCAATCTAATTTATTTGTTGATTGATTTTTCATGCTCACCGAGTCATTTCTGTGGTGGTTACGGTGTGGACAGGGATCATCGAGCTAGGGACTATTACTCGCCCTCACGTTCCAGGTCCATCTCAAGATCTGTATCTCCTCGTGATGATAAGGCATCTAATCGGAAATCGACAAGTCCAAAGAGAAACGGTAGGGGTTCCTTTGACAAGAGGCAGCGTGGTTCAGATCAAAGGTCACCTAGTGTGAGGGACAATGATCTCAGCCCTCGTGGTGACAACTACAGTCCTTACAAAAAAAGAGATCCTGAGCTCGAACACAAGTCACCAAGTGCAAGGGAGGATGATCAGAATTTATCAAGGTCCCTGTCCAGGTCCCACTATCGGTCCCGTTCTCATTCCCCTTCTTACAGGTATTGCTACTTTTATTTTCATGATCTTGAAGAATCTGAATATTTTAGTAGTATCATGAACTTGAGGAATAAAATATTTTAGTATCTTTTAGAACTGGAAATAAGAGAGTTCTGTTCTTGTTTTCGTATTCCCTTTTTCAAAAGAATAATGCTAGGGGTCTCAAATATTTGGTCACATGACATTGCCATAATTTATGGCATAGCAAAATTTCATAATATCTACCCAACCAATGTTATGATGATATACATCATTTGAGAAACTTTTTGAGACAAAATTTGAGACCCTTAGCCTCACCCTTTTCAAAAATACAAGTATCCTGTTCAAACTACTCTTATTATCACTTGTTTCCCTTGTATGTTTCTAGTTTAATGAGAGTTATGTTAAAGGTTTTTAGATATTTGCAAATTTGTTGAAATTATTTTACTATCATCACTACCATGGTTGATCGACAGTTATATATCCCCTTTGATGTCATGACTCCTATATTTCAATGTTTGATGATTGCATATTGAGTATTGATTTGTTATGTGTGTAATTTGGAGGTAAATACACACTAGATATATGTACAATGATTCTAAAGTTGATGTACAACTTAGAATTTCAATATCTATGTAGGGAAAGGGAATAGAAGGCAGGAGCTTAGCTATAAATCACTCTTAAAGTGACCTCTTTAAAATGTTTTATTAAAACCCAAATCGTATAAATGATAAGAAGAGGTGATGTGGGTATGCTGTTTATTTTTTTGTCAAATATTACTTTCCTGTAGAAGGATTTATTTATCAACTATGTGTTTCTTTTTGTGTTTGCAGTCGCTAAGGTGGCGTTATGCTGTTTTGCTGAAAGTTGGCGTCTGAATTGTATGTTGGGTGCAAGTTGTTATGCAGAAACTTAGGTAGAATTAAAGATGAACACAAAACTTCTTGTATTTTGGTTTGATGCCATATCTTAACTCTATAATATATTATAAAACTGATGGATTTTGATAGTCCTGCAAACTCTTATGCTGTCATCACAATTAGACATATTTCTTATTGTTTATAATTGGCTTCTATATATTCACAATTAGACATATTTCTTATTGTTTATAATTGGCTTCTATATATGAATTTAAGGTTGTTTTGTCCGGTGAGGCTTTTTAATCTAGTTCTAGTTCTAGTTCCATCTTGATTGAGCTATGTATGTTTTGTTGGTTTAGCACCTACAAGGGTTTAGAGTGAAATTTTGGACGGTGATATTGCATTTTGTCTCTCACAAACACCGTGCCCCATGGTCATCAAAATGCAGTCCAACTCGATACATACGCAATGGTTGTGGATATTTGATTTTTGATTTGTGCTAATCATGGTTTATAATCGTTTCTTTAAAAACATGGTTTATATTGGAATCTTTGAAGCCGAATCTACTAGTTGGGGATTTTTGTGTGCTATTTTTAGCTATTTCGCTAGACGTTCTGCAAATAAGTAGATGAAGCAGTCACCTGGCGGTAGATTACAGTTGGGTAATCTCAATTTTTTTTTTGAAGATTAGTGTTCGACAATTATTTTAGTGTGAGCACTTGACCAAGTTGGCTCGGCTGAGAAATGCTTGGTCTAAACACCGAGCCAAGCATGATCACTTTGGTTAAATCAGTTTCGGCTGAGCGCTACTACTAAGCTGAAAATCTGAAAATAAGACAAAAACTACAGGCATGCGTAGGCACTTTTCTTTCTTATGGATTGATTTCAAACCCCCCCCCCCCCCCCCCCCCCCCCCTCCCCCCCTCAAAAAAAAATAAATAAATCCATAAAAGGTCTCAGCGGTTAGCTCCACAGGTTTCTGTTGGGTGTTTGTCCAATTGGTATGCATGTATAGAACTAGTATAAAAGGTATGCAAAACCTTTTATTGGCGATATCTCTTGGCAGGAAGTGGCATCGAACCGAAGGAGCAGTGGTTCTTGGTGTGCGGCCGACTGAGGGAAAGAAAATTGGGACATTAAAATGGAGAGCAAGTTTATTCTATAGAAAGTGATTTTCGCCATCCAGTTCCTTCAATGAAGCTTGAAAACTTCATTGATTTGTGGTGTTTTAGGGTGCCGAGGTTAATTGAGTTTCTCAACTCAATTAAAGGTATCTTGTATTCTCTCAATTAGTTGTGTAACATCAAGTTTTAGACAAAGTTCGAGTGTAATATTGTTGTTCTATTATTAGTAGTAGTGGAGATTCGAAGTTTGACCATTAGGTTTTCTCTCTAACGATTTTCGTCTTAAAATATTTTGTGTTCCACGTTAAATATTAAATGTATTTTTCTTCTCATTATTGAGTTTATTGATTTTCTATTTAATCGCATAAAGCAGAATAAGTAATTTGGGAAATTAAGATTATTTTAAATTAACTTTTCTTAGTAGATTCAACAATTTCTTCTCCACTGAGGTGCATCCAAACATGAGGTGACAAGAACAAATTTGTTGCCTCTCTTGATCGCAACAAACTCAAAAAATATTATTCATTGTAAACTATTTAAAAGATATTATTCATTGTAAATTTTATTGTTTTATAATTTTGAATAAATCATCTTAATTTTGAGTTTGAAAATATAAACAATTTGACATATTAACATAAATTTATACCATCACACGTCCTGCCATGATTTGAACAATCCTCGCTCCCTTCCTCCCTTTCTCCCTTCCCCCCCTTTTCTTTTACAATTACGCATCTAAATGAGGCTGCACACGGCCATTTGATACTTCCATAACAATCGCCAATATTTTTTCTTGGGCTTTCTCCTTCTTATCTCCGTCATCCGATCTCCCGTCGACTTATGTTTCTCCTTCTCTGTCCTATTATAAAAAAATATATCAATTCTCCTAATTTCAACAAGCTACTATTACCCCCAACAAATATTGGATGTAGTTCTAAAGCCCAACTTATCAAATTAGTAGTATTATCTAATAATTATTACTAACCTACACAACCTAATCACAAATTTGAGCCAAACAAAAAAAAAACTCATAAATATTTTAATATATTTTAATTGTTTATTAGATATTACAAAGATACAATAATTTTTCACGTAAAAAATCTCAAGAACCGATTAGCCAATGACTCTACAAAGTATATGAGATTTTTTTTTGCCATAATTATAAAAGTTTTAAGAGTTAACTGCTACTATCGATTTTCATTAAGATTATTGATTTTTTTGTTATATTCGAACTATCTAACTAACAAAATATTTTAAATTAATAATTTTATAGTTTTTTGTTCAAAAAGTATTCAGTAATACTGATTTAGTTAACGTTGGACAAATGTCACGTGAGTCATTAAATATACGGGCCACAGTTAGATTTAAAAAGATATAAAAGTATAGGGAAAAAATGCTCTCTCCTCCCATTCCTTCCCCTGTATCTTCTTCACTCTCACCGTCCATCATGCCATCAGGTCATCAATCCTTAAATTCCTTAAGGCAACAACCATCAAATGGAGTGTACCTCCTACTGATCTAAGTGTAATTTGGAATTGGTGATTGAAACAATCCGGGCTCGTTTTGCATGTTTAATATGACGTAAGGCCCTAAACCATTTGCCCAATAGTATCTTCTTGGGTCATCTTAGCCCACCACAAGCTCACCCAAATGGTCATGACTAAATGTATTATTGCTAGTAACTTAATTCTTTAAGTACAAATAATTTTTTTTTATTTCTTTCGATGTGGGACTGAGGTGTTACAACAATGCTGTGTACGAATTAAGGTTAGGGTTTTGGAGGAAAATATTATGAGGAGCAAAACGGGACGAGAGTGGGACCAAGAGGGACGATGGGGAAGATGCTCGTTACCATTTGGAAACATTTTGCAGCTGCAACAACTGGATCTTAAAGTGTGGTAAGGGGCTTACGAACGTGTTGTTACGGCAGATTTCGCAGCTAATGAAGGAGAAAAGGAGAAAATTTGCAAGGGAAAATTTAGGATTTGGTTTTCTTTCTGATTGGGTTTTGGTCCTTTGATGGGTCAAATCGATTTCATGTTGTTAGGAGTTTAGTTTTGGTTTTCAATTAAATCATGTAGCCGGTTTTCATGGAACTTCTGTAGGCTACTGTTGTCGTGGTGGGTAGCCGCTTGGATTCAAACTTCCTCTGTTCTGTTTGCCATGGATATCTTCTGTAGGCGACTGTTGTCATGGTGGGTAGCTGCTTGGATTCAAACTTCTTCTGTTCTGTTTGCTATGGATTTAAACATCGATGAAGGCTCAAGTCAAGTATCTGCAAAATGGGATGAATTTGCCCATCAAATGTTTAATAAGTTATGTGTGGATGAGGTAAGAAAATGTAATAGAGATGGTAATCATTTCAACAAAATAGGGTGAAATTATATATTGACCAATTTCAATACGGAGACAAACAAAAATTACAGTTTAAAACAAATAAAAAATCATTGGACTCAAATGAGAGGAGATTGGTTGTTGTGGCAACAATTAATGTATAAGGACACTGGATTGGGTTAGGATGTTGCCAAGCAGAATGTTGCCGCGTCTGATGAATGGTGGCAAAACAAAATGAAGGTATTCTAAATAAACTTTACGCAATTATTATATAGTAAGTTAGACTTTATTAATTATTTTAAGTTAGTCTTTTAAATTCTTTTTTTCTTACACTATATGCAGATGAACAAAGATTTTGCCAAATTTTATAAGAAAAATTGCTCAATGTACAACAATGAGTATCATGAGTTATTTGCAAGTGTGGTTGCTACGGGTGAGGGGGCATATGCACCAAGTCAAGGGTTCGCCCCTCCATTAGTGTCTACATAGAGATCATGAGTTAGTTATGATGATTACTTTGATGTTGATATCGAAGGAGATGCATATGGTGGTGGTATTGGTGGCGAGGGTAGTGGGGATAGTGATGATCTAGCGATGGGAGATAACAGTGGTGAGGGTAGTGGTGTCCGTGAGGTGTTTTCTGGGCCATCAAATTGCCAATCAAAGAGGCCATCAAACGAGAATCTTAGTAACGTGAAAAAAAGAGAAAAAGGTAACAACTCAGGAGCATCTATGCAATCAAATTGATTCAATGATAAATATCATGTCAAACAAAAGGGCAACCACAATGACATCCTGTACAAGAGTCATTTGTGCCTACTCCAACCGCATGCATCAAGTTAATGGCTGAGCTTCCAAATGTGCTTCCTGAAACTCCATTTTGTACTTCTGCCTGCACGATTTTCATGAGCAAAGATGCAAGAGAATTATTTGCAGCTCAGCTAAATATTAACGCGCGCCTATCATTCATCAAGTCAATTGTAGACGCGAAGAATTTTAAGATGCCCCCACCTAGTTTTCATCAAGTTATCGTTTGAACTTTTTATTTATTGTTGTAATGAGATGTTTTATTAAGATTATATTTGTTAAAGAGATTGTAATATGACTATTATGAATGTAATTCCAAAGGCTTCTGATTGCCTTGGCCACTCAAGTATGACATACTATTTTCTCAAATTATGTAGATGTTTTGCTAATTTTTGATTTTGTCTTTCTCTGATATGGGTTTTTATATATGAAACTATATTACTCTGTTGATGAGAGTTGTAAAGTAAAAGATAAAAAGTGGAACAACAAGACCTATGAGTCATCAAATGTGTGTTAGGGATTTAAGGTTATATATTTCACATTTACACCTCTTGGTAGGATACTTATTTGTTCTTTATACGTTTAGACATTGACACAGTGAAATCTCCTGGACGAGCTTTATATTTCATCATATTGTCAAGACTTTTGGATTGTTCTGATGGTCTGTGCTACATGCCTTTAATGTTTAGGTATACATTATTTTAACATGATATCTTAATATAGAAATCAAACAGTACTGGTTTTCTGAGGAGCAAAAAAAGTGTTTTTAAAAATAATGAAAAACTTTTTAAATAAGTTGTTTACTAATAAGTTTTTTAAATAAGTTGTTTACCAATAAACTTTTTAAATAAGTTGTTTACCAATAAGTTTTTTACCAATAAGCTGTTTAAATAATAAGTTGTTTACCAATAAGCTGTTTAAATAAGTTGTTTACCAATAAATTGTTTAAATAATAAGTTGTTTACTAATAAGCATTTTAAATAAGTTGTTTACCAATAATGTAAGACCCCAAGTTTTATGAATAAAAATTTAATTTTTTTTATATATATTATTTTGAAATAGTAAGGTGTGGATTTGATAAATGTGATAAGTTACGGGTGATACGTGCAAATATTTCAAAATAAGCAAGTGATCATAAAATATTCAGTGTGTCAGGGAATATTCGTTTGGTCGGGGAATATTTTTGTTGTCGGGGAATATTCGTACGACGGCGCAGTCATTTGTGAGCCCCATAACGGAAAACTAGCGGAAGAAGAAAATGAAAAGAATAAGTTTTCTAAAAATAACGACAAAACTGTTACCGTTAAAACTGTTGAAATACCCGGTAGTTAAAGAACAGCAATACGCGTTGTTGCACAATAGCACACGGTATTGTACAGTATGTTAAATTATTGATTTTTACTTAAGAGGTCACTCATTCAATAATTGTCACAATAACCACTGCACAATATTTCACATTATCAAATTAATAATTCATATTATTTAAATAATATTATTTGATAGCATTATTGGCAATGTCTAGGAAGTTCTGTCTAGAAAAAGGGTTTGGTCACCTAATTACGCGCCACTAAGGAGAAATTCTTATCGGAAAGCCCCCTTTTTCTTGGGAACGACCTCGTTGTCAATATTGTAATTCTGTAATATTATTTGTGAATAATAATTGATTATTGATAAAAATGATAAGAAAATATTTATTCAATTTGGATATAATTGGAGAATTTTTAGCAAAAGAGACATTTGTTGAAAGTTGACATTTTATCTTTTCTGAAAAAATAATTCATTCAAATATATTATTATAATATTATATTATAATAGTATAATGTGATAATATAATAATATAATTTTATAATTTAAATGGTAACATTTTTACAATAAATTCATGGTATAAGAATAAAATGAGATGGAAGAGAGCAAATTAGATCTGAATTATTTTTGGTGTTATAAATATTTTTAAATGTAAAACATGTGGGTGACATGTGAAAGTGATGATGTGGGTGGAATTATTTTTTTTCCAAGGTTAGCATCCGTAGGAATTTTTTTCCAAAGATGGTGTGCTAGCATTTTCCTATAAATAGGGTGCTTAGTTAGAAATAAAAATCACACCAGAATCAGAAAATTCTTTCTCTATACTATTGAGCGTATTTCTTGTGAGTATTTAGATATTTTGAGTGTTGATAACAGTGCAAGAATTCTTTAGCATAATATCCAATAATCTAGACAGATCTAGTATTCTACTGAGGTAAGGGATATTATTTTTCTCATAAATGATGTTACTTTCTTTCAATATTCATAAAGAATATTATTTTCTTTCATATTCCATATTGTGAAAGTAATAATATTTTATTTTATATCCCCAAATTCAAACTTACTATGATAAGTATTGTCTCTATATAATTCTTGAAATGATCAGAAATTCTTTGAGTTTTGCGTTTCATCAAATATCATTTCACCAGAATGTTGGTATGAACTTTCTTATGAAATTTTTACCTATTCATGTTAGAATTACTATTCACCCGTATTGTACTATTCATAAATACGGTACTATTCATACGTACGACACTATTCACGAGTACTATTCACAGAAAAATTAATTTTTTTTGTCCAAGTTATCTGTTATGGTTTTTATCTTTGATTGGATCCACGTTTTGAAATTCTTTCTTGAATTTTGCTCCACAATTGATCATTATTGAATATACTTGAACTTGGATAAATTAAATTACGAATCCCTAATATTTGTCCTTTATCTCACTGGATTCATTTTTTGTATTATTTTTTACCATTCTCAGTCATAAATTGTGTTGAAAGTTATCTTTGGCCCATAGTGCAAAGATGAACTGTTGATTAATGAATATCGTTGGCCTGTAGTGCAAAGATGAATGATTAATTGATGAATATCTTTGGCCCGTAGTGCAAAGATGGACAGGTGTTGGTATGATCATGACCACTGGTGATACAAATGAATATCTTTGGCCCGTAGTGCAAAGATGAATATTTGATTTGAAATATATTGATTGATGTTACAGGGATAAAATATTGATGATGGACTTTTAAATCATAGAAGATAATAGACATCATTCTCTACTTAACTCTTCTAATGAATTGCTATTTCTACTGCAGTTGTTGATCTAAAACTTGTTGTCCATAATATTTTATCTGATTTATTGAAGGCTAACGATAATTTATTCTTCATTATCTTAGTCATAATATTCTTTACTGGGCTAGTTGAGCTCACCCTTTTCTTTCATTGTTCTCTTCAGGAAATGAGAATGTCGCAGAGACTAGTCGGGGAACAGAGTGATGGTCCGGGTTAGAGTTGCAGTAGTCCTCACTATTTTGTAAAATAGTGTGATAATAATTGTAATGAGGACTTAGTTTGAGCATTTATATTTTCTACATGTCTGTATTGACGCTCACAGTTGTGTGGTCGTATTTGGCACGACCGTTTGATAGAAAAAATTGTATTTGGATTCTATACCATGTATTTGGCGACTCAGAATGGGTTGAGTATTGAACCTATTTTTTAGGCGTCACAGTTGGTATCAGAGCTTAGGGATATGATCTCTGGCGGAGATCTGGGAATAGAAATAGGAGGGAAGAGATGAGAAAATCCTTCGCTAGTGTGTCCTACCTAAGCTTATTTGTTGTTTAATTGGTCGGTTGGAACATAGGGTTAATATGTGATATGTCAATTTGTTTAATTAACCATTGTTTTGTGGCAGTATTTAAAATGACATTTGAAAAACAAGAAATGAACTCATATAGAGTTTTAAGTGATGAATCGAGGAGATATATTTAGAGAATAAATATTGGAGTATAATATCTTGTTATAACAAAGGTGTTTATTGGGGAGTGCTAATTAAGTTATTGAACTTGATTGTAGGACGTCAGGCGAAGAAGAAATTAGAGATATCCATGTGGTGAGTGAAGAATTAATAGTTGCACCCGAGCTAATCGCAGAGGTAGCAGCTGAGAGTGAGGAAAAAGAAGAACCTGAGGAGGATTTATTAGGAGAATTTTATGATCGAAATGTAGAACTGCAAAATCGTATTCGTGAGTTAGAAGAGCAGGGTGAAGAACGGCAGGCGACCGTGGAACAAAGTGGTACAACAATTTAAGATTTTGCTACTCGATATACGAGGCTTCAACAGAAGCTCTCTCTGGCAGAGCATATGATATTAGAGCTGGAATCTGAAAATGCAAATGTCAACGATCAGCTGAAAGAAGAAACAACTAAACGAGTGAGAATTGAAGATGCATGGGTAAAAGCCGCACGATGAGTTGATATTTTAGAAAGAGACGTCCGATCCAAGAAGGCCAAAATATACGATATGGATTTCACTTTTTGGACAGCAATTGGGAGAATCCAACATCAAGTTTGGAATGACCCTGTGCATAGCGGTCAACCCCAATTCGATATGGATCGAAGAGTAATGATTCAAATCATGGATCATGAGCGCGACGAAGCAGTAGAGGGTGGAATGTGCTTTATAGCAAAGTTAAATCCAACTGGGACGGTGACACCAAAGGCTGTCCTGGACAAGTCAAAGTCAGTGGTTCTAGGGAGAGCGTTTGTCGTGACTTCCCAAATACGAAGAACTCAAACGAAGTTATCACAAGTTAGTTAATCATAAACTCTTGCGAGTCTATACCTTATTAGATATCAGTTCCACCCATTCTTTTATTTCACCTGCTTGTGCTCAATGTTTGAACTTGACTTTTGAGAAATTAAACTTTAACTTATCTGTTGAAACTCCGTTGGGAGAAATCTTCGTTATATCCATAGTTTACAAATCTTGTTTGATTCAAATTGGCACTCTCACATTACCTATTGATCTTATCTCTTTGAAAATACTTGCATTTGATGTAATTTTAGGAATCGATTGGTTAACCACTTATCATGCCAAAATTGATTATTTTTGTAAGGTTGTTAGTTTTCATATTCCTAACCAACCTGTTGTGCGAATTCAAACAACCAAACCACTAAAATCTATCACTGTCATTTCAAGTCATAAAGCTATTCGTTTATTAAAAAATAGATATCAAGCTTTCTTAGCCCATGTCACTGATTTAAACAAGAATACGTCAGATTTGAATGATATTTCTATTGTTAATAAGTTTCCTGATGTATTTTTCAAAGAACTTCCTGGCCTACCCCTAGAACGTGAAGTTGAATTCTTTATTGACCTTGAACCCGGTACAAAACTCATTTCTAAAACCCCACATCGAATGACTCCTATTGAACTTCAGGAGTTAAAGGTTCAACTACAGGAGTTGTTAGACTTCGGCTTTATACGTCCTAGTACATCACCTTGGGGTGCTACTGTTTTATTCGTAAAGAAGAAAGATGGGAGTATGCGACTTTGTATTGACTATCAGGAGTTGAATCACATCACCATCAAGAATAAGTATCCGTTACCTCGCATTGATGACCTGTTTGACCAGTTGGAAGGTGCACAATTCTTCTCAAAGATCGATCTTCGTTCTGGATATCATCAGTTAAAGATTAAAACTGATGACATTCCAAAGACTGCCTTCAGAACTCGATACGGGCACTATGAATTCTTAGTCATGTCTTTTGGATTGACTAATGCTCCTGCTGCTTTTATGGATATGATGAATCGTGTATTCAAGGAATATTTGGATCATTTTGTGGTTGTCTTTATTGATGACATCCTCATTTACTCCAAAAGCCATGAAGATCATGAACAACACTTGAGGCTGATACTTCAAAAGCTTTGTGAAAACAAGCTATATGCCAATTTGAAGAAATGCGAGTTCTGGCTTGAGAAAGTAGCATTCCTTGGGCACGTGGTATCGAAACATAGAATATCAGTTGACCCAGCGAAGATTGAAGCAATACAAAGTTGGGAGTAACCTAAGTCGGTAACCGAAGTACGTAGCTTTTCGGGCTTAGCTGGTTATTATCGGAGATTCGTAGAAGGATTATCTCAAATAGCTACTCCATTAACTCAGCTGACTTGAAAAGATACAAAATTTGTATGGAACGAGAAATGTGAGAAGAGCTTCCAAGAGCTCAAGAGGAGACTCATCTCGGCACCTGTTCTAACAATACCATCTGGTTCGGATGGATTTGTCATCTACAGCGATGCTTCAGGCAAAGGGTTAGGATGTGTTCTCATGCAACATGGGAAAGTCATAGCCTATGCTTCGCAACAACTTAAAGAATATGAGAGGAATTATCCTACTCATGATCTAGAGTTGGCAGCAGTCATTTTCGCGTTGAAGATCTGGAGACACTACCTGTATGGGGAGAGAGTGGAGATTTATACGGATCATAAGAGCCTTATATATTTCTTCACTCAAAAGGAACTCAACATGCGGCAATGACGCTGGCTTGAACTGTTGAAAGATTACGACCATACCATCCAATACCATCCTGGAAAAGCAAACGTGGTAGCTGACGCGTTGAGTAGAAGATTGTATGCGGGAACGAGTGCTATGCTGTTAACACAAAGACCCATTTTACATGACTTACAAAGGATAAAGATAGAGTTAAAGACTCCAGGGACCCACGTGATGATGTCAAATATACGCGTGGAACCAGCTTTAATTGATAGAGTTAAAGTTGCTCAAGCTACAGACCCGGAGCTGATGAATATGAAGAAGAAGGTGCTATTCCAGAAGCAAGAATCGATGAAGAAGAAATACTTTGAGTCAACTCCAGACTTTGTGTTCCTAACAATTTTGATTTGAAGTATAAAATCATGATAAGGGCACACAACACATCGTTCGCAATCCACCCTGGAAGTACCAAAATGTATCGTGATTTTCGACATACATTTTGGTGGAGCAATATGAAGAGAGAAATCACAGAGTTTATCTCGAGGTGTTTAACGTGTCAACGTGTCAAGGAGGAGCATCAAGTGCCAAAAGGTCCATTGAAACCACTTGAGATTCCAAAATGGGAGTGGAAACACATTAACATGGATTTCGTTATGGGTCTTCCCAAGGTTTCTCAAGGCATAGATTCGATTTGGGTTATTGTCGATAAATTAACCAAGTCTGCTCATTTATTGCCTATATGAGAGACTTATTCACTGGAACGTCTGGCTCGTATGTATGTAAATGAGATTGTGAGATTGCATGGCATGCCAGTATCCATAGTTTTGGATCGTGACCCAAGATTCACTTCATGATTTTGGGTCAGTTTACAGAAAGCTATGGGCACTGATTTACGATTCAGTTCTGCATATCATCCTCAAAAGGACGGGCAATCAGAAAGGACTATTCAAACTCTTGAAGATCTATTGAGACTTTGTGTTCTAGACTTTAAAGGAAGTTGGGATAAGTACTTACCATTGGTGGAATTCTCCTATAATAATAGTTATCAGACAAGTATAGACATGGCTCCATTCGAGGAGTTGTATGGACGAAAGTGTTGTTCTCCAGTATGCTGGGATGAGGTGGGTGAAGCAACATTGTTGGGATCGGAGTTAGTACGTATGACTACAGAAAAGATTCAAATGATCCGGCAACGTATACAAACAGCACATGATCGACAAAAGAGTTATGCGGATCTTCATCGAAGAGACGTGGAATTTAATGTCGGAGACCATGTATTGTTACGTGTTGCTCCATGGAAAGGAGTTACGAGATTCGGGAAGAGAGGAAAGCTCAACCCATGATTTATTGGTCCATTTAAAATCCTTAACCGAGTAGGAACTGTGGCCTATAGACTCGCCTTACCTCCAAGCATGTCTCGTGTTCATAATGTTTTTCACATATCCATGCTTCGTAAATATGTGAAAGACCCAAACCACATTATTGAGTTAGAACCGGACAAAATAGTCAAAGATTTAACGTACGAGGAGGTACCTGTCAAGATCTTGGATAAGAAGGAACATGTCCTACGCTCAAAGATTATACCTCAAGTCAAAGTTTTGTGGAGGAACCATGATATTGAGGAAATGACCTGGGAGTTAGAATCGAAAATGAAAGTGAGGTATACTCACCTTTTCGAAATACCAGGTACGTACGTAAATTTTGAGGACGAAATTTCATAAGGAGGGGAGGTTGTAAGACCCCAACTTTTATGAATAAGATTTAATTTTCTTTATATATATTATTTTGAAATAGTAAGGTGTGGATTTGATAAATGTGATAAGCTATGGGTGATACGTGCAAATATTTCAAAATAAGCAAGTGATTATAAAATATTCATTGTGTCGGAGAATATTCGTTTGGTCAGGAAATATTCTTGTTGTCGGGGAATCTTCGTACGACGGCGCAGTCATTTATGGGCCCCATAACAGAAAACTGTCGGATGAAGAAAACGACAAGAATAAGTTTTCTAAAAATAATGGCAAAACTGTTACTGTTAAAATTGTTGAAATACCATTGTTGCACAGTAGCACACGGTATTGCACAGTATGTTAAATTATTAATTTTTACGTAAGAGGTCACTCATTCAATAATTGCCACAATAACCACTGCACAGTATTTCACATTATTAAATCAATAATTCATATTATTTGAATAATATTATTAGATAGCATTATTGGCAATGTTTAGGATATTCTGTCTAGGAAAGGGGTTTGGTCACCTAATTGTGCGCCAATAAGAAGAAATCCTTATCGGAAAGCCCCCTCTTTTCTGCGAACGACCTGGTTGTCAATATTATAATTCTGTAATATTATTTGTGAATAATAATTGATTATTGATAAAAATGATAAGAAAATATTTATTCAATTTGGATATAAATGAGGGAATTTTTAGCAAAAAAGACATTTGTTGAAAGTTGATATTTTATCTTTTCTGATAAAATAATTCATTCAAATATATTATTATAATATTACATTATAATAGTATAATGTGATAATATAATAATATAATTTTATAATTTAAATGGTAATATTTTTACAATAAATTCATGGTATAAGAATAAAATTAGGTGGAAGAGAGTAAATTGGATCTGAATTATTTTTGGAGTTATAAATGTTTTTAAATGTAAAAAATGTGGGTGACATGTGAAAGTGATGATGTGGGTGGAATTATTTTTTTTCCAAGGTTAGCATCCGTAGGATTTTTTTTTCCAAAGATGGTGTGCTAGCATTTTTCTATAAATAGGGTGCTTAGTTAGAAATAAAAATCATACCAGAATCAGAAAATTCTTTCTCTATACTATTGAGCGTATTTCTTGTGAGTATTTAGATATTTTGGGTGTTGATAACAGTGCAATAATTCTTCAGCATAATATCCGATAATCCAGACAGATCTAGTATTCTACTGAGGTAAGAGATATTATTTTTCTCATAAATGATGTTACTTTCTTTCAATATTCATAAAGAATATTATTTTCTTTCATATTCAATATTATGAAAGTAATAATATTTCATTTCATATTCCCAAATTCAAACTTACTACGGTAAGTATTGCCTGTATATAATTCTTGAAATGATCAGAAATTGCTTGAGTTTTGCGTTTCATCTAATATCATTTCATCGGAATGTTGGTATGAACTTTTTTATAAATTTTTTACATTTTCATGTCGAGGTTACTATTCATCCGTATTGTACTATTCATAAATACGGTACTATTTATACGTACGGCACTATTCACGAGTACTATTCACAGAAAAATTAAATTTTTTTTTGTCCAAGTTATCTGTTATGGTTCTTATCTTTGATTGGATCCATGTTTTGAACTTCATTCTTGAATTTTGCTCCACAATTGATCATTATTGAATATACTTAAAATTGGATAAATTAAATTACGAATCCCTAACATTTGTCCTTTATCTCAATGGATTTGTTCTTTATATTATTTTTCATCACCCTCAGTCTTAAATTGTGGTGAAAGTTATCTTTGGCCCGTAGTGCAAAGATGAACTATTGATTGATGAATATCTTTGGCCTGTAGTGCAAAGATGAATGATTAATTGATGAATATCTTTGGCCCGTAGTGTAAAGATGGACATGTGTTGGTATGATCATGACCATTGGTGATACACTTTGGCCCGTAGTGCAAAGATGAATATTTGATTTGAAATATATTGATTGATGTTACAGGGATAAAATATTGATGATGGACTTTTAAATCATAGAAGATAGAAGACATCATTCTCTACTTAACTCTTTTAATGAATTGCTATTTCCGCTGCAGTTGTTGATCTAAAACTTGTTGTCCATAATATTTTATCTGATTTATTGAAGGTTAACGATAATTTATTCTTCATTATCTTAGTCATAATATTCTTTACTGGGCTAGTTGAGCTCACCCTTTTCTTCATTATTCTCTTCAGGAAATGAGAATGTCGCAGGGACTAGTCGGGGAATAGAGTGATGGTCCGGGTTAGAGTTGCAGTAGTCCTCACTATTTTGTAAAATAGTGTGATAATAATAGTAATGAGGACTTAGTGTGAGCATTTATATTTTCTACATATCTGTATTGACGCTCACAGTTGTGTGGTCATATTTGGCACGACTATTTGATATAAAAGATTGTATTTGAATTCTGTACCATGTATTTGACGACTCAGAATGGGTTGAGTATTGAACCTATTTTGGAGGGGGAGGGGGGTCACAAATAAGCTGTTTAAATAATAAGTTGTTTAGCAATAATAAGCCGTTTACCAATAATAAGTTGTTTACCAATAAGCTGTTGAAATAATAAGTTGTTTACCAATAAGCTTTTTAAATAAGTTGTTTACCAATAAGCTGTTTAGCAATAATAAGTTGTTTACTAATAAACTGTTTAAATAATAAATTATTTACCAATAAGCTGTTTAAATAAGTTATTTACCAATAATCTGTTTAACTAATAAGTTGTTTAGCAATAATAAGCTGTCTAAATAATAAGTTGGTTACCAATAAGCTGTTTAAACAATAAGTTGTTTACCAATAAGTTGTTTACTAATAAGTTGTTTACCAATAAGTTGTTTATCAACAATAAGTTATTTACCAACAATAAGTTATTTACCAATAAACTGTTTAAATAATAGGTTGTTTACCAATAATAAGTTATTTTCCAATAAGCTGTTGAAATAAATTGTTTACTAATAATAACCTTTGATATGATATTTAAAAATATTTTTTATAATGTCCTTTTTAGTAATCTTTACATTTTATTTTAACTTATAAATCATTATCAGCCGAACACCTTCATAACTTATTTTAAGTTAATTTCTGACTTATAAGTTAATATCGACCGAATACTTTTACTTATAAGTCACAACTTAAAACAACTTATAAGTCAACTTATATTTTAACTTATAATTCATTTTAAAATAAGTCACTCCCAAACAGTCCCTTAGGGTGTCGAGGTTAATTGAGTTTCTCAACTCAATTAAAGGTATCTTGTATCCTCTTAATTAGTTGTGTAACATCAAGTTTTAGGCATAAAGTTCAAGTGTAATATTGTTATTCCATTATTAGTAGTAGTGGAGATTCGAAGTTTGACCATCAAGTTTTCTCTCTAACGATTTTCGTCCTAAAATATTTTGTGTTCCACGTTAAATATTAAATGTTATTTTTCTTCTCGTTATTGAGTTTATTAATTTTCTATTTAATCGCATAAAGAGGAATAGGTAATTCATGAAATTAAGATTATTTTAAGTTAACTTTTCCCAGTAGATTCAACAATTTCTTCTCCACTGAGGTGCATTCAAACATGAGGTGACAAGAACAAAATTGTTGCTTCTCTTGATCGCAACAAACTCAAAAAAGTATTATTTATTGTAAACTATTTAAAAAGTATTATTCATTGTAAATTTTATTGATTTATAATTTTGAATAAGTCGTCTCAATTTTGAGTTTGAAAATATCTCAAATTGACATTCAAAAGTCAATAATGATCATATAATTTGGAATGGAGGGAATATAATATTTTAACAGATTTATACTGTGACGCCCCCAAATTCGGACCGCCACTGGTCTCTCGAATTCGGTCCATCACGTTCTCACAATAATACCATAATAATATCTAAAACATACATTCACAGCGGAAGATCTAATCTAGAATAATATACAGTGATTTATTATAATTATTCCCCCAAGTCTCGCAACCTACAGTACTTAATAGATTACATAATAATATTGAATAAAAACTTATTACATAACCCTACTTAAGCTTAAACATAGTTCTGTAATAATCTTAATATAACACCATAGATTTTAAAACATAAAAGGAACAAGCTAGTCGGTAGCCTTGCCCTTGCCCTTGTCGGCGCCCGACGGTCTATCCTGCTCCGCCTTAACTGAAATGTTTTACGGAAAGCAAGAATGAGTAACAAGTTTGCTCAGCAAGTAATATAACAACAAGGGTGAGTATTATAGTTCTCGAATCCAAAAGGGTATAGCAATGTATGATAGTTCAAGGATAGCAAGAAATATCAACAGTTTTCAATAACAGTCGCTAAGGACAGAATAATATCAATATGATTCAATGCTAAATCAATTCACAATTTCAAGATAATTGAATACTGAGCAGTCACTAAGGACTATTAACTTCTACTAAAATTAACAGTAATATACTGATAATTTAACAAAAACAAGTACAACAGGTGATCAGTCTAAAGTACCCTATATTATGCATAACATTTAATCATACTTAAGTGTGCACGTCGGTCTCCCGATAATATATAGTTCCCTTCAAAGAAGGTTGTTCATCTCAGTCAATATAAGACTCCGCACCAATCAATTGGTTTGGATAGCTTTCTAATCATGATATAAGTCTAACCGAATCAAATGGCATAGACCACTCTTTATAAGTTCAATACTTGACATTAAAGTTCGAAGAATATAAGTCATAATTTGAATAACTCAGTTGCACAACAATAAACTTAATACGAATTCAATAAGAATAGAGTTCAAGTACTTGCTTACAATATTTGTTGAATAAAGTAATGCAAGGGTTTAGGATACTTGCACAATAAAATAGTGTAAGTTAGGGAACTTGCCTTAAGCATAGTCTATCCACGTTAAGTAAATCAACACTTTCGAATCCCTATCGTAATATAGTTACGTATATATATGATATCCATTAGTCATATAGTTTAACATCATACTTTACCTTATATATACAATCCACATATAAGTTAAGTCTTTAACCTTACTATACATTCATACCATGTATAGTGTCATACTAATTCACAAATCTCGACTAATATAACTTTTATTGTCTTTTATCCTTAACATTCCTCTTTTCAAGTTAATCATCTTCATATATCACCATTAACACATAATACCATAATCAATTCCAAACATATTTTATTTAGTAAGTTATGGCATTGTTATAAGTTAACCGTCAAAATTGAATTCAAGTATCAACATATGATATCACCTAGCATGTATACATATTAAAGGGTCCTATCATGTTTGTATAACCTTTTCAAGTTCAATCATACATGATATAGGTTCTAAGTTAATACTTTTAATAACTTAAGGCCATTCAAGGACACGAACTCACAAAGTCTAACATGCTTGTCTTTTAAACACATAAGGTATTCATATAACTCGTGTTAGGCATGCTCATGAGTATTCACATCGCCTACATGTAACTATCATCGTTATTAGTTTGAAAACATGCTTCATTTATGCTTAACTTGATTTCACGACATCTAACATGGTAGGCATACATGTATGATACATTAGCGAGTCTAAGATTACTATCAAACATGTCCATAAATATCGGAATCCAAATCTCAATGTAACATGTCAAGGTGCACGTTCAAAACTTATACTTTCATTAGTAAAGCTCACTAATAAGGCCTAACATGTTCATGATATATATATATACATATGTTAACATGTCCGACATGCATTTCAAGGCCATATAAACATGCTCGCAAAATCAGAATATGGATATGGTACATACGTGTCAAAGTTTGCTTTCAATACTTATGTTTTTATGAGTAACATTCACTAGCGAGGTTCAACATGCTCATGTTACATTATGAAGCATATATACGTAAGTTAACATGCTTTTCATGCCTTTCTAGATCATACTAATATGCTTGCAAGGTCAGAATGTCAAAACGGGTATAACATGCCAACGTCCATTTTGAAACTCTAAGTTCATTTTTAAGACTATGGGTCGTATCATCAATCGTGCATGCAAACATAATAAAGCATGTTCACACTAGGTCTAGGTATACCAATACACATGTTAAACTAGACATCAAGCTGGTTTAAACCTATTGGAACATGATATGGCTTAACAGATTTCTAGCAGAAGACAACCAACTGGTTCCAGAGACCAGTATTAAATCGGCGCAGCTGCGCCGTGTCTGGTTCGCACCAGACAGTTGCCTGCTTCGGCAGAAGTCCAGCCCAAACACAGAAATTTCCTACGAATTTGCTTTCAAACCAACTACATTATCTCACTGACATACATATAAGTCATTATATCAACTAACAAGCATTCTCCATTCACATTATCATGAATTCATACTCAATTCAAGAATTATGAAATCCCAGAAAACAAGAATGAAGAACATGAAATGTATATTATACCTCTGCTATAAGTGAATTGGACTTGCTGCTACTGAATTCTCTTTCAATTCTAGAATGATATTAGTAATGTATGTATGTGCTCTCAATTCAACTTAAGCAAAATCTCAGCCAAAGAATTTGTGAAGAGAAGGGGCTATATATATAGGAAAACTATAAACCAGTCAATGGATTCCTCCAATGAATCAAACCGAGTGATTGAAGATTTGCATTTTGGTTAAGAAAGAGTAGGTAATTAGTTGGTGAATCTCATAATCAAAACCACTCCCCCATTGATCATGAGCTATCTAGTTTGCTGAGTTTGAGGATGTAGGGAATAGGATAGCTTGGAGTATTTCACGTGAGGAAGAAATAGTGACTATCAATATGGGACAAGGCAAATCAATCTCAGCATTTGGGTGATGTGAATATATACAACACTTATTTCATAACATACATGCCTACCATATACACTTAGGTATTATATGTATACTTAGATAGAGAAAAATGTAATTCCAATAATAAATAATATTTCAATGTAGTGAATTTACTTGTTCATATATAATTCATGTACATTTTATCATACCGGTATAATTTTCTCAGATATTATCACATTACATTGTCTCCTTTATTATTAAATTCTATTAATCAACAGTTGTTTACAATATATTCATGATGTACTATTAATGTATGCTCACACACAATTGTCACATAAGCCTTATGATGTATTCTTTTAATTAGCCATAACATATAGTTTCAATATGTATAGTCACATTGCACTTTACACTTCATATAATATATAGGTAGCTACTATACATTATACATTTAATTATCGCATGCTTGCACATAGCAATTAATTGAGCAAATATTATATTAATTAAATAACCACTATAATATCAATTCATTTCCATAACACACATTATTAACAATTATATAATTAATTATCATTCCTCGATAATTAAATAAATATAATCTTATTATATTTATAAATAAGTTACTTATTATTATTCTATTATTTGCAATAATAATAATCATCATACTATCACCATTAGTATTCTATTACAATTAAATAACAATTAATATTTGATTAATTGCTCACGTAGTAATTCCTTCATTAATTTACCTTTATCAATTATACGATAAATAATCACATTCCTTAATAGTTTAATAAATACAAATCTTATTATATTTATAAACAATTTACTTATTATTATACTATTACTTGAAATAATAATAAATCAACAGACTCTTATTATATTTCTCATAATAACAATTAGCAATTAATATAGATTAATTGTTTACTTAATAATCCTTCGTTAATTATCTCATCAATGTTTCTATTCCCGTGCCACACAAGGCATTTAATGAGCTTATCATAAACTCCACATTTTTCTCAATTATTATATATATTCAATTTAATATAATTGAGTTTGTTGGGAATTGCATATTCAGATTTGATATTGAAAGTAAATATAAATGCTTAAATGTACAGTCCTTACGAGAATCATTGTACAAGGACTTAGATGATAGATCAAACATGCTAGGTTGATCTGAGCCTTAATGTTTATCATTTATGTAAATGAATGTATAGAAGAAAAGATCAAAGTTGTTAGGTTGATCTATTTGAGCTGTAAAAGTTGAAGTCTTGATAGAATCGTAGTCTGTTAAAGACAGCATTCGGAAGACAGGGCAAAATCGTGGAGCTTAAGCAAAGATATCGGAATCGTAGTCTGCCAAGAGATTCAAGCCTACAGAAGTTAAGGCAAAAAACGTGGAGCTTAAGTGAAGATATACAAACTAGAAGTCTGTCGAAGAATCAAGTTTGCAGAGGCCAAGGCAAGAACCGTCGAGCTCAAGTGAAAGCAGCAAAGAATCGTAGTTTGCCTTAGAAGCCACACTGAGACTCATAAAGTTGAAAAGTATCTGCCGGGCCAAGTTGGGAATCGCAGAGTGCTATCAGAAGTGTGAAGTCTGCAAGACAAGCAAGCAAGGAATCGTAGTCTACCAAGAGATTAAGAGAAATAGTAGTGTACTCTACGAAGAAGTCTGAAGACCATAATCATAGTGTTCCTCCAGTCAACATCAAAGATTGAAGATCTGATGATGGGAGGAAGAGCAACAAATGAAGAAAGGCTTATAGCCGTTAACAAAGTGATAGTCCCAATACTTCCATATTCATCCTTAGTCCAAATCGAAGAAGCGTATTGAAGAAGCTAAGGATAGGAATAAAGTAGCCTGCAAAAAGCACCTTTTCAGGTGTTAGGTGAAAGAATACAGTCTGCTGTATCAGCGAGCCAGGCGGCAGAGCAGCAGAAAAGCTGGACGTCAACATCACTGCACAAAAAACGTCTGAAGCATTAAATGAAGCAACGGGAGCATTCAAAACGGCTATTTTTGAATGGCTCTTTTATAAGGAAATCAGACAAGGATTCAGACTAAGTAAGCAAGACGCATAAAGAAAGAATACATTGAAAAATCTCAAGAACACTCAACGAGCAACACTACGATACTGAAGAAAGCTTGCTTCGCTACTCAGTCCTTTGAAAGACAGAAGCTGAACTGCAACTGAGTAGCACACCTTAAACTATCAACTGCCTATCCAAGTGAGGTACCAAGTCAGAGGACTTGAAGAAGTTCAGAAGTGAACTAAGTGAAGATTCAAGTTAAAGGACTTGAAGAGTTCATAAGTGAACTAAGAGCAGATTCAAGTCAAAGGACTTAAAGAGTTCAAAAGTGAACAAAGTGAAGTTCCAGGGCTGCTGGCCATGAATGGATCTAAGTGATCCAGTTACAAGAAGACATCCTTAGTTGATTTCCTACTCGTGGAGTAGAAGAGTGGATTAGGAGTCGCGTTGGCTCTGAACCACTTAAAACCATGTCTCTCATTGTCTCTCATTAACTGCTATAACTGCTATATCTGTTATAATTGCTATAACTGTTTATCTTGCCTTAACTGCATTATCTTGAAGGAGAACAAAACATATATTCTGCTGCAGTCATTATCACTAATACTGACTAAGTATTTTAAACAAAGAAATTTTAAAATATCTATTCAACCCCCCCTTCTAGATAACTAACGTGCTTTTGGGAACTAACAATTGGTATCAAATCAGGTTCTCATATCTAAGCATACAAGCTTTAGAAGATCCTATGACACAACTGATAAGCGAAACCAAGACAGGTGGAGGAAGCAAACCACCCATGTGCAACAAAGATAAATTCACAAACTGGAAAGTTCGGATGCAGGCGTACATGGATTCAATAGATGATGATCTATTTGAAACTGTTCTGAACGGGCCCTATATTCCAAGAAGGCTTGCACCAACTCTAGAAAATCCAGACAACATGGTGGTCAAGGTCAAATCTGAATGGACTGAAAATGAGAAGAAAGATGTTCAGCTTGACAAGAAGGCTAAGAACATCTTGTTCCAGTCCTTAGAAGACAGTCTGTTCGAGAACGTGGTTAATTGCAAAACTGCAAAGGAAGTCTGGGAAGCATTACTCATCATGCATGAAGGAACTGAAGAAGTCAGAGAAAACAAGCAATCTCTACTGACTCAACAGTATGAGATATTTGCTCATATCTCAGGAGAGAATGTCACTTCCACTTATGAAAGATTCACTACACTGCTCAACTCTCTCAGAGCCTATGGAAAGACCTATCCAAACAAAGATCTAGTCATCAAGTTCATGAGGTCTTTGCCAAGCAGATGGGATGCTAAGACCACTGCAATCAGAGAGTCAAAGAATCTGCATGAAATGACAGTTCAATAGCTCTACGAAAACCTTCTCACATACGAGCTTGAACTGACTCAACAAGCAGAAACTCTATCAGAAGGAAGAAGGAAGGACAAAGGAGTTGCTCTCAAAGCAAAGGAAGAGATCTCCAGGGCACAGGTGGAAGATGAGTCTGACTCTGATGAAGAGGATGACATTGATGATGATGAAGCTGTAATGCTGGCCAGAAGATTCAAAAGACTTATGCTCAAAGGCAGAAGTAGCAAACCTAAGAAGTTCAACAACAGCAGCAGTCAGGAGCAGATCAATGACCTATGCCATAACTATAAAAAGCCTGGGTATTTCATTGCCAACTGCAACAAGCCTATCAGGGAAGAGCTGAAGAGAAAGTCAAATCAAAAGAAGGAACTCAAAGGCTACAGAAAGAATAAGAAGAAAGACAAAGGGCTTGTAGCTTGAAGTTCATGGAGTGATTCATACAATGACTTTAACACTGAGTCTGGAGATGATGAAGCACCTCAGAAAGCCAACCTATGTCTGATGGCCAAAAATGCACTAAGCAGGAAAGATGCTGAAGCAGTCATAGACAAGGTATTTGACTTTAACTCTCCTGATATAGACATTGATGATTTAAGAACTGGCATTCGTGATATGTCAACTGATCTATATCAACATATGAAGTGGCTAAAAGTTCTATCTAAAGATTATACTGATCTTTAAAAGGAGAAAGAAAAGGTTCAGAAAGAGCTGGAAGTAGCTCTATTAAATTTTAACTCTCTCTCTAAACTTGAAGATGAGAATAAAATCTTAAGAGAGACAAATGAACTGACCATACAGAGAGAGTTAAATCTAACCTCTAAGATTGAGGAGCTAGAAAAGACTATCTCTACATGGAATAGATCTTCTTCATCTATGGACTCTCTGATATCCAATTAGAGAAGTGTCTCTGATAGAACAGGCTTTGGGTTTGGGGAATTAACCTCAGAACCCTGTGTGGAAAAGACTAAAGAGATTAATGTAAGTAATACTTCTAACTTAAATAGAAGTATTACATTCGTTAAGTCCACACAAAAGGATGAACCAGTGCAACCTTGCTATTCTGAACCAAGACGTGTTCCTAAACACTACGGATCTCATGCTGGCTTAGGGTTCAGAAAAGTGAAGAGTAATTCAGTCACCACTGTCCGACCTCGACGAATCATAGAGTCGAGTAAAACTGACTCCACCGATCAACTTGGGAGGAATGGTGGTGTTGAGACTCACTCAGCACAGAACAATAACTCCAGGGCTGCATGGAAAAGGAAGATGTAATTTAAGGGTAAAGTTAATAAATATCCACACAAATCCAATTGGAGAAAGCATCCACACACACACACAAATATAAATTATGTTTGGATGTTTTGCATGTGGAAGATTTGGTCATAAAATTGCATCATGCTTTCATAATACTGTGCATGGAAGACCCAAAGTCAAGCAGATTTGGGTCCCTAAGGGTACTAACATTACAGGACCCATGCTAGTCTTGGTACCAAAATGAAAGCTGAATATATTTGCAGGAAATGAGCACCACGACTACCACTTGGTATCTTGACAGTGGTTGCTCAAGGCATATGACCAGAAACAAATCCCTCATGTCAAATTACATAGAGAAGGAGGGACCAACAGTTATCTTTGGAGATAACAGCTCTGGCAAGACAAGAGGCTATGATTCAGTTAGAAATGGTGTAGTGTCCTTCAGCAAAGTGGCTTATGTTGATGGTCTAAAGCACAATCTTCTTAGCATCAGTCAACTCTGCGATAAAGGCCATCTAGTTACCTTCCTCAGCAATCAATGTCAAGTCAGAGATCTGGAGATATCCTCTATCAAGCTGACAAGAACAAGAGAAGGAAATGTATACATTGTCAATCTTGCTCAGCTCAGTTCTGATGAGACAGTATGTTTCCTTGCTAAAGCCACTAAAGAAATAAGTTAGCTTTGGCATAGAAGATTGACTCATCTCAACTTCAAGAGTATGTCTAAACTGGCCTCCAAAGATCTGGTAGCAGGATTACCCAAGTTTAACTTCATCAAAGAAAGACCATGCAATGCATGTCAGCTTGGAAAGCAAACAAGGAGCTTATTCAAAGGCAAAGTAGTCAACTCAATTGATACAGTTACTTCACATGGATCTCTTTGGGCCAATTTCGACTGTGAGCTTAGGAAGGAAGAGATACTCACTGGTCGTGGTGGATGACTACACCAGATACACATGGGTGTTCTTTCTTAACTCAAAAGATGAGACAAGCTCCCAACTGATAAAGATGTTCAAGCTGGTGATGAATGAAAAAGGAGAAACTATCAAGGCAATAAGGAGTGATCATGGCAGAGAGTTTGACTTCTCAGAAATGGACCAGTTCTGTGCAGACAATGGCATCAGTCACAACTTCTCAGCACCACGAACTCCTTAACAAAATGGAGTAGCTGAAAGGAAGAACTGAGCACTTATAGAAGTCGGAAGAACTCCACTTGTAGCAGCTCATCTGCCTGAATACTTTTGGGTGGAAGCCATCAACACTGCGTGCTACACACAGAACAGATCTCTTGTACACTCCACGCTAAAGAAGACTCCCTATGAGCTATGGAAAGGAAGAAAGTCAAATGTCAGTTACTTCATGTGTTCGGCTGTTCATGCTACATTCTCAACAATGGAAAGCAATATCTGACTAAGTTCCAACCTAAGTCAGATGAAAGAATCTTCCTCGGTTATACCATAGATAACAAAGCCTATAGAGTGTTCAACAAGAAGACAATAAGTGTTGAAGTCTCAATCCACATCATCTTCGATGAAACAGACTCGGATAAGTCTGCACCACCAGACACTACGATTGACGATACTGACACGACGAATGAAGTGGTCGAGCCCAACACTACGACAGTAGTTCCTGAAGAAAGAATTGTAGTGTCCAAAGAAGAAATCGTAGAGAGAGCTGAACCAAACGACGATTCTGAACAAAAAGAAACAGAAGTCAATCTTGAGGAGTTTAGACAAGAAGGCACCAGAACTAATGTTCCAACAGGGAACAGGTGGGCAAGAGATCATACTCAAGATTTAATTATTGGTGATCCAACTGCCAGAATAAGAACAAGATCTGCAAGTCAGAATGAATGCTTCTATTTGAGTTTTCTATCTCAAATAGAACCTAAGAAGATTGAAGATGCCATGCTAGACGCAAGCTGGATTGAAGCCATGCAAGAGGAACTTAATCAATTTAATAGAAGCAAAGTTTGGAGATTAGTTCAAAGACCAAAGAGTCACCCAATCATCGGCACCAAATGGGTCTTAAGAAACAAAATGGATGAAGATGGGGTGATCACTAGAAACAAAGCAAGACTAGTGGCCAAAGGTTATTCTCAAGAAGAAGGCATAGACTACGATGAGACCTTTGCACCAGCGGCCAGACTTGAAGCTATAAGAATGTTCCTTGCATTTGCTGCACACATGAAGTTCAAAGTATTCCAGATGGATGTCAAGATTGCATTCTTAAATGGTGAACTTCAAGAAGAAGTCTACGTGGAGCAACCCCCAGGTTTTGTCAATCCAACCCTCTTTGATTATGTCTATAGATTAGATAAAGCCTTATATGGACTTAAACAAGCACCTAGAGCATGGTATGAAACACTAATAAACTTTCTTATTAAAAAAGGATTCACTAGAGGAAGAGTAGACACTACACTATTCCTTAGGAAACACAAAGATAAAGTCTTACTAGTT
Organism: Panax stipuleanatus; assembly: GCA_020205555.1. Taxonomy (NCBI): domain Eukaryota; kingdom Viridiplantae; phylum Streptophyta; class Magnoliopsida; order Apiales; family Araliaceae; genus Panax; species Panax stipuleanatus. Next base: position 46,173,049 of record CM035120.1, read on the forward strand.
CAAATATATATAGACGATATTATCTTTGGTTCTACTGATGAAAATCTGTGCAAGAGATTTGCCAAGCTTATGCAGAGCAAGTTTGAAATGAGCATGATGGGTGAGTTGAACTTCTTCCTTGGACCACAAACAAACTGATGAAGGAATTTTCATAAGCCAAGCCAAGTACATTAAAGACTTACTCAAGAAATATGGCATGGAATCAGCTACTCCCATGAAAACACCAATTGCTCCAGCAACTAAGCTTGACAAAGATGAGAAAGGTAAAGATATTGATATTACTCAATATAGAGGTATGATAGGCTCCCTTCTCTACTTAACTGCTAGTAGACCAGATATAATGTTTGCAACATGTATATGTGCTAGATTTCAAGCTAATCCTAAGGAATCACACTTAACTGCTGTAAAAAGGATTTTCAGGTATCTTAAAGGTACACCCTATTTGGGTCTATGGTATCACAAAGAGTCCTCATTTGAACTGACAGGATATTCAGATGCTGACTTTGTAGGATGCAAAATAGATAGAAAAAGTACCAGTGGCACTTGTCAACTACTAGGCAATAGACTAGTGTCCTGGTTCAGTAAGAAGTAAAACTCAGTATCAACTTCAACAGCAGAAGCTGAATATATTGCTGCTGGTAGCTGTTATGCTCAAATCATATGGATGAAGAATCAGCTAGCAAATTATGGGTTTGATTTCAAATCTATACCCATACACTGTGATAACACAAGTGCTATAGCAATAACAAATAATCCTGTCATGCATTCTAGGACCAAGCATATAGAAATAAGATATCATTTTATTAGGGATCATGTTCAAAATAGGACAATATCCTTGCAATACATTCTTACTGAAAATCAACTTGCTGATGTGTTTACAAAACCCTTAGATGAATCCAGATTTAATAAACTAATAAGTGAGTTAGGTATGTTAAATTCGCAACCATAAATTCTATGCTCTAGATGGTGCTAACCTTGCAGATGTAAAGGCTAAGTCAAAATCGTAGAGATGACTAAGAGGAACCACGATCGTGGAGTGATCCAATTAAGACATAAAGGCTCACTATGATAGCAACAACAAGCCAAGCAACCCTTTTGATAAGCGTCTCAGGGACAAACCTGATCCTTAGTGTCAAGCTAAGAGGTTGGCCCTTCCTGAGCATCCTTAACCTAGAAGGTTTGCCATTTCAGAAGGCATCACAGAAAGCCGTAGAGTCAATGGTCAAGAAGCGAGCAAATGATTGAACTCAACAATTGTGGAGTGGATCTAGACATTCGTAGTCTTCTCACAAGGGCACACCAACGTGGGGGGAGCTAAGGGCAGAACAGAGATTTCTACATGGATTAAAATTGTGGAGTTCTGCAGAATCCGACACGTGTCCCACTACGCTGAACATATGGAGGGAAGTGTTTAAAACTATTTTAAACTATCATATGTCAGTTCATCTTTGAATTTCAGAAGACTATCTTTATCTCTCTCTCTCAAATGAAACCCTAAGTTTCAGAAAGCTAAGCCAAGTTCATTCATTTCAGGAAAATCAATCTAAATCAATGGCTGCTTCCAGAATTGTCTCGAGTTTTCAGCTATGCTTTAACGAATTTGAAGATGCTGGTCCAGAAATGCACAAAGTTCTTTCCCTGCTAAATAAAGCTGGACTCAAGGATGCCCTAAGTACCAACACACTTGTCTTCACAAAGCTGGTGAAAGAGTTCTACACAAATGAAATTGTTGAAGGAAACTCCATCCTCACCAAAGTCAAGGGCGAGCAGATTTGACTCAACTCAGAAAGCATAAACCTTGCCCTAGGGTTCATCAATGAAGGTCTTCCATCACTGGACTGAATCAATTTTCATGAAGGCCTAAAGAAGATGAATCACAACAAATTTGAAGGAAATAGTGGCTACAAGAAGAAAGAGTTTCCCCAAGAATATGAGTTTCTTGCTGAAATTGTTGGAAAATGCATATGCTGCAAGGGCTCTGGCCACGATACTGTCAATGAAAAATAACTAAAGCTCATGACAGCTATCAGGTACAGAGTTCAACTCAACTATGGAGCTCTACTAATGGAATGGTTTGGAAAATGGATGGAAAGCTCCAAGAAGACCAAGAGTACTGCAAAAATGCCTTATGGGAGATTTATCAGCATGATACTATAAGCTACACTGGGCGACAAGATTAAATATGAAGAAGGTGTCTCCATTGTCTCCAACTAGAATATAACCCAGCAATTATTTCAACACTGGAAGAAAAACCCGGTAGAAAATGTAAAGATAAAATCTGCAATTCTATCTGTTATAAGGGAGGAAGCCTGGGAGGTAGAAGAAGGAGTAACTGAAGAAAATGCTGAAGCCTTGATCAGAAGGAGGAAAGGGAAGAAGAAGATGAATGAAGATGTATCAATGGCTGAGGAACCCCAAGACCCAACCACTGATGCACTTTAAGCATGCCCTGATGCTGAAATGGAGTTTAGTGGCTTAATGACTGAAAGAGCTATTACTTCTGAGGCAGCTCAAGCATCAGAGGAGACTCTGAAAGAGAAGAAGAAAAAGAAGAAGAGGGAAACAAGTGAGGACATGGCTGAAAGAAGTGCTGAGGCTCAAAAGAAGAAGAAACACAGTCATAGACCAAGGAAGCCTACACTTACCACAATTGAGGAGTCTTCACCAATCGTAGAATCAATGCGAGCTGCTAGTATGGAAAAAGATGCTGCAACAGCCTCTCAGCCCGAACAGACAAACAGGGCTGAAGCTGAAGAAGGTTCTGAAGATGCAGTCAAGCCCAAGAGGAAGAGGACATTGGTCAAGAAATACATTCTTATCAATGAGGAAGTATTGAGGGAAGAGGACAGAAAAAGAGCTGATAAGAAGGATAAACAGATTACTGAGCCGCAGGAAGAAGACACTCTGGAAGCTCAATATCAAGAGAATGCTACAGCTGAGGTGGATCCAGAGAATGCAGAAATTGAGGGGGAGCTACCAGTTATCAAAAAAAATATTGTTTCCCAAATCCATAAAGAAACTGTAATATCTGCTGATGTTGTAATGAAGGATGTTAAAAGTGATGTGGTGAAGAATCTGGATGAAGTAATGCTAAATCAGTTTCCAGTCACAGAGTCCCAAAACTCTGTGACTGATGAACCAAATAACCAACTCATCTTCGTCAAGCGACCAGTTAACAATCCAATAATGATTGAGCACATCACCCGAGTTGTCAAAGAAATGCTTGCAAACTCAATCAGTGAAACACCAACCCTAGATGACACACTACGATTTGGGCATACTGATCAATTCGAAGAAGAAATCGTAGAGTGTCCAGAACAGCTCAAAGAGACACAAACACATACATCTGAGCCAAACACTATGCCTATCCAGCAAACTCCTAACCCTCTAACCCAAGCAGACATTCCATCATCCTCCAACAAAGAATACTTTGACATGACTCTTACTCTCGCAAGTTTGTTAAGGAGAGATGAACACACTACATCTACTATTCCTTCTCCAAAAACACAACAAATTCTAGATCAATTGGCTCTCATACAAACCAATGAGGAGCTGTCTGCAACATTGAATCAAATAGGGTCAGAGTCTAAAAAGATCCTTGAACAACACTCCCTTGCACTTCACTACAGATTCGACAACATCCTCGACTCAGTCCAAACTCTGCCAGGACAATTGGGAACTGAACTGTCCAAATCGTTGAGGGAGATTTTCAGAGAAATGGCTGCAAGTCTCAAGGCAAGGGATGCTATTCATTTTGCCGAAGTAAAGAAGTAGAAAGAAGCCATGTTTCTGATGCAGAAGAATCAGCAAACTCAAAATGAGCTGATGGCAGAACAGATTTCAGCACTGCGTATCGCTTTGAACTAATTCCAAGAATACAGTGCTGCTCAAATCTCCTAGAACAACGATGCCGTGAAAATGCTTCAGCAACAAAGAAGGGTCACTGTGGCTTTAGTTGCTGAACAAACCAGTGACATTTCTCAACAAAGAACTCAAATGCATGCCCTGGTAGACGGAGTCAGACGGCTCTCAGACGATATTCGAACCCTTGATGATGACATAAAGGGGGAGAAGATTGGGCAAGGAGATAAAGGCAGAGGTGGAAGACCGAGGCAGACGCACATTCAACCACCACCTCTGCAGCAGGAAAGGCAAAGGCAAACTCGTACTGGTCAATTGTCGGGTGGCAACTCCAGAAGTCCAAATGTTCAAACTCCACGATCTGATCAGTATTTGCAGCAGCCTCCAGTGGGAATACCTCTTCAAAGACATCAAGATCAAGCTTCTGGCTCACAAGGCATGACTTCTGCACAATCCAGATATGAGCTAAAAGACATTGAACGGAGAGATGAGCAAACCAGAAGGATGAGAGCTGCTGAGTCTTCGAGGAGCAAGAGACAAAGAAAATAGAGATAAGCCTAAACTCAATTCTGTATTGATGTTTTTATGCTTGAATGTAATATCTCTTCAAACATCAATAAATTCATGCTTATTCTCTAGAAATTTCAGTTGCTCACTGAAACACTTAGCCATATTTACTTTCTAGCATTTTGCATTTAGAAAATGATGCTATGATCTAAATCTCCTTGATTATGTCAACATCAAATAGGGGGAGATTGTTGGAAATTGCATATTCAGATTTGATATTGAAAGTAAATATAAATGCTTAAGTGTACAGTCCTTAAGAGAATCATTGTACAAGGACTTAAATGATAGATCAAACATGTTAGGTTGATCTGAGCCTTAATGTTTATCATTTATGTAAATGAATGTATAGAAGAAAAAATAAAAGCTGTTAGGTTGATCTATTTGAGCTATAAAAGTTAAAGTCTTGACAGAATCATAGTCTGTCAAAGACAGCATTCGGAAGATAGGGCAGAATCGTGGAGCATAAGCAAAGATATCGAAATCGTAGTCTGCCAAGAGATTCAAGCCTACAGAAGTTAAGGCAGAAAACGTGGAGCTTAAGTGAAGATATACAAACTAGAAGTCTGCCGAAGAATCAAGTTTGCAGAGGCCAAGGCAAGAACCGTCGAGCTCAAGTGAAAGCATCAAAGAATCGTAGTTTGCCTTAGAAGCCACACTGAGACTCATAAAGTTGAAAAGTATCTGCCGGGCCAAGTTGGGAATCGCAGAGTGCTATCAGAAGTGTGAAGTCTGCAAGACAAGCAAGCAAGGAATCGTAGTCTACCAAGAGATTAAGAGAAATCGTAGTGTACTCTACGAAGAAGTCTGAATCACGCTGTGCAAGGCCAACACACAACGATTATGTCACAATGACCATAATCGTAGTGTTCCTCCAGTCAACATCAAAGATTGAAGATCTGATGATGGGAGGAAGAGCAACAAATGAAGAAAGGCTTATAGTCGTTGACAAAGTGATAGTCCCAATACTTCCATATTCATCCTTAGTCCAAATCGAAGAAGCGTATTGAAGAAGCTAAGGATAGGAATAAAGCAGCTTGCAGAAAACACCTTTTCAGGTGTTAGGTGAAGAATACAGTCTGCTATGTCAGTGAGCCAGGCGGCAGAGCAGCAAAAAAGTAGGACGTCAACATCACTGCACAAAAAACGTCTGAATCATTAAATGAAGCAAAGGGAGCATTTAAAACGGCTATTTTTGAATGGCTCTTTTATAAGGAAATCAGACAAGGATTCAGACTAAGTAAGCAAGACGCATAAAGAAAGAATACATTGAAAAAGCTCAAGAACACTCAACGAGCAACACTACGATACTAAAGAAAGCTTGCTTCGCTACTCAGTCCTTTGAAAGACAGAAGTTGAATTGCAACTGAGTAGCACACCTCAAACTATCAACTGCCTATCCAAGTGAGGTACCAAGTCAGAGGACTTGAAGAAGTTCAGAAGTGAACTAAGTGAAGATCCAAGTTAAAGGACTTGAAGAGTTCATAAGTGAACTAAGAGCAGATTCAAGTCAAAGGACTTAAAGAGTTCAAAAGTGAACTAAGTGAAGTTCTAGGGCTGCTGGCCTTGAAGGGATCTAAGTGATCCAGCTGTAAGAAGACATCCTTAGTGGATTTCCTACTCGTGGAGTAGAAGAGTGGATTAGGAGTCGCGTTGGCTCTGAACCACTTAAAATCCTGTGTCTCATTGTCTCTCATTAACTGCTATAACTGCTATATCTGTTATAACTGCTATAACTGTTTATCTCGTCTTAACTGCATTATCTTGAAGGAGAACAAAACATATATTCCGCTGCAGTCAGTATCACCAATATTGACTAAGTATTTTAAACAAAGAAATTTTAAAATATCTATTCAACCCCCCCTTCTACATAACTAACGTGCTTTTGGGAACTAATAGAGTTAACTCATCTCATAACACTTACATATTTATATTCAAATAAATATTTATTTTCATTAATATATTCATTTAATAATATTCAAAATTTCTCGGGTATTACATATACCATCACATGTCCTGCCATGATTTGAACAATTCCCCCTCCCCTTCACTTTTTCCCTTTTTTTTACAATCACGCATCTCAATGAGGCTGCACACGCCCATTTGATACTTCCATAACAATCATCAATATTTCGTCTTGGGCTTTCTCCTTCTTATCTCCGTCACCCGATCTCCCGCCGACTTTTGTTTCTCCTTCTCTTTCCGTCTGTTACGTTTTATGTACTAAGATAGGGTTAAAATTTATTCTTTAGTTATTTCCTATTATAAAAGAAAATAGCAATTCTCCTAATTTCAATAAGCTAATATTACACCAACAAATATTGGACTCCTCTTGTTCTAAAGCCCAACTTATCAAATTAGTAGTATTATCTAATAATTATTAATAGGATTAATTACAATTATTAGTACATTTTAAGAAAAAATTACAATTAAAGTGTGTCCAGAAAATATTTATATAATTAACACATTTTAAATAGTTTATTTACAAAATTAATGTAGTTAGTATTCCTTTAATTTAACTAATTAATAATGGGGTGGTAACATGACAAATCAGTTTTTTAATTAAAAAATTATTCCCGTATTTTTAATTTGGATTGGTTTTTTTGAATTGCATGATTCCTCCATGACCCTCACTATCTTAGTCCTCCTCACCGCCCTCTTCTTCATGGCCTTCTTCTCCGTCTACATCCACCGCTTATCCGACGACGCCGCCGAACTCCATTGTCGCCGCTAACACCACAACCTCTTCCCTCTCTTTGGTCTTTTCCCTAATCTGCTATCTTAATGCCATCTAAAATCTTCTCTTAATCTGATCTTCTCTTTTTTTTGGCGCAAGAAGAACCTGGGCTATTAGTACCCATGGCGATGATCCGTTTCATCATAGATCTCTCAATCACTCCAAGGCCTTAATTTAATCCACTTGGAAAACCCATAATCTATTGTTATTGCTAATACCGCCACTCACCAATTCATAACTCTACCCTCCCCAGGAGAAGAAGAACCATGTCATTGGGACAAACAATCATTCGGGTTTGACTCGGTTTGAAGCCAACACAAGGTACTCAACACATGGTCTATACATATTCTTCTCAATAACGAAGACGAGGTGAGGCTGGAGCACATGATTTTGACTTTGTCCCAATCCCAGTCCCAGTGGAGGGTGATTAATAACGTCCGGCCCCATGGGATGTACCATGGTGGTTTTAGAATTAATACATTCTTTTTCACAATGCAGTTGATAGCCAAACTTTTATACCAAGGTAACCAATTCAGTTTTATTAGGTTACCAATTTATTTTGAATGTGATGCAGTTGATAGCCAAACCTTCATACCAAGGCAACCAATTCAGTTTTTTTAGGTCACCAATTTATTTTGAGTGTGATGCAGTTGGTAGCTAAACCTTCATGCAGTTGGTTGCCAAACCTTTATACCAAGGTAACTAATTCAATTTTATTAGGTTACCAATTTATTTTGAATGTGATGCAGTTGATAGCCAAACCTTCATACAAAGGTAACCATTTTAGTTTTTGTGGGTAACTAAGTAGTAAAAAAAATTCAGAACAGTAACTCAGGTACTTCCGGAGATTCGCGAACGGAGGATGATGAAGGGGAGGAGAGGGCGATGTAACGGCAGCGCAACCAAGGACTTCCGGAGGTTCGCGGTGGAGGAAGATGATGAAGGGGAGGAGAGAGGAGGCGGTGATGAAGAGAATGAGGTGGCGGCGGAGGAAGATGATGAGGGAGATGAAGATCATGCAGTTGGTTGCCAAACCTTCATACCAAGGTAATCAATTCAGTTTTATTAGGTTACCAATTTATTTTGAATGTGATGTAGTTGGTAGCCAAACCTTCATACAAAGGTAACCATTTTAGTTTTTGTGGGTAACCAAGTAGTAAAAAAAAAATTCAGAATAGTAAGTCAGGTACTTCCGGAGATTCGCGACAGAGGATGATGAAGGGGAGGAGAGGGTGATGTGGTGGCAGCGTAACCAAGGACTTCTGGAGATTTGCGGCGGAGGAAGATGATGAAGGGGAGAAGAGAGGAGGCAATGATGAAGAGAATGAGGAGGCAGTGGAGGAAGATGATGAGGGAGATGAAGATTAGGATAGAGAAGATAATTTTTTGTTTTTCCTTTCTTTTGATTTGAATTTTGAATTATGGATTTGTTTTTGTTGTTAGATCCCAAATATTTGATTTGAATTTTGAATTCTGGCGGTTATTTCTCCTTGATTTTAGGTTTCCTTATTAATGTGAAATTGAATGGTTTGAATTTATTACCCTCTTTTTATAATTATTTTGTGGATGCACTAATGGTGTAATTACTTACTAATTATTGTATATTACTATAAAGAACACTTATTAATAACCTACACAACTTAATCACAAATTTGACCCAAACAAAAAAAGACTCATAAATATTTTAATTGTTTATTAGGTATTACAAAGATACAATAATTTTTCATGTAAAAAATCTCAAGAACCAATTAGCCAATGACTCTACAAAGTATATGGGATTTTTTTTGCCATAATTATAAATGTTTTAAGAGTTAACTGCTATTTGATCACTGCCGATTTTCATTATGATTATTGATTTTTTTTTTGTTATATTCGAACTATCTAACTAACAAAAATATTTTAAATTAATAATTTTATAGTTTTTTTTTTCAAAAAATATTCAGTAATGCTGATTTAGCTAACGTTGGACAAATGTCACGTGAGTCATTAAATATATGGCCCATAGTTAGATTTAAAAAGATATAAAAGTATAGGAAAAAAAAACGCTCTCTCCTCTAAGGGTGGGCATCGGTAATTAACCGGCCCGTACCGGACCGACCTTTACCGAACCGATTATCGAATATACTCAAAATTGGGTACCGATATCGGTATCGATTGACCCGGTATACCGAACCGATTAGCCGGTCCGGTACTGGCACGGTATCGATTTTTATCTTATGTTATACCGTTTGTTTTTTCAGCCATAATTTCATGAAAAATTTCTACAAATCGCTTTATAAAGATTCACATCCAAGAGTCAATAATCCTTGCATCTCCCATTTTAACTGATATTATTTGTTAAGAACTAAATAAGAATTATATATATATATATATATATACACACACACACACACAATAAGCATCTATAGCCCCTAATAATCATCCCACCACATCTGCAAAACATCGCTAAAATAAAAATAAAAATAAACAACCAAACAATCAGCACCATCTTCGATTTACTATTTCCATAGCCAACAAATCAACTAACGGATCTACTAATAAATTAACCACAACCATGAGATCGACGACTTCCCCAACTCATTGTTGGCAAATAAACATTAAAAGGAGAAAAAATAAGAAAGAGAAGAAGAATAATACATACAATTGTCGATTAATGGAGGCCATATCTTATTCTTAAATTCATTGATGGGTTGAGATGGTTTATTATTTGCTGCAATTCATTTGATGGTCTGACTTTGAGATGGGTATTACTTTGATGTTCATAAATTGCTAAGAGAAAAACAGACTATAAGAGGGAGAAAGAGACGATAAGATAATAGATTGTAATAGGAGCCCAAAGAGTGGGAAAGTCAAAGAGAGAGGAATAGACTGTTGGCCCACCATATGATATAACATATATGCAGTATAATCAGATAACTGATACATCGGGACGGTTTGGTATAAGCTGAGTATAAGAAAATAGGTACCGTACCTGAGCCGATTAATTCGGTATTTACCGAAAAAAATAACCGATATCGAATCGGTCATAAGATTTACCGAACCGATCGATTCTATATGGCCAATACCGGTAAAATACCGAATTTACCGAATTCTTTGAACATGCCTACTCTCCTCCCATTCCTTCCCTTGTATCTTCTTCACTCTCACCATCCATCATGCCATCATGGCATCAAGTCATCAATCCTTCAATTCCTTAAGGCAACAACTATTAAATGGAGTGTACCTGCTAATGATCTAAGTGTTATTTGGAATTGGGGATTGAAACAATCAGGGTAAAATTTCGAGTCCGATAATTTGGAATTGGTGATTGAAACAATTCGGGTTCGTTTCGTTTGTTTAATATGACGTGTATTATATATATATATATATATATATTTACATACACGCTAAACAAGATGAGATAATTAATAACAAAACTAATATTAAGTTGATTACGTTCAAAGATATTTAAGTCTGAATGGAATCAAATCCATTCAAATAAGGCCTTAAACTACTGGCCCAATAGTATCTTCTTGGGTCATCTTAACCCACCACAATCTCACCCAAATAGTCATGACTAAAGGTACTATTGCTAGTAACTTAATTCCCTTAAGTATAAATAATTTTTTTTCATATCTTTTGATGTGGGACTGAGGTGTTACAATGATGTCGTGTGCGAATTAGGGTTAGGATTTTGGAGGAAAGTATTATGAGTGAAACGGGGACGAGAGTGGGACCAAGAGGGACGATGGGGGAGATGCTCGTGACCATTTGGAAATATTTTGCGGATGTAACAACTGGATCTTAAAGTGTGGTGGGGGTTATGGTGCTTACGAACAGATTGCTACGACAGATTTTGCAGCTAATTGAGGAGAAAGAAGAAAATTTATCAGGGAAAATTTAGGATCTGGTTTTCTTTCTGATTGGTTTTTGGTCCTTTAATGGGTCAAATCGATTTCATGTTGTTAGGAGTCTAGTTTTGGTTTTCAATTAAATCATGTAGCCGGTTTTCATAGAACTTCTGTTGGCGACTGTTGTCGTGGTGGGTAGCTGCTTGGATTCAAACTTCTTCTTTTCTGTTTGCCATAGATATTTCCAACCTCCATGGCACTCTCCCAGTCCGTCGCCAACATCTTTGCTCTGGGCTTTGACGCCTAGGATGCACAACTTGGTCGTGTGCATGGGCTGTAGCATGCATGTAAATATACTGCACACCTCATTAAAATATCACACACCTATTTGCCAAACGTGAGCCACGTAAGCTTTACCCTTATATTTTGGATGAAAATTATAAAATTACTACTTTAAATTATTTTTGTTAGTTCAATAATATGAATGCAACAAAAAAATATTCAATAATTAAAATAAAAATCGACTCTTAATACAATGACCAAATATCAATGAACCCAAAGTTCTAATAATCAAATTTTCTTTAGGGCGGATGGAGTGAAGGGCAGTAATGCTGATTTTTTTTATAGGTATATGGGTAGAGGTATAATTTAGAAGTTAATAAATTTAAGGAAGAATATTAATAGAAAAGTTAAACTTGGCGGGGGCTAAAGAAAATAATTTCATTCTAATATATTTCTACAAAGTAAAGCAGAGTAAAGTGATTTTTATTTATCTCTTAATATCTCTTAACAACTCTACATCTGATTCGGTAAGAGAGTAAAGTTATTTGGTAAAATTTTATTTACCTCTTATTGTCTTTTAATCGGTAAGAGTAAGATATATATCTAAATCATTAAGAGTTGTCTCTTAATAAAAAATTTAAATCTATGGAATCTGTATAAATATTGTATTCCCTCCAATCCAAATTTTAATATCATTATTGATTTTTGAAAGGTCTATTTGAGATATTTTTAAATTTAAAAGTCATTCAGATGTTTTATTCTTATTTGTTACTAAATAACTTTTTAAGTTCAGATACTATTTCACTTAAATGATCTAATTTATTAAGATATATACACCATTCAGATCCTAATTACTCAATTTTATCAAACACCACCTAATAGAGAGTCAGAGAGCACCAGAGCAGACTTGAAAGAACACGTTGATGAGTGGGTGTTATACCCGCGAATCGGCTACATTTAGACTTAAGAAGATGCCTGTTCTTATTTCTTTATATTATTTTTATATTGTTTTGTTATTATTTTATTTAATTTGTGTTTTGCAGGAGGTTTAGGTCAAATCCAGCTTTTAAGGGGGCAAGTCGGTCATTTCTCAGGCCCGGCGCCGTAGCACCGGTTGTTCCTTATAGTCTGGCGCCGCAGCGCCAGATGCATCTCCAAACTCTCTGCAGGGTTAGCGCCGCAGCACCTCATTGCCTATACTAACGCAGCGCCAAGCCTTGACTGGAAGCCTTTGACCCAGCGCCGCAGCACCTGAGCGAGTTGATGAGTGGGTGTTATACCCGCGAATCGGCTACATTTAGACTTAAGAAGATGCCTGTTCTTATTTCTTTATATTGCTTTTATATTATTTTGTTATTATTTTATTTAATTTGTGTTTTGCAGGAGGTTTAGGTCAAATCCAACTTTTAAGGGGGCAAATCGGTTATTTTCTCAGGCCCGGCGCCGCAGCGCCGGTTGTTCGCTATAGTCTGGCGCCACAGTGCCAGATGCCTCTCCAAACTCTCTGCAGGGTTAGCGTCGCAGTGCCTCATTGCCTATATTAACGTAGCGCCGCAAGGCGAAGCCTTTGACCCAGTGCCCCGGTCTTTTCGCAGAAAAGGTTTTTAAATGACCTAGCTGAAGGAGGATGTAGCATCATTAACTTTGGGCAGCTTCTCTTTTTGCACCATATCAGATTTTTAGTTTAGGAAGGAGTTTTTACTCCATTTTCTCTCCTCTTCTTCTTTTTAGCTTAGTTTAGTTGTACATATAGACTAGGGATAGGTGGGGATTCCTTGGAGCTCAAGAGCGACATAGCGACACAGATCGAAAGGAGAATCAGAGGGAGTTCTTGGAGATTGAAGAAAGCTTTGACAGAGTTTATTCTTCTCTAGTGTTTCCTTTGATTATGTATTTATGGATGTTGTTATTGTTGCTGCTTATGTCTAGTTTACTAGCTATGAACTAAATATTGGCTCTAACATTATAATAGGATCCCTTTGTCTATTTGAATTGATTTACTTTATCTCTTTGGTTGGCACCATATGGTTTGGTTCAATATATTCATGCTTAAGGTTTAATTACTAAGGAATTAGTGATTGTTTGGTAATCTATAAGAAATTGGGAGATGGACTATAGATTGAGACCATAATATGTTGGCATGTATTTGTCTATAGGATAGGAATATACCTGTATGCTATGTGTGACCTTATGAGAGCCTTTATTTTAATTCTTTGTTAGGGTTAATTCGCATAGGAATGTGTTGGATTATCGCCTAGCTTGGATGTTCCTTTCTGTCTATTCCCGTTTGGGTGGATTAGAGAGGATACACTCATACATACCTCGGAAGAGGCGTATGAATACTTGTGAGTTCTCAGTCGATACTCCTTCGTGACCATTAAGACCAAAGAGAGACGGGTAGGATATTTGATGAAAATAGCACACCAAGTGTTCGACAGAACGCTAATGTGGGGTGAAATTATGATCTTAGCTTGTAGCACCTTTGATACCTATCTTTATCCATTTACTTGCTTTGATAATTAGATTTAATTAGATTAATTACACAATCCTTCCATTTATTCTGTTCAGACCTGACTTAAGCGATATAAAGTCGATGCTTGGTATATTTTAGAAAGTAGTTCCTCGTGCATTCAACAACTTTCTTATCACTGTATTCCTTGTTAGATCGCGTATACTTGCGCGTGTTTAGTGATCGGTTATCCGACCAGCACTCGTTCCTCACTTTTTCTACTTCGCTGAAAACATAAAACAACGCGACCACCGCGACTTGTCCTCCTCAACGACGACTGCCGCGACCTCGTCTCCTCTTATCATTCCATTGAAGTCTCTACTCATTCGCCCCTTGCACATTTCATACTTAGATGGTAACTAAACTAGGGATTTTTTTTTGTTTGATAATTTAAAATTATTTGTAGTTTGTTTGAATTTGTTGTTGGTTGGGGACTTGGGGTTAAACCCAATTCAATTTATTTGATGTATTTGTTGTATTTTGAACTTAAGAGTTAACTAATTAAGGATTTTTTTGTTTGATAGTTTAAAATTTAAAGCTATTTGAATTTGTTGTGGGTTTGAGTTAAATGAATATGCAGTTATATACTTTGATTTTTTTGAATTTGTTGTGTTTGTAAATTAATAGTTGATTTTGATCCAATTCAGCATCTTGAAACCTTCTCAACATATCCTCCATTATTATTGGAATCATCCGGATCCGTTAATTTCCATGATCTATCCACCTTTCAGATATATTTTCATTCAATTATTCAAGGGCTTCTAGGACTATCCTTCTACGAATCCTTCTAGAAGGCAGTGTAGTGGATGGTTGAGGAGCAGAATGGTCTATAAGATCTTCATCTCTAAGAACAAGAATTTCTCCTGATTCCAACCCATCCCTTTGCTCTGTTTCTTCACTTATCTTCTTCTTTCTTTTCTTCATCATTCTTTCTTTTGTAATTAGTTTTTCCTCGTCTTCGATTGCTTATTCTTCAACTGCTTCATCCGACCTTGACTTGCTTCCAAGTTCATCATGAGTTTCTATGAACTTCTCCTCTTCTTCAGTCTTAGAGGTCCGATCTACCAGCATATCATCTTATTTTTCTTCAGGCTCGAGCTCACCAGCTGTCATAGCCTCTTGAGCTTAATGTGATGTTCTTTCCTTTTCCTTTGCTTTTTGACCATATTTCCATAGAATCAACTTCTTCATCATTTAGATCAATGATCATTGGAGGGACACCTTCATTACTTTTATGACCTATGAATTTCATCATCTGTCTTAGTCTTGCACTTTATCTCCATTCTACCTGCTTGAAGACAGACGATGCTGAGACTTTTTCTTCTTAACTTTCATCCTTTTCTGAAATTTCCTGTTTGTTTGAGCTTCGTTGTTCAACGACTTGATGTTCTTCAACTGTCTTTGACGCTTCTTCATTAATCCTTTCCCTTTTTCTTGAGTATGTTACAGGAGTAGATATTGAAGATGCAGAATCATCTGACTCGGATGATTCACTCTTCACTTCAGTTACCTTTCTCTTTCCTTTGTTTGATTTTAAGATGTTTCTGCTGCTACTGTCAGACATTCTCAACCTCTTGTTTTCCATTAGACTCTTTTTCTAATTTTTAAATAATTTTGGAGACTTCATATTGTGAACATTCAGTGAGTCCCCTTCATCCTTTTTAATCTTATTCTTCAGTTTCTTCTTCAAAATGATGCTTAAGAATTTTCCATAGAAGATTTTTAATATAGGCTTATCTAGGGCTCTGTTCTTCTTGATTTCTTCTAGCAGTTTTTCAATTCACTCAATGAGTATAACCCCAAAATTAATTTTATGTTTCATGAGTATAGCAGTCATGAATTGCATCTGAAGGTCGCTGACAGTGTCATGTGCTGAATCTTTGCATAAAATACACTTACCCACAATCTCTGCCAAGAACTCATACTCTTCTGGAAACTCCTTTTTCTTCATACCCTTTAGATTTGGATTTTTCTTGTACTTCATCTTTCTCCTTCCTTCTTCTACATCTATGACTATAAGAGTAGTTATACCTTATTTTGGAAAACCTAAGAGGTTATTGATCTCAGTTTTTCCTATATTTAAATTTATCCCCTTTACTTTTGTGATGATATCCCCATTGTTAACTGTTAGAGTTTATGCCCTAGAGGGAAATTCTTTGATGTATTTGCTTAACATTTTTTGATATTATATTTTATTGAATAAATAAATTATTTTATTATGGTTTTATTTACTGCGTTACATAAATGTTAGCATAATAAAAGTCCTTAGAATAGTGATACAAATTATATAGCTTCAAGTATGTGACTTGAACATGAGATCATATAATTACAATTAGTATCATTGCTCTTAAATGTCCCTAGTCGAGTATCATTGTTAATGGGACAACAATGATACATTGAGACTAGTATGTGGATTGACTGATGGCCAAATCTCATTGGTCATAAATATATGAGATATTGAGTCAATGCATAGGTACATGTTAGAGAACAATTTACTGGACAGACCCACCATGAGAATTCTACGTGGAGCATTATGCAAAGTGTCATAAGCAATTCTCATAGTGACAATGATATAATGATCCTCCGACCTAAAATCACTATATTACTACACGGGAATTTATGTACTTTGATATTATCAAAGGTCACCTTTAATAGGGTGGACAATAAAGGTGATTATTGGGTACATCATGAATCGTGTGAGGAATATGAGTGATCTAGATGGAATTTAACCCTTCTATATATTAGGGGTGATATCCATAGGCCTCTTGAGATTGAGTAGGACTATGAAATGCATGGCCATGCTCAAATAGTGATTTGTTTCATATAGTCTACTCATTGATCAAGAAAACTCAGATTAAATTATGAAGAGTATGACACATTTCATGCCTCGAGTTTAATCTAGGATGTCAAGGTTAAAAGGATTAAATTACATTGAAACATTGGTCACAAAAGGTTGCATCGAATCACCGATCTTATTATTACTTGGGTAACAGTGATGCATTACTAGATGCCGCACACTGTTTATAATTTTATAATATGATTTTAAAATTATTACCAACGTAATAATAACCTATAGGGTCACACACTTAGAACGTAATTAAAAAGAAAATTAATTTAAATTGTAAGGATTTAAATATGTCAATATGATTGATAGTATTTAAATTACGAATTTAAATTAATAGGATAATTTGTATATATGTATATTAATTAAGTAAGACTTAATTAAGATATAATATATATAAATTCGTATTTTACTTTTCTAATTAGATTAGGTTTTGGTTAATTCCTTTTGACTGCTATATATATATATGATATATCATCCGTTTTAAAGAGAGATAACATCATAAACCTAAACCCTAGCCGCTCTTAGAGAGAGACTAGAGAGAAAAGCTTCAGAAAATCCAGATCCTTGGTGGCTAGTACCGCGGCTCTCTTTGCTACAGATCGTGTCACGATTCGTGGGGCGTTCGTGTGGATACTGTAGAGGCGCAGTTCCGTTGGATTTCGTTAAAGATTCGAAGCTGTTCTAGAATTTTTCCATCATCTCCATTCAAGCTCGGATAATCGGTAAAAATCTAAACCTCTGAATTATTATGTTTTCACATGGATCCTATTTTAGGGTTTCTGAAAATATTTTGAAAATTTTAAATTCCGCTGCTTTTATGTACATCACGAAGATAGAATTCCTTAACCAACTCTGTGTATACTTTGGTGTCAACATTTAAGCATTCATAGAATCTAGCTTCTTCTACCACCAATAGTATATTCTTGAACTTGATTTCAGAGGAATCAAACTTGTTGAAGCCAAGCTGAATACTTGAGATGAATTGAGTATCTTTCAAGATGAATGGTTTGGTTGACGATGGTACTTTCAACAGAAGGCTTAGATGGTGTAGAGATGTTTTGGTTTCTAGGGTTTTGATGATTTGAGGAGTTATGGATGATTTAGAGAGATGTGAAGGCCTTTTTGGTTTAAGAAAATAATTTGTAAAGGGATTTTAGGATCTGAGAAGATTTAACAGTTTTGGGATTTAGGAGGTAACGTCTGATGAAGAAGAGGAGATAAACAGTTGATTTGAAAGTTAAGAGGCAAATTTTGAAAAGATTTATATCAGTTCCCTATACTGCTGTGAAGTGGGACATGTGCCAAGATTTTATTGCATGCACGTCTCTTCAATAACTGCATCATCTAAGCGGTTGATAAACTGTTCCCCATACTCATTTTCCTTCAGAGAGCGTGAGTTTCACTTCCTTAACAGTTTGATCGATTTGACTTCCTTAGTCAACATTTGACTTGATCACTCTACAACCCGGTTCGTTTCCATTTATCTTCAACTCTGTCTTAACTCACTTTGAGTTGTAGAGTTTTGAGTACATTTTTCCATATTCCTTTTCAGAGTGGTATCATCCGGTAATCTGAGGAGAGGATCTTTGACGATATAGATAATAGAATTTCAGAACTGTTTGTACCTGTAAGTTAAAACGAGATTCTTTCTTAAGTACCCTTTATGTTTGGGTCCTGCTAGGTTAGTTTATATGACTATCCAAGTCTTTCAGACTATTGGATCTTCACATGAAATGACATTATTATAGCAATATAAAGCACATATGCATATATGATGATTAACTCAAAGAATATGCTATATATATATATATGTGTGTGTGTGTGTGTGTGTGTGTGTGTGTGTGTGTGTGTGTGTGTGTATGGATGTCTTTTCTCATAAAATCATGTGTAGATGATAAGCTTTTCCTTTAGATTGGGCTTCTATTACTTTTACTGTGTTCTACGATTTTAAACTGTTGCAGAGTGATGATCAGCTCTACGAGTTGTGCCTAGTGGTTTCGTTGAGTTGATTAGAATCTACGACTGTTCGAGGTACGACGATAGTTTTGACCACATTCTACGATTTGTCAAAAACTTAAAACACCAAGTGACTAATAGTTCTATACCACAAAGAACTTAGTCAGCAAAGGTTGAACAACATAAAGTACTCAACTTAAGCAATCTCTCTAAATTTTGTAATAGCAACATCTCTAATTAGAACAGAGATAATGATTATTACTAATTTACATTGAGAGATCCACACTCGATTCAAAAGATAGAACTTAAAAACTCAGAACTAATTTTATCAGAATAAATCTCTAACTAGTGATCAATAAGACTCATATGATGAACTAATTCATATTGAGATTGTCATTTCTAATCACAGAGACAAGATTAGACTTTCTCAGTGCATAAACTCCAGATATCTTTCTCAACACTTCATTTTCAGCTTCAAACTTGAATCGAAAGACAATGCTTTGCAGAATATTCAAAATTTTGCTTGCACTCTTTCTTTCTTCTTTTGAAGTAGAAAATGACTCTCAGATAGGATGCTTGAAACAATTTATGATTAACACAACACACAAAAATATAGAAAAAAACTCCTAATTCAACAATGCACATATTTTGAAAAGATAATGTCATATACCTCATTGATGTCTATCTCTTGACACTCAGTGGTTCAACTTAAGCTAGTTGATCTTGTTGGGTAGAGATATCCATTTATGTGATTCTCCGACAATCATTACTCTTAGCATTTCTAGATTGATCATCTTACTTTATTAGATAGAAATTTTAGAACAGAGTTTATCTAGCATATGCTTCGCTTTAGAATAGAGGAAGGAATTTTGGCATCCCATATTCCTTGTATGGCTTCTCTGAACTTCAAAGTTCGGATCTTTGTTGGGATGAGCTTTGTCATTCGTACTGGATCACTTTGAGAAGCTCATTCAGTCCTTCATTCATCATATTGATAATGACTTGGAATAAAGTTTCGCTCTTGATTAGTTGACATGGCTTCTCAGATCTCCTTGTTAGAGGTGCATACTCTGACATCCTCATATATACATTCAAAAGATATGTCTATGAACTCATTTTGTCTCTGACTGCACCTTCACTGCCCTATAGATGGATAACTCGATTTGCTGCCTGACCTTTGCCTTGCTAGATTCTTCTTGTAGTGACGATAACTTTGATTAAACACAGAGATCAACTATGGATAGCATTAAGCAGATCATTTATATTTATTTATACATACTTGAACATTTAAATTTAAGCATGAGAGTTTAGCTTCATTTAGAAGATGTGTTTGACATTCACCACTTAGTTTAGAACTAGTTTTTTTATTAGTTCCTTGGATCAACTCAAAGTGTGAGCTTAATGTTCATAAGAACCTGCTCTGATACCAATTGTTATTTCCCAGATGTACATAATAGATCTAGAAGGGGGGGGGGGGTTGAATAGATCTTTAAAACTTCTTCTCTTACTTAATTGAGCATTACTAAATAATTAATTAATCAAAGTTTATCTATGCACAACAGAAAATAAGTTTGAAAAATCCCATTGAAGATTTAATAAGATAACTCAGTTCTAAAACAAGTTCTACAAATAGACAAACACATAGCAAATATAACAATTATAATTTGCATAATATAAATGACATAAAGTAAAAGACACAAGAGGTTTTAAGTGGTTCAGATACTATACAACTCCTACTCCACTATTCTAATCAACGAGTAGGATATCCAATAAGGATATTATAGGCCCAACATACCATTTTACAATTGAACCACTAAAGTTCCTTCGAGTCACTAAGTGTGACGCCCCTAAAATAGGTCCACACAACCCATTTTAAGTCGCCAAATACATGGTACATAATTCAAATACAAATCTTTTTATATCAAACTGTCGTGCAAAATACGACCACACAAACTGTGAGCTTCAATACAGATATTATGTGGTATATAATACGAAAATATCAATGCTCAAATTAAGTCCTTATTACAATTATTATCACACTATTTTGCAAAATAGTGAGGACTACTATAACACTATCTCGGACCATCACTCCATTCCCCGGTTAGTCCCAGCTATATTCTCATTTTCTGAATAGAATAATAAAAAAAAGGGTGAGCTCAACTAGCCTAGTAAAGAATATTATGACCAAGATAATGAAGAATAAATTATCATTAGCCTTCAATAAATCAGATAAAATATTATGGACAACAAGCTTTAGATCAACAACTGCAACGGAAATAACAATCCATTAGAAGAGTTAAGTAGAGAATGATGTCTACTATCTTCTATGATTTAAAAGTCCACCATCAATATTTTATCCCTGTAAATAAATATTTCAAATCAATAATTTATATTTGCACTACGGGCCAATATATTTATCAATCAACAGTTCATCTTTGCACTACGGGCCAAAGATATTCATCAATCAATAGTTCATCTTTGCACTACGGGCCAAAGATAACTTTCACCATAATTTAAAATTGAGGATGATGAAAAATAATATAAAGAACGAATCAAGTGAGATCAATGATAAATATTAGGGATTTGTAATTTAATTTATCCAAGTTCAAGAATGTTCAAATTGTCAACATAATAATCAATTGTAAAGTAAAATTCAAGAATGATATTCATATATCAAAAATAATTTGGACAGAAAAGAAACCAATTTTTATCATGAATAGTACCCCATATGAATAGTACCGTATTAATAGTTAAGGCTGTTAATGGTAACCAAAAAATTTGTATTTGTCCGCATTCGTATTCGAAAAAAAGCGGATATTATTCGTATTCGAAAAAAAAGATATATCCGTATTCGGTTTAAAGGTATCCACAAATAAATGGATACGAATACGGATATAGGCGTATTCGTATTCGTTTAACATCCGACCGTAAATATATCCGGTAAATAGCGGATATTCGGATTCGGATCCGTATCCGTATCCGAAATTCGTATTCAAATAACTTATATATATATTAATTATTATATAATAAGCAAAATAATTTTTTTAAAGTGGTCTTCTTTATATAATAATTAGTTAATTTTCATTATCATAAGAAAATTATATTAAAAATATATCATTTCACTTCTAAAAAGGAAATAACACTTTTATTATAATATCTATAAACTGAAATAAATTGATTTATGTATAGTTAATGGATTTTTACTATTATAAAGTTAAAATATCTAAAATGTGTCACTTAACAAGAAAATTATATATTAGAAGAACAAAATTATAACTATTAGCTTGTTATAAGTTTTTTACTTTCAAAACTTACTTGCAATGCTGGGAGACGGGAACAATAAACAATATAATTTTATTATTAAAATATGTTAAGTCCAAATTAATTTAGAATTAATCTAGAAGGGGTTGAATAATTAATTCTCATTTATGAATTTTCGGGTGGAAAGAGTATTTATCACTTTCATTTGTCCAATTATTTAGAAATTAGAAGTCCAAATATTTAAAGTAAGTCCAAAGTAAATTTTGGATCAAGTTAGATTAACTAGTTGTCAGTTGTCACATATACATTATAACTCGCACTCTCCATAAATATAATGAACTTTTTAGAACTATGTAAATTTTAATCTATGTATTGAGGATAAATTATAAATAAAAATCACCATAAACATATTATTAAAGTTTTAATCAAGTATTTGAGAAAAAATAATTAAATATTCAATATAAACTTTTGAATATAATTATAAATTATAAATATTCATACATACTACAGTATTACTCCACACACATAAAATAGACATCTACTAATTAATGGACATCTAAACATTAATAAGTAGAACATTCATTTTGAAATTTAGGATTTCAAAAATGATGAAAATTTATTTGAATTATAATTTAGAACATTGATTATTATATTTAAATATTTATTATAAATAAATTAATTAACATTCAATCATTAATAAACTATATTTTAAAACTCATTATTTTTTTTATTCTAGTTATAGTTAGGGCTGTAAATGGTAACTGAAAAATTCGTATCTGTTCGCATCCGTATTCGGAAAAAAGCAGATATTATTCGTATTCGAAAAAAGCGGATATTATCCATATTCGGTTTAAAATTATCCGTAAATAAACGGATACGAATACTACTGTATTCGTATCCGTATATATCTATTTACATCCCTATTAATAGCACCCCGTATGAATAGTATCCCGATATGAAAATATTAAAATTTGATAAGAAAGTTCAGATCAATATTATAGTGAAATGATATTAGATGAAGCGCAAACCTTAATGAATTTTTAATTATTTCAGGAATTATAGAAGCAATAATTACCATAGTAAGTTTAAATTTAGGAATATGAAATAAAATAATATCACTTACATAATATGAAGTATGAAAGAAAATGATATCCCTTACGAGTAATGAAATAAAATAATATCCTTTACCTTAGTAGAAAACTAGATTTGACTGGTATACCGGATATAATCCTGAGAAAATCTTGCACTATAAGCTACACTCAAAGTATTCTTATACTCAAAAGAAATACTCACAATATTGCAGTAGGAACACTTGTGTTTTCTGGTGTCAGAGGATGAAGGGTTACCTCCCCTTTTATAGTGTAGCACGGAGGAAAAAATAAATAAACCTGCCTAACTTTTCTCTGCCTAATTGTCCTTTTTTCCTTCTCTGCCTAACTTTCACATTTTTCTTATAGGTTGAGGGTCCACAATTAGGAAAATGAATTGCAGGAGCAATTCTCAACCAATCAATTTGGAAAAAAAAGGACAAGGGCTATACTGCTTTGAAAACAAGTATTCAAATACAATTTGCTCACCTCCGTCCCTTTTATCACATGCTTATATATATATATTATAATAATTTTACTAATTAAACAATTTTAAAAAAAACTATTGTATCATCATTATATTATTATAATAAAATATTATAATAATATATTTGAATGAATATTTTTTCGGCGAAGATAATTAGAATACCACAGAAAAATATGTCAAACTTCCAACAAATATTTCATTCTAAATTCCTCCATTTGTAACAAAAATTGGACAAATATCCACCACATAATAATTATTCACAATTAATATTATAAGCTCACAATATTGACAACCAGATCGTTTCCAGGAAAGAGGGGGCTTTCCAATAAGAATTTATCTTTATTGGCGCGCAATTATATAACCTAACCCCTTTTCTTGACAGAACTTTCTAGACATTGCTAATAATGCTATCTAATAATATTATTTAAATAATATGAGTTACTGTGCTGTCACAATTATTGATTTGATAATATAAAATACTATGCAATTATCACGATAGCAATTATTGAATGAAATATTGAGTGACTTCTTACGTAAGCATCAATAATCAGAGATACTGTGCAATACCGTGTGCTATTGTGCAACAACGTGTATTACTGTACTTTTATCACCGGGTATTTCAACAGTTAACGGTAAAAGTTTCGCTGTTAATTTTTAAAAAACTTATTTTTGTCGTTTTCTTCATCTGACAG
Organism: Panax stipuleanatus; assembly: GCA_020205555.1. Lineage (NCBI taxonomy): Eukaryota > Viridiplantae > Streptophyta > Magnoliopsida > Apiales > Araliaceae > Panax > Panax stipuleanatus. The sequence goes on from CM035120.1 coordinate 46,197,161, forward strand.
TTATTCTATTATGGGGCTCATCAATGATTGCGTCGTCGTATGAATATTCTCCGACAAAAAAAAATATTCTTCGACAAAAAGAATATTCCACGAATATTTTATGACAACTTGCTTACTTTGTAAAATTTGTACATATCACCCATAACTATCATATTTATCAAATCCATACCTTACTATTTAAAATAATATATAAAGAAAATTAAATCTTATTCATAAAAAGTTGGGGTCTTACAACCTCTCCTCCTTATGAAATTTCGTCCTCAAAATTGACGCACGTACCTGGTATTTCGGAGAGGTGAGGATACCTTGCTTTCATTTTAGATTCTAACTCCCAGGTCATTTCCTCAATATCATGGTTTCTCCATAAAACTTTGACTTGAGGTATAACCTTTGAGCATAAAATATGTTCACTTTTATCCAAGGTCTTTATAGGTACCTCCTCATACGTTAAATCTTCAGATATCTCGTCTAATTCTAATTCAATAATGTGGTTTGAGTCTTTCACATATTTACGTAGCATGGATATATGAAAAATGTTATGAACACGAGACATGCTTAGTGGTAAGGCGAGTCTATAGGCCACAGTTCCTACACGGTCTAGGATTTCAAATGGACCAATAAATCGTGAGTTGAGCTTTCCTCTCTTTCTGAATCTCGTAACTCCTTTCCATGGAGCAACACATAACAATACACGATTTCCGACATTAAATTCTATGTCCCTTCGATGAAGATCAACATAACTCTTTTGTCGATCTTGTGCTATTTGTATACGTTGCCGGATCATTTAAATCTTTTCTGTAGTCATACGTACTAACTCCGGTTCCAACAATGTTGCTTCACCTACCTCGTCCCAGCATTTTGGAGAACGACACTTTCGTCCATACAATGCCTCGAATGGAGCCATGCCTATACTTGCTTGATAACTGTTGTTGTAGGAGAATTTCACCAATGGTAAGTACTTGTCCCAACTTCCTTTGAAGTCTAGAACATAGAGTCTCAAGTTGATCTTCAAGAGTTTGAATAGTCCTTTCCAATTTCCCGTCCGTTTGAGGATGATATGCATAACTGAATCGTAAATCGGTGCCCATAGCTTTCTGCAAGCTGACCCAAAATCGTGAAGTGAATCTTGGGTCTCGATCAAAAACTATGGATACCGGCACACCATGCAATCTTATAATCTCATTTATGTATATACGAGCAAGTCGTTCAATTGAATAAGTCTATCGTATAGGCAAGAAATGAGCAGACCTTGTTAATCTATCGACAATAACCCAAATTACATCTATGCCTTGAGAAACCTTGGGAAGACCCGTAACAAAATCTATGTTAATGTGTTTCCACTTCCATTTTGGAATTTCAAGTGGTTACAATGGACCTTTTGGCACTTGATGCTCTGCCTTGACACGTTGACACGTTAAACACCTCGTGATAAACTCCACGGTCTCTCTCTTCATATTTCTCCACCAAAATATATGTCGAAGATCACGATACATTTTGGTACTCCCAGGATGGATTGCAAACGGTGTGTTGTGTGCCTCCATCATGATTTTATACTTCAAATCAAAGTCGTTAGGAACACCAAGTCTGAAGTTGACTCGAAGTATTCCCTCTTCGTCGATTCTTGCTTCTGGAATAACACCTTCTTGCAACTTCTTCTTCATATTCATCAGCTCTGGGTTTGTAGCTTGAGCATCTTTAACTTTATCAATTAAAATAGGTTCTACGCGTATATTTGTTATCTTCACGTGGTTCCCTGGAGTCTTTAACTCTATCTCCATCCTTTGTAAGTCATACAAAATGGGCCTTTGTGTTGACAACATCGCACTCGTTCCCGCATATGATCTTCTACTCAATGCGTCAGCTACCACGTTCGCTTTTCCAGGATGGTATTGGATGGTATGGTAGTAATCTTTCAACATTCTCAAGCCAACGTCGTTGCCGCATGTTGAGTTCCTTTTGAGTGAAGAAATATTTAAGGCTCTTATGATCCGTATAGATCTCCACATTCAGGTAGTGTCTCCAGATCTTCAACACGAAAACGACAGCTGCCAACTCTAGATCATGATTAGGATAATTTCTCTCATATTCTTTGAGTTATCGTGAGGCATAGGCTATGACTTTCCCATGTTGCATGAGAACACATCCTAACCTTTTGCCTGACGCATCGCTATAGATGACAAATCCCTCTGAACCAGATGGTATTGTCAGAACAGGTGCTGAAATGAGTCTCCTCTTGAGCTCTTGGAAGCTCTTCTTACATTTCTCGTTCCATCCAAATTTTGTATCTTTTCGAGTCAGATGAGTTAATGGAGTAGCGATTCGAGAAAATCCTTCCATGAATCTTCGATAGTCAATACAAAGTCGCATACTCCCGTCTTTCTTCTTTACGAATAAAACAGGAGCACCCCAAGGCGATGTACTAGGACGTATAAAGACGATGTCTAACGACTCCTGTAGTTGGACCTTTAACTCCTGAAGTTCAATAGAAGCCATTCGATATGAAGTTTTGGAAATGGGTTTTGTACCGGGTTTAAGGTCAATAAAAAATTCAACTTCACGTTCTGGGGGTAGACCAGAAAGTTCTTTAGGAAATACGTCAGGGAATTTATTAACAACCGAAATATCATTCAAATCTGACGTATTTTTGTTTAAATCGGTGACATGGGCTAAGAAAGCTTACCATCCTTTTTTCAATAAACGAATAACTTTATGACTTGAAATGACAGTGATTGATTTTAGTGGTTTGCTTGCTTGAATTTGCATAACAGCTTGGTTAGGAATATGAAAGCTAACAACCTTACGAAAATATTCAATTTTAGCATGATGAGTGGTTAACCATTGGATTACTAAAATCACATCAAATGCAAGTATTTTCAAAGAAATGAGATCAACAAGTAATGTGAGGGTGCCAATTTGAATCAAACAAGATTTGTAAACTGTGGATGTAATGAAGGTTTCTCCCAATGGAGTTTCAACAAATAAGTCAAAGTCTAATTTCTAAGGGGTCAAGTTCAAACGTTGAGCACAAGTAGGTGAAATAAAAGAATGGGTAGAACCGGTATCTAATAAGGTATAGACTTTGCAAGAGTTTATGATTAGCTTGCCCATGATAACTTCGTTCGGGTTCCTCACTTTTTGGGAAGTCACGACAAAAGCTCTTCTCTGAACCACCAACTTTGACTTGTCTGGGACAACCTTTGGTGTCACCATCCCAGTTGGACTTGACTTCGCTATAGGGCGCTCTTGAGCTATGTAACCTTCTTTTCCATAATTGTAGCACACCTTGGATTGCTGTGTGCAGTTTGGACTGATGTGTCCCTCTTGTCCGCATTTGAAATATACGACCGATGGTCGTTCCCCTCCCTTAGAAACTGTTGTTGGTGCTGCTGTCGATGTCTTTCCGTCGTCATTGTTGAATCTTTTCTTTTTGAAATTTCCACCTGACTCACTTCTTCTATTATCTTGGAAATGCTTACCACCGAAGTGGTTACCATTTTTGGCATGATAATTTCCTCCACATTGGTTATTGATGAGTGGGATTTATACCCACAAATCGGATACCTTATGGCTTAAATAGTTGCCTGATCGTCGTTGTTTTTATATAGTTTTATATGTTTATTGTATTTTTATGCTTAATCGATGTATTGCAGGCTTTACAGGACTTTTCTAGCTTTCAGGGGACAAAACGGAGAATTTCCATATACATGGCGCCGCAGCGCCAAGGCCTAGTCTCATTCTCGTGCCGCGGCGCCGCCCCTAGTCCTTGCTGATGTCATTCTGGAGCTGCAGCGCCACAGTTCCTTTATGGACTCGCGCTGCAGCGCGACCTCCGGTCTTTTGATTTTAACATGGCACCGCAGCGCCACTTATAAACCTATTGCCCGCGCCGCAGCGCGTCCTCCGGTGCCAAGGCAGGAAGGGCTTGCTTTTGACCTAGAAAAAGTAGAAAACAGATATATATATATATATATATATATATGAGGTGAGCCTCTGCAAAGAAAGGGGGCATTGAGGGGCATTGAGGAGGTATTGGAGAGGAAGAAAAGGAGCAGAGAAAGTAGACTGGGATAGAATCGATTAGCTTAGCTTAGGATAGATTAGATCTCTTTTGTACTTTCTCTCTCTAGTTATTAGGTAATGTTTGTAAATATAGATTAGGTAGATTAGGATAAAGTCTGGGATTTCCTTGGAGCAACAAGAGCATTGAGCTACACGGATTGGAGAGCTTGAAAGGAGCGGAATGTTTGGAGACTGAAGAGCTTTGACAGAGTTTATTCTTATCCATTTATTTCCTCTAATTTTGTAATCCATAAATGTTGTCTTTATTGCTACTTATATTTTGTTCAATAGCTATGAACTAAGTATTAGCTCTAAGGTTATAACGGAACCCGTTGTTAGTTAAATTGACTGTCTTATCTCTTTGGTTGGCACCATATGGTTTGGTTTAATATATTCATGCTTAATGATTCTCACTAAGACATTAGTGATGATTTTGGTAATCTATATGATATCGAAAGAAGGATTATAGATTTACACCTAAATATATTGGCATGTGATTATGAGTTTCGACTGCATAAGTGTGCATAGAATAGACATATATCTGTGTGCCACGTGTGACCTAATTGAGAACTTATGCTTAAATCCTTGTTAGATTAATTCGCATAGACATGTGTAGGATTATCACTTAGTTTGGATGTTCTTTTCTGTTCTATTCCCTTTCGGGTGGATCTGGAGAGGATATGTTTGTGCATACCTCGACAGAGGTGTATGAGCACCTGTGTGTTCTCGGTCGACAAACTGTCGTGACCATTAAGACCAAAGAGAAAAGGGTAGGAAGTTTGATGAAGCATAGCACGCCAGGTGTTCGACAGAATGCCTGTGTGGGGTGAAGTTGTAACCTTAGCTTGTAAATCCTTCGATTACCATTCGTTATCCGTTTACTTGCTTTAATAATTAGTTATAACTAGTTTAACCACACTCCTATTAGTTTACTGTTCGAATAAGACTTAAGTGATACAAAGTTGGTCTTTGGTAAATATTAGTGATAGTTCCTCGTGGGTACGACACTTTCCTTATCACTGTATTACTTGTGAGACCGCGTATACTTGCGCGTGTTTAGTGATCGGTTTTCCGACCAACAAGTTTTTGGCACCGTTGCCGGGGAACTATTATTCTAATATTGTCCAATATTGATTGAAATCAATTTAGTCTTAATTTGAACGTGTATATATTTCTTTTATTTGTTTGATCTTCCTTTGTGTTTTTAAGTTTACAGGTTATGGACGATCAATGTTATCAATGACCTTATGAGAGGACGACACAACCAAGCTCGGAAAAAGGACTCGAGAAATTGCGAGCTCAAATTGCAAATGTCTTGAGGTTTTCTGATAATCTTGAGTGTCAGTCCACTCAGACTGCCTACTGTCAGGAACGAGCTGACATTGAACAGATTTCCTATCATCCAAACTGTCAGGGTTATCCAAACTCTTGGGACTATAGTCAAGAGCAATATCATGATCCGAATTACTCCTATCCGAATTAATTTGAATGTCCATCTCCTCCGCAGTATAAGGTGACATTCCAACCCAATGAGAGCTTTTCGGCAGACTTAACAGAAGAGAAAAGGCTTGAAGAGCTCCTCACCAACTTTATAGAAAGAAATGAGGTTCGAATGGCAAACCAAGACGCCGCATTGCAAAGCCTCAAAAATCAATTGGTACAACTCGTCAATGCCATCATAAATCTATCGCAGGGCAATCTACCGGTCATAACCGATCTCAACGATGAAGCAGTAGAGCATTGCACGGTGGATACGCAAGGAGAAGGCGGTGAGTCTCACAAAGTTGTTGAGGGAGATGTCATGGTGCAAATTGTCCAACAGGTGGAGCCTGAAGTTGGAGAGAAGAGGATAAAGAGTGGTTGTATTGTCAAGACTAATCAACAACCGGAAGCCACGCTCACGATTGTGGAAACCCTGGAAGGCCCGCTAGTGCACAAAGAACGCTTTCAACTTGATGAAAAAGGCGAATTAATGGATAATTCCAGTGGTGAAAGATTCTTCGTGCCGATGGGTAAAGAAAATGAGGATGATCAATCATCCATGTCCGCCACAAATTTAAAGGAGTTGACAAATAGGCGGCATGAAATGGTCAATTTTGCTTATGAGCCGGATTGAGCGGCATCGGTATAGTCAAGCCGACAACTTTAAAACAAGCGCTTGGTGGGGAGGCAACCCCATCTCAGTATCAATTTTCTCTGTTTTCTTTACTTATGTCTAGTTTATATTGTGTCTTTTCTTTTTACCATGTAAACATCATTGCCAATGCATATGTTTTTGTGATTATAGGATGCAGGCAGCATGTTATTTAGTATGTTGCTAGTGTATATCTTATTTAGAAATTAGTATCAAGCATGTTGTTTACTTAGCATGATATCTGTGTAATATATGTTGTCTAATACATGGTTTTTGTGCAGAAAAACTCAGATACAAGGCTCGCTCCGCAGCGCCAGCATATGCACTGAACTTCGCACCGCAGCGCCATGCTAAAAATGCAAATTTCCTATCCTGGCGCCGCAGCGCCCAGGAACAAAAGGGGACTCGCGCCGCAGCGCCAAAATCAGACAAAGCTACTGCCAAGTCGCGCCGCGGCGCCAATCAATGAAGGAATTCTCACGCCGCAGCGCCGGTAGCGAGTTTTGGTTTTTAAAAAGCAACTGAAGCCAGCAGTTGTGCCCATTACCTCCCATTTCTCTCAACCCATATCGGCAGTACAAGTAACCCAGCCGTCACTTTTCTCCACAGAACCCCCACCCTCTGCATAACACAGCCGACTCACACAAAATTAGACCAACCTCAAGTCAAGCGAGAATCCAAAAGAAGATCAGCAGCAAACTAGGATTTTTCCCCCTTCAAGGTATTTTATTTGGATTTCAACCAGTCACTAAGATATATTGATAGAATTGTTGGGTTGGTGCTTTGTTGGTGTTTTTCTTGTTGTGTGATTTAGGTGATTTCCACTGACGAAAATCGAGAAAGAGCACTGTCAAGCAAGGGCTGTCCAAAGTGGATTTTCAGAACGCACACAAGGTGTTTGATAATTTGCCTAATAGAGAAATTTGACGGATTTGGCTTACAATTAGTGGGTTTCATTGGGGATTTGCTGCCTATTTCTTTAAGGGTTGTTTCTATAGAGAGTGGCATTGCTTAGGTACTGTTTTTGTCCACACCAACTAAAAATTGTGACATGGCGTCAAAGAGGCAGCGACTGAGCGTCGGCGGTTCCTCGTTCGCAGCACCAACGGCATGGGACAACACCAAATTTGTTAACGAAGCGGCATGGAAATGATACAAAAGCTCCTTTGCCTCACTGAATTTGATTCCTGAACGGGGTTTAAGGCCTGACAAAACAAAGGATGGCGAGTTGTTAGCCATGATTGCGGGTCGCCAGTGGGTGCACTTCACAAAACCACCCGAATCGGCCATTGTTTCTGTAGTTCATGAGTTCTATGCAAATGCTAGTCCTGAAGGTCCTGCTATTGTTCAAGTTAGGGGGCGGTCAGTGGCGTTTGGAAGCCAAGCCATCAATGCATTATTCGCGACACCCAATTTTGAGGGTAAGGACTATATGGAGCCGGGACTCCGCAGCTATGACCTCGAGGAGATTGTTAGGAGGCTCTGCAAGCCCGGGACTATATGGAAGACAAATGACTTCACGGGTGAGAGGACCAGTTTCCCATATGCTGCACTCAGTCACTATGGGAAGGCATGGTTCAGCTTTATTTGTGCCAACATGATCCCGACTCGTCACCTGAGCAACGTGACTAAGGATAGAGCGATCCTATTATTTGCCATTGTCACGGGTCTGAACGTGGACATCGGAGTTCTCATCCATGAGTCCATCATAAAGGCAATCAAGAGCAATATCTCTACGGGACTTCCACATCCATCCTTGATCACCCGGCTGTGTAAGAGGGCAGGTATCCATTGGGGGCCAGAAGAGATAGCTTTGCCGCCCATGTTAGTCATTGACCATCAGACCATCTCACGCTTCGATGTGTGGGACGGGGCTATTTCTCATGTTAGAGGCGAAGGATTCGGGCCACCTACTGAGCCACCTCCTACAGCAGAGCCTTCGCAGCCACCAGACGCAGGCCCAGCTTCACAGGGACTACTGGCAAAAATCATGGCATCCCTCACTCTGCTACATCAAAACCAGGATGCTAATGCTCAGAGGCAGCAGAGGCACATAGCAGCAGTGGCCTTGAGGCAAGACATAGCGATGCAGTATCAGGCTGAGCTAGTCAACACGATGCAGAGCATATACACCGTGTATAGTAGCGAGGATTCTGAGTTCACGCCATTCCAGTTCCCAGAGCCTCCTGTCTTCCCACCATACCCTCCACCATCACCACCCGCCGAAGCTGACGAGGACGCTGCTACTACTAAGTGACCAGACTTCAGGGAAGCCCTCTTGTTTAAATTGATATATATTTAGCAATGAGGGCATTGCTCACCTTCAGTTTGGGGGTGTTATGGTTTATTATCTGTTTTATTTCTGTCTATTGCCATGATAGGTTGCTATTTTAGTACTTTGCTTAGGTTTTTATCAGGATTGTAGTGCAGTCGTTTTGAACTGCGGTATTATGTTTTGGGTTTATTATGATGGATACCATGAACAGTTTTTGGTTATTTATTAACGCTTTGATTATTATTAGCATGTTTGTGGTTTATAGCCATTTTTTTTGGGGCTTTTACAGATTTATATGCTTATGCCATGTTAATGGCTTTATTACCCTATTTTGAGCTGCTTTTATGCAAGGGTGGTATAATTTTCACTAATTTTTGATTGTGGCTAATGACAAGCGTCAAGTAATTATGCTTATCTCTTAGAGTCGTGTCAAGCATGTATGAGCTAGGGGTTGTTCAATCGATAAGTTGAGATTGTTATTGATCCGTCCTTTTTAGCAAGCACCGACCAACTGTGCTAACTAGTTATTTTTTGAATTTAGTTCGCCTGTTTATTGCTTTGGGAGTATGTTCACTCTTATAAACTTTCATTGTTACAAGGTAATAAAAGACTTCGACGCATATACAGTTTTGGATCTTGGATTCTGGCATGTTGTATAATAAAAAAAAAATTGGAAAAGAAGATTGAATATCGAAAGTCTTGCGGTGGGTCGAGATGGAGCGTAAAACGCACTCACCCATAAACGCAGGACCGATGTTGAGATGGAGCATAAAATGCACTCGCCAATTAATCTTCAGATTTCGTAAAGTCTAATTTGGCTTATGTTGATTACGTGGCCTTTGTTGCTAGAGTTATTAGATTCATAGGGGTGTTCCACACCTAGTGCCCTAAAGTCATCTGGCTTGGGAGTCGCTGATCAAAAGCTCGTTAATGGGTAGCTCTGATTAGCCTAAGGTAATTAAGTACTGTCCGAGTCAGATTTTACTTTCTTTATGCTAGAGTCTTTTGATCCTTTTCTGCACTTGCGTCTTATTCTTAATGCTTGTTGAATGTTTAAGTTACGGAGTGTGCATATGGGTATTAACAATCGACTGTGCGAACTTATTTGAGCAATGATTAGTTAGGATGGTTGGTCCCCGCACACACACATAGAATGGATCGAATACAGTCTTATGCTTGAAGCTGAATGAACTCTTTCTTATATCTGTGTTTGCCCTGTTCTTTGGGAGTAGCCATGATCGAACTTAGAAGCCATGATACTAGTATACAGTGATATTTTTACTTCGCGTGTGTTTTCTATTGTGAGTTTGTGTTAGATAGTTTGCTCGAGGACAAGTAAAGACTTAAGTTTGGGGGTATTTGATGAGTGGGATTTATACCCGCAAATCGGATACCTTATGGCTTAAATAGTTGCCTGATCGTCGTTGTTTTTATATAGTTTTATATGTTTATTGTATTTTTATGCTTAACCGATGTATTGCAGGCTTTACAGGACTTTTCTAGCTTTCAAGGGACAAAACAGAGAATTTCCATATACTGGCGCCGCAGCTCCAAGGCCTAGTCTCATTCTCGTGCCGCGGCGCCGCCCCTAGTCCTTGCTGATGTCATTCTGGAGCTGCAGCGCCACAGTTCCTTTATGGACTCGCGCTGCAGCGCGACCTCTGGTCTTTTGATTTTAACATGGCACCGCAGTGCCACTTATAAACCTATTGCCCGCGCCGCAGTGCGACCTCCGGTGCCAAGGCAGGAAGGGCTTGCTTTTGACCTAGAAAAAGTAGAAAACAGATATATATATATATATATATATATATATATATATATATATATATATATATATATGAGGTGAGCCTCTGCAAAGAAAGGGGGCATTGAGGGGCATTGAGGAGGTATTGGAGAGGAAGAAAAGGAGCAGAGAAAGTAGACTGGGATAGAATCGGTTAGCTTAGCTTAGGATAGATTAGATCTCTTTTGTACTTTCTCTCTCTAGTTATTAGGTAATGTTTGTAAATATAGATTAGGTAGATTAGGATAAAGTCTGGGATTTCCTTGGAGCAACAAGAGCATTGAGCTACACGGATTGGAGAGCTTGAAAGGAGCGGAATGTTTGGAGACTGAAGAGCTTTGACAGAGTTTATTCTTATCCATTTATTTCCTCTAATTTTGTAATCCATAAATGTTGTCTTTATTGCTACTTATATTTTGTTCAATAGCTATGAACTAAGTATTGGCTCTAAGGTTATAACGGAACCCGTTGTTAGTTAAATTGACTGTCTTATCTCTTTGGTTGGCACCATATGGTTTGGTTTAATATATTCATGCTTAATGATTCTCACTAAGACATTAGTGATGATTTTGGTAATCTATATGATATCGAAAGAAGGATTATAGATTTACACCTAAATATATTGGCATGTGATTATGAGTTTCGACTGCATAAGTGTGCATAGAATAGACATATATCTGTGTGCCACGTGTGACCTAATTGAGAACTTATGCTTAAATCCTTGTTAGGTTAATTCGCATAGACATGTGTAGGATTATCACTTAGTTTGGATGTTCTTTTCTGTTCTATTCCCTTTCGGGTGGATCTGGAGAGGATATGTTTGTGCATACCTCGACAGAGGTGTATGAGCACCTGTGTGTTCTCGGTCGACAAACTGTCGTGACCATTAAGACCAAAGAGAGAAGGGTAGGAAGTTTGATGAAGCATAGCACGCCAGGTGTTCGACAGAATGCCTGTGTGGGGTGAAGTTATATCCTTAGCTTGTAAATCCTTCGATTACCATTCGTTATCCGTTTACTTGCTTTAATAATTAGTTATAACTAGTTTAACCACACTCCTATTAGTTTACTGTTCGAATAAGACTTAAGCGATACAAAGTTGGTCTTTGGTAAATATTAGTGATAGTTCCTTGTGGGTACGACACTTTCCTTATCACTGTATTACTTGTGAGACCGCGTATACTTGCGCGTGTTTAGTGATCGGTTTTCCGACCAACAGTTATCATTGTTTCAATAACTGTTGCCACCGATACGACTATGGTTGTTGTCCTTTGGTTGAACAGTCTCATTATTTTGCTCCAATAATTGAGCCTTATCCACAACATCTGAATACAAATAAAGTTTATGAGAAACGAGGTATTAACGAATTTTAGGTTTTAAACCTCTCAAAAACATTCGTGTCATTCGTTCCTCATTATCCAACAAATGGGATGCAAGCCGGGATAATTCCGCCAACTTGGCCTCGTATTATGATATAGTCATATTGTTCTGTTCCAGTTTGATGAATTCCACCTCCTTCATATGACGAATACTTTCTGAAAAGTACTTGTCGTTGAATAATTCCTTGAACTTCTCCCAAGACATCTTAAGTGCGGAAAGTTGAGTACGTTTCACAGACTCCCCCAGTAATTTGCCTCTCCATGCAACATAAAGGTGGCGAAGGGGACCTTTTACTTTTCTGTACATCCCAGAACATTAAATATTTTGGTGATCTGCTTAATCTAAGCTTCTGCCTTGAGTGGCTCTAACTTTTCCAAAAACTCTGGCGGTCCCAACTGTGACAACCCGGATTTTCAAAAATTATTATAATAAGAATTTAATAAATAAAATTCTTATTACGAGATATTTTGAGTTTGGATATGTGTATATGTGTTATATATTGTGAAGTATATGATGTGGTGTGAATATAGAAGATATATATATATATATATATATATATATATATATATTCATATGTTGGAAGAATGAGGTTTAATAGTTAATTTAATTTAACTGTTGAAGAAATTAAATGAAATTATTACAAAAAGAAAATGAACTGAATATTATTAGTTAATTTAATAAACTTAAATATTATATTATGAAGTAATATAATTTGGTTATTATTCCTTGTGGGCAGTGGAATTATTATGAATTAAATATCATAAATAATGTGAGTAATTCATTTAATTAAAATAGTGAATTAATATAAATATAATTATTTTAATAAAATATGAAGGTAATATATTACATGTAAGAGTAATACGTTTATGTAATGGCTTAATATATTATATTTAGCCAAGTGTATGTAAATGAGTATGAGAATGAGAAGAACCAATATAATTATAAATAAATATTGGTGTTAGATGAATTAGATAAATATTTTAGTTGGAATACTTATGGAATAAGATAAATATTCGATGAAAATTATTATGGAATAATTTATTCAAGTATGATAATATAGAATAAAATTATGGGGAATGATTTTGTAATTAATGCGTATTTTATTACGCTAATGGAATATAAATATTATAATTTAATTAAATAATTGAATTAGAGCGTTAATAATTTATTAAATAAAATTATAATTATATTAGCTAATTAAATATTGTGTTGGCTAAATAAAGATTATAGTTTTAATTTAATAATGGTTGTGACAAATAAACTATATGATAAGGAAGGAATTAAAATAAATTAAAAGGAGGTTTGAAGGGGCTAGCCAAACATGGCCTTGTGGCTTTTGCATTTTTATAACCCCTAATTTAATTGTATATTAAGTAATATAATAAGTATTAGTAATATACGTATTATATTATCAGTTATATGAGTTTACGAGTTTTGTTTCTAAGCCTAAACTAAAAGAAGAAAAGAGAAAGGGAGAAACAGAGAAGAGAATGAGACAAAAGAGAAGAAACTCTCTGTAAGTTAGAGAAAAAGGTCTGAGGAATCACAGAAGAAGAGAAGATTGATTAAGCAATTTCCATCATTGGTTAAGACTAAAAAAGATTCAAGGTAAGAATCAATTCTAAAACCTCAACTTCTATTCTTGAATTTTCTATAGAAGTTATTTGGTTGTATAATTTGATAAGTTATTGAATAACTATGTTGATAGGTTGGTATAACCTATTCTATATCATCTAAAAGTTGTTTTATAGTGATCAAGTTCGTAAGAATGTGTTGAAAGATGAAGTTTAGAGTTTCGGTTGAAATATATATGTTTTTGTCTACTTAGAGACTAAAATTGATGATAAATTCTTGATGAAAATCTGAAATTGATGATGTATTATTATGGTATTTGAAAAAATGAAAACAACCCAAGTTAAACAATTTAAAACGGATGTAAAACGAATTCGTAGTGATTGAATTCGCTAAATATTTGTAAAACATAAAAAATTAGCATAAACACTGAATTGTAGCCCTTAAAATGAATTGTTAATATTTTGAAGTGTTATAATTATTATGTAGATGAGTATTTCAGTGTTTCACGAATCCATAGAGTCGAAAACGGACTCAATTGGATGTGTATAGCTTGATTTATGAAGATGGGAAGGAGGAAAGGGTTAGAAAATTTGCCAGAACCATAAATTAGAAAGAAAATTCGGGTAGAACGCTGCCAGGGGTGCAGCTGAGCTGCCCACAAGGCTATTTGGGCCGCAGCTGCGCTGGGAAAAGTGTCAATTCGGGATTATTTTGATCTCCTGTGGTAAAACAGCCATAACATTTTCATACGAACTCCGATTGAGGCGATTCAAGATGATCCGGAACGAGCACGAGTAGACCTACAACTTTTTTTCTTTAAGTATTTTAATTTGAGGTCAGTATCAGGGGTCAAAATGGTCATTTATGGAACTGATGTATTTTTAGAGGAGATCGGGGGACGTCGGGCATGCACGTATGCACATGTAATGCTCCTGACCATGTAAAATGATGGTCTAACTTTCATAACATGACTATTATGTATTATAATGATACTTAGCATTAACCTTGAGTATTAGACAATTCGTATGGGCGTGCTAAGCGTGCGCAAATGCGTGTCGTTTGGGCGTTCGGATAGGCAAGTTTGACGTACGGACGTGCAATCATCGCAGCGCCGTAACGAGTGTGTATGACCTTATTTAATATTATATTTTTAATTAGAATGAAACATTATGGAGTAATGTAACCCAATATAGGAGCATGCAAAACACATGCAAAAGAGGCGAGTTAGGTGTGTGACGTATAAACGTCGAAACGCCGTGTAATGTGTTAATACACGTAAATAGTGTTTCGATTCTAATGAAATGAATATTATATGATTTGAAATAGGGTTGGTATAAAACCAATAGGTAGTCTAGCAAGACTTAAACACTGAAATGAATTTTGAATATTACGAAAAAGCAATATAGTGAAATATAAGTCGAAAGTTAACACAATCAAATTGAACGTTGTGTATTGATAATAGGAAGGGTTATGAGATGTAGAGTAAAGTTTACATTACAACTAATATGCATTGCTATGTGACTAATAGTTGATATGCATAATTATATAATTGTGTAGGGCACGTGAAGTGCAGATACCTGTAAGCTGTTAAACTGTTATTGGTAAACAACAATCAAGACAAGTCTTTTAGTTCCTATTTTCTATGTGCACTTGATGATGAACTGTTTTAAATTATTTTGCAAAGAGCATGATATGTTGTATTTTAAGCATGAAATGTTAAAGTCAATTTATGACTGCATTGATTGATTAAAGAATGTTAATTGAGTAAGGAACTCAATCTTTATATTTGTTATGTGAAGTAAAGCATGTATGCCATGTTACTTTAATTATCATGAGATGTATGTTGAGCATGTATTTATGTGCTATGTGATGCATGAAAGCTGTTAGATCTTGCTGAGCTGTCGAGCTCATTCTTGCAAATAATCACTTTTGCAGGTTAAGGATTCAAGGTAACGCTATGTGCTACTTGAAAGAAATGAATCAGATGTAATGCATGAAAATTTATATACTTTGGTTGAATTGTTATTATTTTGGACCCTGTTTAAAGTTTTAGATAATGTATTTGATAATGTATGATGGTTAACAGATGTTGAGTTGTAAAGTTTAAATTTTACCCGATGTATAAGGGTTGTTGAACGTGGTTGTAAGTTTTAGTTTATAATAACTCTGATGAAGCGATTCATGAAATAAGGTTGAATCAAAGTTATGTAATGATAAAGGTTAAGATTCAAGGATAATAAAGAAAGAATAATATAAAAGTATTAAATATTCCGTATTTTTAGTGATTATATCATTGATTAATGATGTAAAGTTTGAATAAGGATGTATTGTTAACGACCGATGTCGAGAGTTGTATTGTATGAATTTTGGGTTCGTTACTGTTGGTATCAGAGCTGATAGGTTATACACCTTAGGTAAGAGTACCTTAGGCTATGACCTTAGAGAATGAGAAGTTAAGTTACGTATAACGAAAAGGTGATTCCTTTCACATACGTAGAAGTATAGGATGAGTTAAGTCCTATAAATGTTATAAAAAGAAGGTGAGAATAACGAGGAATAAAACTCGAATAAAATGTTGAACTTTATGAACGAAGTTAGAAATTCTTAAAAGAAGAGTTAATAAATAAACAAGAAAATTTAAAGAAGAATCTTGAAGAGATATGAAGATGAGAATTAGGAGTTACCTAACTCCAACAATAAAGATGACGAATAACGATGAATAGACGAAGTCTATAAGATTAAATCATAATGAGGTCACGATATAACATGATGAAAGGAAAAGATAAGAAGTTTTAAAAAAAAACGATAATGAGATAAGAAAGAATCATAAGGGAGATGATTATAGAATAAGGTCACGACGTGATCTTTTAAAGTTGAAAGACAGATGGTCAGTAATGATTGAATAGTTATAGTTTGATGCTATAATGAGAATGTACTATGATATAGTACGAGGTTAACTCACGAGGAGTTATAAATGATGAGATGCAAAAAATTCGTATTAAGTAAAGAGCAAGTTATGAGCAAGATAGAGTTAGGTGGGATTTCAATTGAAGAATCATGTGATGGCTGAGTTGTACAAACCTTTGTATGGGCGAGGGTTTTGTGCTTGCACTTAGTTTATCACATTGATAATCATTGGAATGTTGGTGTCGCGCTATCAATGTATATGTGGTGAAAATGTGATTCTTTTCTCATGTGTATATTTGATAGTTAGAGACTATTAAGATTAGTAAGATGTTATTAGGATTAAGTGCGAGTTCTTAAAACTCATGCTTATGGTAAGTTCATGACTCATAATCATATGGTATGTTTGGAACTCCTCAGCGAATGGACGCCTATGGTCTGACTAGGAAGTTTTTAAACTCATATTATTGTGAAAAGTTCCTGACTTCCAAAGTGTGGAAAGTTTGATGAACTATACTGGGAATAGAAAGGTTATGGTGTAGGAAGCATTGATGTTGTTTAAGGTTGATAAAATGATTAAGTAATGATGGAGTAAAGATTTAATTGATGGAGAAAGTTTTATATTCTAAATCTCCTAGCTTTGCTAGATTTTCAAAATTTATTGACTTCGTGCTGATGTTACACTTTTGTTTTCTTAGAAAACATTGGATTAAATGATGGAACCAACGAATTTTTTTAAAATAGTGTTATTATTCGCATGTCTATGCTAATTGCTTCAGCTAAACAAAAATAATTTTAAAATTTCAAAATGTATTTTTATGTGTTCTATGCATCATTTGATATGGTGTAGAGACAATAATCGATGAAGTTATCAATACAGTTAAACCTAGTGTTGGATGTGATCATATGATCGTCAGCCAGTATGGTATGATGTAGTATGACGACGTCATGTAATGATGAAATTCTCAACGTACCATTATTACGGTACGGTATCAGGATATTATAAAATGATTTATTTATTTTTATTTTCCTTAAACTATAAAAAAAGGGATTTATTTACTTTTGGTTTCTTTAAATGAATTTTTTTTAAGTTGTTTAAAGATATATATATATATATATATATATATATATATATATATATATATATATCGATTGATGTCCGAGTTATTGCTAGAAGTCTATGCTACTTGATTCAGCTAGACGAATATTGAAAGATGTTCATGAAATTCAAGCGTTCTTTGTCAAACTATACCAAACCAAATTGTTTTGGTGTGGATTCAAATGTTAAGAAGCTGAGGTGAACAACCCTATAAAAGGGGGACATGTTATCGGAGACAATGGTTTTGAAAGTAACGCATATAGTCGTTACGATGTTAAGATGTAATACGTTGTGCACGACGTAGGGGTACGATAGGCTGATCACCTAGAGTACTTGCAGAGAGTGTTTTCAGTCTGTGTGATTGCTAAACATTCTGTTAAAGATGGTTTACAGTGGTGATGCACTATTAAACTTGGAGAAGAGTTCAAGGTCTTATGACCCCTCAACATGAAATGGAATCTTTTAAATTCCTGAGTTGTTTATATCGCTTCCCAATCATTAAATAATTGTGGAAGATTCTTATTATTCTGAAGGTGAATGTGGTAAGAAGAACAGTCTTAGAAAGAAGTAGTTGTAGAACGCTTTAATCCAGTGAATAAAGATTAGCGTAAAATCTACTTTGATAGATTGAATGAATGAAGATAACATAAATTTTGAGGACGAAATTCTTAGAAGAAGGGGTGAATGTGATAACCCGAACACTTATAAGATAGTGAACTATGAAGTATATGAATTCGATGAGTAAGGTATATGGTAATAATCCTTGGAAAGAAAATTAACGGATTAAAGAATATATAATACTCAAAATATAATTGAGTTCAAGTGAAAGGTAAAAAATAAAACCTAGAATTTGTTGAAGAAATGAATGTAGTAGGAAATATAAAACCTATACTAAGGTAATGTGTTGAAGTTATTCAACGATAAATGCTTTTAAAGAAATTTGATGAAAACCTAAGTAAGGTAGGGTTTCGGTGATTCCGAGGACGGAATCCTTAAGGAGGGAAGGATGTGACAACCAGGATTTTCAAAAATTATTATAATAAAAATTTAATAAATAAAATTCTTATTACGAGATGTTTTGAGTTTGGATATGTGTATATATGTGTTATATATTGTGAAGTATATGATGTGGTGTGAATATAGAGGATATATATATATATATATATATATATATATATATATTCATATGTTGGAAGAATGAGGTTTAATAGTTAATTTAATTTAACTGTTGAAGAAATTAAATGAAGTTATTACGAAAAAAAATTAACTGAATATTATTAGTTAATTTAATAAAGTTAAATATTATATTATGAAGTAATATAATTTGGTTATTATTCCTTGTGGGCAGTGGAATTATTATGAATTAAATCTCATAAATAATGTGAGTAATTCACTTAATTAAAATAGTGAATTAATATAAATATAATTGTTTTAATAAAATATGAAGGTAATATATTACATGTAAGAGTAATACATCTATGTAATGGCTTAATATATTATATTTAGCCAAGCATATGTAAATGAGTATGAGAATGAGAAGAACCAATATAATTATAAATAAATATTGGTGTTAGATGAGTTAAATAAATATTTTAGTTGGAATACTTATTGAATAAGATAAATATTAGATGAAAATTATTATGGAATAATTTATTCAAGTATGATAATATAGAATAAAATTATGAGGAATGATTTTGTAATCAGTGCGTATTTTATTACGCTAATGGAATAGAAATATTCTAATTTAATTAAATAATTGAATTAGAACGTTAATGATTTATTAAATAAAATTATAATTATATTAGCTAATTAAATATTGTGTTGGCTAAAAAGAGATTATAACTTAATTTAATAATGGTTGTGACAAATAAACTATATGATAAGGAAGGAATTAAAATAAATTAAAAGGAGGTTTGAAGGGGCTAGCCAAACATGGCCTTGTGGCTTTTGGATTTCTATAACCCCTAATTTAATTGTATATTAAGTAATATAATAAGTATTAGTAATATACGTATTATATTATCAGTTATATGAGTTTACGAGTTTTGTTTCTAAGCCTAAACTAAAAGAAGAAAAGAGAAAGGGAGAAACAGAGAAGAGAATGAGAGAAAAGAGAAAAACTCTCTGTAAGTTAGAGAAAAAAGTCTGAGGAATCACAGAAGAAGAAGAAGATTGATTAAGCAATTTTCATCATTGGTTAAGATTAAAGAAGATTCAAGGTAAGAATCAATTCTAAAACCTCAACCTCTATTCTTTAATTTTCTATAGAAGTTATTTGGTTGTATGATTTGATAAGTTGTTGAATAACTATGTTGATGGGTTGGTATAACCTATTCTATATCATCTAAAAGTTGTTTTATAGTGATCAAGTTCGTAAGAATGTGTTGAAAGATGAAGTTTAGAGTTTTGGTTGAAATATATATGTTTTTATCTACTTAGAGACTAAAACTGATGATAAATTCTTGATGGAAATCTGAAATTGATGATTTATTATGATAGTACTCGAAAAAACGAAAACAACCCAAGTTGAACGATTCAAAACGGATGTAAAATGAATTCGTAGTGATTGAATTTGCTAAATATGTGTAAAACATGAAAAATTTAGCATGAACACTGAATTGTATCCCTTAAAATGAATTGTTAATATTTTGAAGTGTTATAATTATTATGTAGATGAGTAGTTCAGTGTTTCACGAATCCATAGAGTCGAAAACGAACTCAATTGGATGTGTATAGCTTGATTTATGAAGATGGGAAGGAGGAAAGGGTTAGAAAATTCGCCAGAACCACAAATTGAAAAGAAAATTCACGTAGAACGCTGCCAGGGGAGCAGCTGCGCTGCCCCCAAGGCTATTTGGGGAGCAGCTGCGTTGGGAACAGTGTCAGTCTGTGACTATTTTGATCTCCTGTGGTAAAACAGCCATAACATTTTCATACGAACTCCGATTGAGGTGATTCAAGATGATCCGGAATGAGCACGAGTAGACCTACAACTTTCGTTCTTTAAGTTTTTAAATTTGAGGTCAGTATCAGGGGTTAAAATGGTTATTTTTGGGACTGATGTGTTTTTAGAGGCAATCGGGGGGCGTCGGGCATGCACGTATGCACATGTAATGCTTCTGACCATGTGAAATGATGGTATAACTTTCATAACATGACTATTATATATTATAATGATACTTAGAATTAACCTTGAGTATTAGACAATTCGTATGGGTGTGCTAAGCGTGCACAAATGCTTGTCGTTTGGGCGTTCGGATAGGCAAGTTTGACGTACGGACGTGCAAGCATCGCAGCGCCGTAACGAGTGTGTATAACCTTGTTTAATATTATATTTTCAATAAGAAAGAAATATTATGGTTTAATGTAACCCAATATAGGAGCATGCAAAACACATGCAAAAGAGGCGAGTTAGGCGTTTGACGTATAAACGTCGAAACGCCATGTAATGTGTTAATACACGTAAATAGTGTTTCGATTCTAATGAAATGAATATTATAAGATATGAAATAGGGTTGGTATAAAACCAATAAGTAGTCCTAACAAGACTTAAACACTGAAATGAATTTTGAATATTACGAAAAAGCAATATAGTGAAATATAAGTCGAAAGTTAACACAATCAAATTGAACGTTGTGTATTGATAATAGGAAGGGTTATGAGATGTAGAGTAAAGTTTATATTACAACTAATATGCATTGCTATGTGACTAATAGTTGATATACATGATTATATAATTATGTAGGGCACGTGAAGTGCAGATACCTATAAGCTGTTAAACTGTTATTGATAAACAACGATCAATGCAAGTCTTTTAGTTCCTATTTTTTATGTGCACTTGATGATGAACTGTTTTAAATTGTTTTGCAAAGAGCATGATATGTTGTATATATGTTTTAAGCATGAAATGTTAAAGTCAATTTATGACTACATTGATTGATTAAAGAATGTTAATTGAGTAAAGAACTCAATCTTTATATTTGTTATGTGAAGTAAAGCATGTATGCCATGTTACTTTAATTATCATGAGATGTATGTTGAGCATGTATTTATATGCTATGTGATGCATGAAAGCTGTTAGATCTTGCTGAGCTGTCGAGCTCATTCTTGCAAATAATCACTTTTGCAGGTTAAGGATTCAAGGTAACGCTATGTGCTACTTGAAAGAAATGAATCAGATGTAATGCATGAAAATTTATATACTTTGGCTGAATTGTTATTATTTTGGACCCTGTTTAAGGTTTTAGATAATGTATTTGATAATGTATGATGGTTAATAGATGTTGAGTTGTAAAGTTTAAATTTTACCCGATGTATAAGGGTTGTTGAACGTTGTTGTAAGTTTTAGTTTATAATAACTCTGATGAAGTGATTCATGAAATAAGGTTGAATCAAAGTTATGTAATGATAAAGGTTGAGATTCAGGGATAATAAATAAGGAATAATATAAAAGTATTAAATATTCTGTATTTTGAATGATTATATCATTGATTAATGATGTAAAGTCTGAATAAGGATGTATTGTTAACGACTGACTGTCGAGAGTTGTATTGTATGAATTTTGGGGTCGTTACACCAACTCCTTGAATTGCTTAGCAGTGACCAGCCGTGAGTTACCATTGTTTCCACCTGCATTTTGAACAGAAGTCTCTCTCGTTTGGTTTTGCATGAATTATAGAAAGCTCCTAAACACCCCATTGTTCATCATTTGGTCGGTGGTGTTGTTTACATGAGTATTATTGTCTTCCTGAGGCACATTATCCTAGTTATTGATTGACGGTGTCTTAATAGTCTCATATGCTCCATTGTTTATCTCCCGATTTTCAGATGTCATTCCCAAATACTGTCATAAAAAAAAGGGTTAATTAAAGAAATGGACATGTCACATATTATCCCTATATTCCGACCGACCAATTAAATAACAAATAAGCTTAGGTAGGACACACTAGCAAAGGTTTTACTCGTCTCTCCCCTCCTAGTTCTAATCCCAGATCTCCGCCAGAGATCATATCCTCAAGCACTGGTACCAACTGTGAAGCCCCCAAAATAGGTTCACACAACCCATTCTGAGTCGCCAAATATATGGTATATAATCCAAATATAATTTTTTTTATATCAAACTGTCGTACAAAATACGATCACACAAACTGTGAGCTTCAATACAGATATTATGTCGTATATAATACGAAAATATCAACGCTCAAATTAAGTCCTCATTATAATTATTATCACACTATTTTACAAAATAGTGAGGACTACTATAACACTATCTCGGACCATCACTCTATTCCCCGGTTAGTCCTAGCTATATTCTCATTTCCTGAAGAGAACAATAAAAGAAAAGGGTGAGCTCAACTAGCCCAGTAAAGAATATTATGACCAAGATAATGAAGAATAAATTACTGTTAGCCTTCAATAAATTAGATAAAATATTATGGACAACAAGCTTTAGATCGACAACTGCAGCGGAAATAACAATCCATTAGAAGAGTTAAGTAGAGAATGATGTCTACTATCTTCTATGATTTAAAAGTTCATCATCAATATTTTATCCCTGTAACATTAATCAATAAATATTTCAAATCAATAATTTATCTTTGCACTACAGGCCAAAGATATACATTTGTATCACCAGTGGTCATGATCATGCCAAACACCTGTCCATCTTTATATTATGCCAAAGATATTTATCAATCAGCAGTTTATCTTTGCACTTCGGGCCAAAGATATTCATCAATTAATAGTTCATCTTTGCACTACGGGCAAAGATAATTTTCACCACAATTTAAGACTGAGGATGATAGAAAATGATATAAAGAACGAATCAAGTGAGATCAAGGATAAATATTAGGGATTTGTAATTTAATTTATCCAAGTTCAAGAATGTTCAAATTGTCAACATAATAATTAATTGTGGAGTAAAATTCAAGAATGATATTCATATATCAAAAATAATTTGGACAGAAAAGAAACCAATTTTTATCGTGAATAATATCCCGTGAATAGTACCCCGTATGAATAGTACCCCGACATGAAAATATTAAAATTTGATAAAAAATTTCAGACCAATATTCCAGTGAAATGATATTAGATGAAGCGCAAACCTTAAGGAGTTTCTAATCATTTCAAAAATTATAGAAGCAATACTATAAGTTTAAATTTAGGAATATGAAATGAAATAATATCACTTACATAATATAAAGTATGAAAGAAAATGATATCCCTTACGAGTATTGAAATAAAATAATATCATTTACCTTAGTAGAAAATTAAATTTGACTGGTATACCGGATATAATCTTGAGAAAATCTTGCATTATAAGCTAAAATCAAAGTATTCTTATACTCAAAAGAAATACTCACAATATTGCAGTAGGAACACTTGTGTTTTCTGGTGTCAGAGGATGAAGGGTTACCTCCCCTTTTATAGTGCATCACAGAGGAAAAAAATAAATAAACCTGCCTAACTTTTCTCTGCCTAATTGTCTTTTTTTTCTTCTCTACCTAACTTTGACATTTTTCTTATTGGGTGAGGGCCCACAATTAGGAAAATGTATTGCAGGAGCAATTCTCAACCAATCAATTTGGAAAAAAGGACAAAGGCTATACTGCTTTGAAAACAAGCATTCAAATACAATTTGCTCACCTCCGTCCCTTTTATCACATGCTTATATATATATTATAATAATTTTAATAATTAAACAATTAAAAAAAATACTATTATATCATCATTATATTATTATAATAAAATATTATAATAATATATTTGAATAAATATTTTTTCAGCGAAGATAATTATAATACCACAAAAAAATATGTCAAACTTTCAACAAATATCTCATTCTAAATTCCTCCATTTGTACAAAAAATTGGACAAATATCCACCACATAATAATTATTCATAATTAATATTATAAGCTCACAATATTAACAACCAGATCGTTCTCAGGAAAGAGGGGGCTTTCCTATAAGGATTTATCCTTATTGGAGCGCAATTATATAACCTAACCCCTTTTCTTGACAGAACTTTCTAGACATTGTCAATAATGCTATCTAATAATATTATTTAAATAATATGAGTTACTGTGTTTTGATAAATATTGATTTGATAATATAAAATACTATGCAATTATCATTGTAGCAATTATTGAATGAAATATTGAGTGACTTCTTACGTAAGCATCAATAATCAGAGATATTGTGCAATATCGTGTGCTACTGTACAACAATGCGTATTACTGTACTTTTATCACCGGGTATTTCAACAGTAAACGGTAAAAGTTCCGCCGTCAATTTTTAGAAAACTTATATTTGTCGGGTTTTTTTTCATCCGACAGTTATTCTGTTATGGGGCTCACCAATGATTGCGCCGTCGTACGAATATTCTCTGACAAAAAGAATATTCTTTGACAAAACGAATATTCCCCGAATATTTTATGACAATTGTAAGACCCCAACTTTTATGAATAAAGATTTAATTTTCTTTATATATTATTTCGAAATAGTAAGGTGTTGATTTGATAAATGTGAAAAGTTATGAGTGAAATGTGCAAATATTTCAAAATAAGCAAGTGGTTATAAAATATTCATCGTTGTCGGGGAATATTCGTTTGGTCGTGGAATATTCTTGTTGTCGGGGAATATTCGTACGACGGCGCAACGATTTGTGGGCCCCACAACGGAATAACTGTCGGATATAGAAAGTGACAGAAATAACCTTTTTATAAATAAACGATAAAACTGTTACGGTTAAACTGTTGAAATATCCGGTGATAAAAATACAGTAATACGCGTTGTGCACAGTAGCACACGGTATTGCACAATATTTCGAATTATTGGTTCTTACGTAAGAAGTCACTTACTCAATAATTGTTACAGTAATTACTGTTCAATATTTTATATTATTAATTCAATAATTGCATGATATTTTATTGGTTCAATAATTGCTACGTTGATATTTTATATCAATAATTGCTACGTTGCTATTGTATATGATTGATTCAATAATTGCTACCATTGATATTTTGTATTATTGATCCAATAATTACTGCACAGTATTTCACATTATCAACTCAATAATTCATATTATTTGAATAATATTTTTAGATAGCATTATTGACAATGTCTAAGGAAGTTCTATCTAGGAGGAGTTATTTAATTGCGCGCCAGTAAGCAGAAATCCTTATCGGAAAGCCCCCTCTTTCCTGGGAACGACTTGGTTATCAATATTGTAGTTCTGTAATATTATTTGTGAATAATTAATTATTGATTTATATGATAAAAAATATTTATTTTGTGGATATAAAAGAAGGAATTAGTGCTAAGGTGTTTTTATCAGTATTTTATTGTGAAAAATCACCATTTTGTGGATTTTGGCCATTTTTGGTTGGGAATTTGGAAAAACTTCCTTCTACAAATTTGTAGAGAATTAAATTTCAATGAAAAGGACATAGAATTCATATTTTTCTGATAAAGGGTTATTTATTATGAATTATTGAAGTTTCAGAATAAGTGTTTTTTTAAAATAAAATGATGGGCCCCACTTTTATTTTATTTTTTGTGGAAAATGCTTATTTTTGGAGGCTTTGAATGAAATGGGCAATAGCCAGGAAAAAAAAATCAAAACAACTGTGCTCCGTGGTTTCAAAAGTCAATATTGGTGTCCTGACATTTTCCTATAAATAGGGTGCTTAGTTAGAAATGAAAATCACACCAGAATCAGAAAATTTTCTCTCTATAATATCGAGCGTACTTTTGTTAGTATTTCGATACTTTAAGTGTTGCTATTCAATGCAAGTTTTCTTCAGCCTTATATCCGATATTCCAGTCAGAAGTACTATTCTTTTGAGGTAAAGGATATTATTTTCTTTCGTAAACGATGTTATTCTTTTCAATATCATTATACCAAAATATTGTCATGGATTTTATTATGAGATTCTTAATTTTTTCGTCGGGAATACTATTCACGTATACGGCACTAATTACAGAAAAATTAAATTTTCTTCTATATGTCCAAGTTGCTTGTTAAGGTTCTTATCTTTGATTGAATCCATGTTTTGAGCTCTATTCTTGAATTTTGTTCCATAAAGTATTATTATGGAGTATTTTTGAACTTGAATAAACTAAAATGCGAAACCTTAATCTTTGTTCTTTATCTCACTGGATTCGTTATTTATATTATTTTTCATTATCCTCAGTCCTAAATGGTGATATAATTGAATATCTTTGGCCTGTAGAGCAAAGATGAATGATTACCTGATGAATATCTTTGGCCGTAGTGCAAAGATGGACAGGTGTTGAGATGAACATAACCGACTGGTGATACAAATGAATATCTTTGGCCGTAGTGCAAAGATGAATATTTGATTCGAGATGTATATTGATTGATGTTATAGGGATAAAATATTGATGATGAACTTTAAAATCATAGAAGATAGTAGATTTCATTCTCTACTTAACTCTTCTAATGAATTATTATTTCCGCTGCGAATATTGATCTAAAACTTGTTGTCAATAATATTTTATCTGAATTGTTGAAGACTAATAATAATTTATTTTCCATTATCTTAGTCATAATATTCTTTACTGGGCTAGTTGAGCTGACCCTTTTAGTCTATTGTCCTCTTCAGAAAATGAGAATGTCGCAGGAACTAGTCGGGGGACAGAGTGATGGTCCGAGTTAGAGCAGTAGTAGTCCTCACTATTTCTAATAAATAGTGTGACGTAATTTTAGGAATTGACTGCTTAACCACTTACCATGCCAAAATTGATTGTTTTCGTACGGTTGTTAGTTTTCATATTCGTAATCAACCTGTTGTGCGAATCCAAACCACCAAACCACTAAAATCAGTCAATATCATTTTAAGCCACAAAGCTATTTATTTATTAAAAAATGTATGTCAATCTTTCTTAGCTCATGTCACTGATTTAAACCAGAATACGTTAGGTTTGAATGATATTTCCGTTGTTAATGAGTTTCCTGATGTATTCCCGAAGAACTTCCTGGTCTACCCCCAGAACGTGAAGTTGAATTCTTTATTGACCTTGAACCCGGTACAAAACCCATTTCTAAAACCCCATATCGAACGGCTCCTATTGAACTTCAGGAGTTAAAGGTCCAATTACAGGAATTGTTAAACATCAATTTTATTCATCCTAGTACGTCTCCTTGGGGTGCTCCTGTTTTATTCGTAAAGAAGAAAGACGGAAGTATGCGACTTTGTATTGACTATCGGGAGTTGAACTATGTCACCATCAAGAATAGGTATCCGCTACCTCGTACTGATGACCTGTTCGACCAGTTACAAGGAGTCATGTCTTTTGGATTGACTAATGCTCCTGCTGCTTTTATGGATATGATGAATCGTGTATTCAAGGAATATTTGGATTAGTTCGTTGTTATCTTTATTGATGACATCCTTATCTATTCTAAAAGCCGTGAAGATCATGAGCACCACTTGAAGTTGGTACTTCAAAAGCTTCGTGAGAACAAGCTATATGCCAAGCTGAAGAAATGCCAGTTCTAGCTTGAGGAAGTAGCATTCCTTGGGCATGTGGTATCGAAACGTGGAGTATCTGTTGACCCGACGAAGATTGAAGCAATACAAAGCTGGGAGCAACCTAAGTAGGTGACCGAAGTACGAAGCTTTCTGGGCTTAGCTGGTTATTATCGGAGGTTCGTAGAGGGATTTTCTCGAATCGCTACTCCATTAACTCAGTTAACTCGAAAAGATACAAAATTCGTTTGGAGCGAGGAATGCGAGAAAAGCTTCCAAGAGCTCAAGAGAAGACTTATCTCGGCACCTGTTTTGACAATACTATCTGGTTCGGATGGATTTGTTATCTACAGCGATGCTTCGGGGGCAAAGGGTTAGGATGTGTTCTTATGCAACATGGGAAAGTCATAGCCTATGCCTCGCGACAACTCAAAGAATATGAGAGGAATTATCCTACTCATAATCTAGAGTTAGCAGCTGTCGTTTTCGCGTTGAAGATCTGGAGACATTACCTGTACGGGGAGAAAGTGGAGATTTATACAGATCATAAGAGCCTTAAATATTTCTTCACTCAAAAGGAACTCAACATGCGGCAACGACGTTGGCCTGAGCTATTGAAAGATTACGATCATACCATCCACTACCATCCTAAAAAAGCGAACGTGGTAGTTGACGCGTTGAGTAGAAGATCATATACAGGAACGAGTGCGATGATGTCAAGTATACACGTAGAACCAGCTTTGATTGATAAAGTTAAAGCTGCTCAAGCTACGAATCCGGAGCTGATGAAGATGAAGAAGAAGATGCAAAAAGGTGCCATTCCAGAAGCAAGAATCGATGAAGAGGGAATACTTCGAGTCAACTCCAAACTTTGTGTTCCTAACGATTCCGACTTGAAGCATAGAATCATGATGGAGGCACACAACACACCATTTGCAATCCATCCTGGGAGTACCAAAATGTATCATGATCTTCGACATACATTTTGGTGGAGCAATATAAAAAGAGAGATCACAGAGTTTATTTCAAGATGTTTTACTTGTCAACGTGTAAAGGCGGAGCATCAAGTGCTGAAGGGTCCATTGCAACCACTAGAGATTCTGAAATGGAAGTGGGAACACATTACGATGGATTTTGTTCCGGGTCTTCCCAAGGTTTCTCAAGGCATAGATGCGATTTGGGTTATTGTTGATAGATTAACCAAGTCTGCTCATTTCTTGCCGATACGAGAGACTTATTCCCTTGAATGTCTTGCTCATATGTACGTGAATGAGATTGTGAGATTGCATGGCATGCCAGTATCCATAGTTTCAGATCGTGACCCCAAATTTACTTCACGATTTTGGATCAGTTTACAGAAAGCTATGGGCACGAATTTACGATTCAGTTCGGCTTATCATCCTCAAACAGACGGATAATCAGAAAGGACTATTCAAACTCTTGAAGATCTATTGAGACTCTGTGTTCTAGACTTCAAAGGGAGTTGGGATAAGTACTTACCATTGGTGGAATTCTCCTACAATAACAGTTATCAAGCAAGTATAAGCGTAGCTCCATTCGAAGCGTTGTATGGGAGAAAGTGCCGTTCTCCAATATGCTGGGATGAGGTGGGTGAAGCAACATTGTTGGGACCGGAGTTAGTACGTATGACTACGAAAAATATTCAAATGATCCGGCAACAGATACAAACCGCACAAGATCGACAAAGAGTTATGCAGATCTTCATCGAAAGGACGTGGAATTTAATGTTGGGGATGATGTATTGTTACGTGTTGCTCCATGGAAAGGAGTTACGAGATTCGGGAAGAGAGGAAAGCTCAACCCACGATTCATTGGTCCATTTGAGATCCTTGATCGAGTAGGAAATGTGGCCTATAGACTCGCTTTACCTCCAAGCTTGTCTCGTATTCATAACGTTTTTCACATATCCGTACTTCGCAAATATGTGAAAGACCCAAACTACATTATTGAGTTAGAACCAGATGAGATAGCCGAAGATTTAACGTACGAGGAGGTACCTGTCAAGATCTTGGATAGGAAGGAGCATGTCTTACGCTCGAAAATTATACCTCAAGTTAAAGTTTTGTGGAGAAACCATAAAATTGAGGAAATGACCTGGGAGTTGGAATCAGAAATGAAAGTGAGGTATCCTCACCTTTTCGACATACCAGGTACGTAAGTCAATTTCGAGGATGAAATTTCATAAGGAGGGGAGGTTGTAAGACCTCAAATTTTATGAATAAAGATTTAATTTTCTTTATATATTATTTCGAAATAGTAAGGTGTTGATTTGATAAATGTGAAAAGTTATGAGTGAAATGTGCAAATATTTCAAAATAAGCAAGTGGTTATAAAATATTCATTGTTGTCGGGGAATATTCGTTTGGTCGTGGAATATTCTTGTTGTCGGGGAATATTCGTACGACGGCGCAGCTATTTGTGGGCCCCACAATGGAATAACTGTCGGATATAGAAAGTGACAGAAATAACCTTTTTATAAATAAACGATAAAACTGTTACGGTTAAACTGTTGAAATACCCGGTGATAAAAATACAGTAATACGCGTTGTGCACAGTAGTACACGGTATTGCACAGTATTTCGAATTATTGGTTTTTACGTAAGAAGTCACTTACTCAATAATTGTTACAGTAATTACTGTTCAATATTTTATATTATTAATTCAATAATTGCATGATATTTTATTGGTTCAATAATTGCTACGTTGATATTTTCTATCAATAATTGCTACGTTGCTATTTTATATGATTGATTCAATAATTGCTACCATTGATATTTTGTATTATTGATCCAATAATTGTCACTGCACAGTATTTCACATTATCAACTCAATAATTCATATTATTTGAATAATATTTTTAGATAGCATTATTGACAATGTCTAAGGAAGTTCTATCTAGGAGGAGTTATTTAATTGCGCGCCAGTAAGGAGAAATCCTTATCGGAAAGCCCCCTCTTTCCTGGGAACGACTTGGTTATCAATATTGTAGTTCTGTAATATTATTTGTGAATAATTAATTATTGATTTATATGATAAAAAATATTTATTTTGTGGATATAAAAGAAGGAATTAGTGCTAAGGTGTTTTTATCAGTATTTTATTGTGAAAAATCACCATTTTGTGGATTTTGGCCATTTTTGGTTGGGAATTTGGAAAAACTTCCTTCTACAAATTTGTAGAGAATTAAATTTCAATGAAAAGGACATAGAATTCATATTTTTCTGATAAAGGGTTATTTATTATGAATTATTGAAGTTTCAGAATAAGTGTTTGTGGATTTCGGCCATTTTTGGTTGGGAATTTGGAAAATTTTCCTTCTACAAAGTTGTAGAGATTTAAATTTCCTATAGAAAAGATATAGAATTCGTATTTTTCTGATAAAGGGTTATTTATTATGAATTATTGAAGTTTCGGAATAAATATTTTTTTTAAATAAAATGATGGGCCCCATTTTTATTTTTTGTGTAAAATACTGATTTTTGGAGGCTTTGAATGAAATGCAGCAGCCAGGAAAAAAAAATCAATACAAGTGTGCTCCGTGGTTTCAAAAGTCAATATTGGTGTCTTGGCATTTTCCTATAAATAGGATGGTTAGTTAGAAATGAAAATCACACCAGAATCAGAAAATTTTCTCTCTATAATATCGAGCGTATTTTTGTTAGTATTTTGATACTTTGAGTGTTGCTATTCAGTGCAAGTTTTCTTCAGCCTTATATCCGATATTCCAGTCAGAAGTACTATTTTTTTTAGGTAAAGGATGATATTTTCTTTCGTAAATGATGTTATTCTTTTCAATATCATTATACCAAAATATTTTCATAGATTTTATTATGAAATTCTTACTTTTTTCGTCGGGTTACTATTCACGTATACGACACTATTCACGAAAAAATTAAATTTTCTTCTATATGTCCAAGTTGCTTGTTAAGGTTCCTATCTTTGATTAGATCCAAGTTTTGAGCTCTATTCTTGAATTTTGATCCACAAAGTATTATTATGGAGTATTTTTGAACTTGAATAAACTAAAATGCAAATCCTTAATCTTTGTTCTTTATCTCACTGGATTCGTTATTTATATTATTTTTCATCATCCCTCAGTCCTAAATGGTGATATAACTGAATATCTTTGGCCTGTAGAGCAAAGATGAATGATTACCTGATGAATATCTTTGGCCGTAGTGCAAAGATGGACAGGTGTTGAGATGAACATAACCAACTGGTGATACAAATGAATATCTTTGGCCGTAGTGCAAAGATGAATATTTGATTCGAGATGTATATTGATTGATGTTACAGGGATAAAATATTGATGATGGACTTTAAAATCATAGAAGATAGTAGATTTCATTCACTACTTAACTCTTCTAATGAATTGTTATTTCCGCTGCGAATATTGATCTAAAACTTGTTGTCAATAATATTTTATCTGAATTGTTAAAGACTAATGATAATTTATTTTCCATTATCTTCGTCATAATATTCTTTACTGGGCTAGTTGAGCTGACCCTTTTAGTCTATTGTCCTCTTCAGGAAATGAGAATGTCGCAGGAACTAGTCGGGGGACAGAGTGATGGTCCGAGTTAGAGCAGTAGTAGTCCTCACTATTTCTAATAAATAGTGTGATAATAATTGTAATGAGGACTTAGTTTGAATGTTAATATTTTTTACCTATTTGTATTGACACTCACAGTTGTGTGGTAGTATTTTGCACGACCGTGTGATATAAAAGATTGTATTTGAATTCTGTACCATGTATTTGGCGACTCAGAATGGGTTGGGTTGACTGGACCTATTCTGGGGGCGTCACAACAACTTGCTTACTTTATAAAATTTTAATATATCACACATAACTATCACATTTATCAAATCCACACTTTACTATTTAAAATAATATATAAAAGAAACTAAATCTTATTTATAAAAAGTTGGGGTCTTACACTAAGTCTTGACAATTCGGTCACTAAGATCAGGATCCTCTAACCCCAATTCGGTCACTAAGACCAGGATCCCTCGACCCTAATTCAGTCACACAGACCAGGATCCACCGACCCCAATTTGGTCTCAGAAACCTGCACTACAAGAAAATGGTCTAACGACGACCATCAATTTCAGCGACCGCCCTCTACGGTCGCTGATAGTAGTAATAGCGACCGTCCTATGCGACTGCATTTGAATTTAATCGCTAGATTATATCAGTGGCCGCACGCTTTCTCTTAGCGATCGCTAGTATGAATTTCCCGCCCTAAAATTGGTGTGAAATGTTGGCGCAGAGGTTTTGTGCGACCACTCACTATCAGCGACCGTTCCAGCGGTCGCTAATACATCCACATCATTAAAAAATCAGCTACCACATGTGGTTGCTGATGGCGGTCGCTGATTCTCTTTAATCTAATCAGGTTCAGGCATTCGCTCGACACAGCAGCTGAAGAAAAAAAAGAGGGAGAAGAGGGAGCAGGGGTAAGAGAAGAGGGACCCGCCACCATCGCCGTCTCCCGCCACCATCGCCGCCGTCGACGCCTTCACCGCTGTCGCATTTTAGGTAAGATTTCGTCATATCCTACAAAAAATATTGGGTTTGATTCTTGTAAATAGATACAATTTGAAAGAGAAATGTTATTCTATCAATATGATATGATAATAGTAGTAGTGTCTATTTTGTCATTGTTTCATGGTGGTAGTTTAAACTACGGCTTCATTTGTGTATGGATACAATCAAATTAATCCCTAATAATATATCATTCTAAAATTATAGGATTATGCGCAAAAAATTAACCAAAATTTTTATCCTGGAGCACAGAGTCAGAGAGAGTACTATACTAAAAATAAATAAGCCAAGTGAAGGTCCGCCTTCTAGGACATGAGTCATTCTTTTTATAATTACAATTTTATCCTTATTATTTCATTAAATTCTTTTTATTTTGACGAATAACTAATAGATTTCATTTCTTTTTAAAAAAAGCAAAAAAAAAGAAAAAAAAGAATGAAATCACCTTTCGTAACTTATCCAACTATTGACTATGCAAATAGAATAAAGACATATATAAGTAATAAAGGTTGGTAGGTGTAGGCAGTTGAATTTAAAGTGGCTAGGGACTCGTCGAGGTATCGACTGGCTAAATCCAAAGACCTAGTGGAGTTTAATAAACTAGAGTTATTTTATGTGAAACTGTTTAATTTATCATAATGTAATATGAGTTCAATAATGCGATAGACTAGGCCTGTTCATCGGTTATTCACCAAATCGGACCGAACCAGTTACCGAATGTAGTTAGAATTGCATACAAAAATCGGTACCGGTTAAACCGGTATACTGAATCGATAAACCGGTTCTAACAAGTATGCTCAAGTCATATGCTTACAAGTATGCTAAAATATTAATCAGATTCTAACAAGTATGCTCAAGTCATATGCTTACAAGTATGCTTAAATGTAAGTCATATGCTTACAAGTATGCTCAAGTATTCTTAGAGAGCTTGTCCATGTTATACATTAATAAGCTCATATTGTTTGTAGTAGGTACCGTCGTATCATGGACCTCTATTCAGACCGTAGTTGGATGAAACGACGAAAGTCAAGTGCCCATATAGGTGTTATAGCTGAATTTAGAGCTGGTTGCCAAGTGTTATTGGCGTATGCGTATAGTAACCCGGAATGGGTGAATGGTCAAAACAAGATAAGATGCCCTTGTTTGATGTATAAGAATGCTAAATTATATAGACAGAGACGTGGTAAACTATCATTTACTTGTTTCTGGGTTCATAAAAAATTACGAAGAATGCCGGTGGGCACATGGGCAGAGAAGAGATGGTGGCATCACAGAAGTACACAATCCAGGCAGCAGTACTCATCGTATGAATGAAATGGTTCATGATATTGCAGGGGCAGATTTTGATTGGGAACAAGGCAGAGAGAAACCTATGAATTCTGATGCCAAAGCCTTCTTTAAGTTGTTAGACGAGGGTAGCGAGTCATTGTGGCATGGTTGCACCAAACACACTACATTGTCTGCAGTGGCGACATTACTTAACATCAAGGCTGATCACAACTTGAGCCATGAGTGTTTTGAGTCTCTCTTGAAGGCCATTAAGAGTATGTTTTCTAACGGTGAGAAATTATTTGATAACTATTACTATTGTAAGAAAATAGTGAAGAAGTTGGGTCTTGGATACCAAAAGATCGATATATGTCTCAACGATTGCATGTTATTTTATAAGGAAAATGAACAGATGACCCGTTGCACGTTTTGCAGTTATGATCGGTTTAGGCCTAATAAAGAGGGTGTGACTACAAAAAAATCAAGTTTACCATTTAAGATTTTAAGGTATATTCCAATTACACATCGGCTAAAAAGATTGTACATGTCTTCAAGAACAGCTAAACATATGAGTTGGCATGCGAAATCTTCAGCTAAAGATGGAGAACTAAATCATCCCGCAGATGGGCAGGCTTGGAAAGATTTCAACTTAGCACATCCTGGGTTTGCATTGGAACCTAGAAATGTGAGGCTTGGATTGTCCACTGATGGTTTCAACCCGTTCAACCACTCAACTGTTCCGTATTCCTGATGGCCTGTGATTGTTACTCCGTGCAACTTGCCTCCTTGGATGTGTATGAAACAACTATATTTGTTTCTGTCACTCATAATTCCTGGTCCTAAGAGTCCTGGAAAGAACCTAGATGTTTACTTGAGACCTCTTATAGACGAGTTGAAGGTATTGTGGGAGGATGGAGTACAGACTTGGATTGTTGTAACAAAAACAAATTTCAATCTTAGGGTAGCGGTTATGTGGACTATAAGTGACTTCCCAGCTTATGGTATGTTAGCTGGATGGAGTACGCACGAGAAGTTGGCTTGTCCGTATTGTATGGAGCATACAAAGTCTTTCAATCTATCAAAATATTCCCACCTGGTTTTTTTGACTCCATGGAGGATTTGCAAATACATCTTCCCTATGAAGCTCGTGTTGGGGGTCTAGTTCAATATAGATGGTTGTACCCTTTCGAGAGGGTGATGGGAAACCTTAAGAGGAAGGTGAAGAATAGAGCTTATGTCGAGGGGTTGATATGTGAGGCATACAGCTTCGATGAGATATCTACGTTTGTCTCAGACTATTTTCCAGACGAAGTCTTGACAAAGGCTAATCGAGTCTCGAGACATGATGATGGGGGCAATGTTGAGCTAAATGGTCGGCTTTCTATATTTTGTCTATCGGGTCGTGCTTATGGAAAAAGGGAAGCGCATATTCCTCTCTGAGCCATAATTACATGCTGCACATACTTACATTCTTCTCAATTGTGAGGAGATTAACGGATTTATGAGATACACATGTAATATAAAACTTTATTCCTCGCTTTCTATTAAAATGCAATGACATACATTTCCAATATGTTAATATTTATAAAATTGTATAGATCATACGATGACGAGTTAAAAGTGAAGCATCCCGACATAACTGATAAAGATATTCAAATCAGTCGTGATCAAAAATTTGCAGTTTGGCTAAAGGACAAAGTAAGTTAAGTTAATTAAGCAAGACATATATATAATCCATTAATTTATGACTTCATTTAATGTAATAGAGTTTGTGTAGGATTTTACTGAGGGAATGATTTTGGATAATGTACAAGCCCTAGCTATGGGCCCAGACAGGGACCAAGTCAGCCGCAATGGTTATAAAATAAATGGTTGTGAATTTCATACAAAGACATATGCTCGCAGTAAAAGAACAACGAACACTGGAGTTTGTGTCCAAGGAGATTGTTATAATGAGCTTGGTCGTGCCTTTTTTGGAGAGTAGGAAGAAATTATAGAGTTGTCATACAAAGGCACTTATGGGGGTCAAATTGTGATGACTGAGATTTTTGTAATTTAAATTGAATATTTATTGAATTACATAAATATTTTTCGATGATTTAATTATTGAGTTAAATAATTAATTGATGAATTTATAGTAGATTAATTTAATTATATGTGTTACATTGATTAAATTAATGTGGAAAATTTTTTATATTCAATGATGCATTTAATTGAGCTTAATTGATTTAATATATTAATTAATAAGCATAATGTTATTCTAATTAATTTAATAATTAATTAGAGAATTAATAATTTGACATAATTAATAAATAAGAATTTTAATTATGTGACTAGGTGATTTAATGTGGATTTATGCTATTTTTATTTAATTGATGTAAATAACAATATTTGATTAAATTGGGTGTGACATTAATTAACTATACAATAAAAGCTTTAATTAAATTAAATGGAAAGGAGGAATAAGGGACAAACAAACAAAGCCTTATTGGGGGTTGAGGTCAGTTAACCCATTATAGGATTAACTGACGACCCATGACTCCACTACTATTATATACGTATATGCATATTAGACCTTATAGCTTATATCTTATATCTTATATCATATACGTATTATTATTATTTTCATCAGAGAATCTGAGAGAGAAATTGTGAGGAAAATAGTGAATTGAAGAAGAATTAGTGAGGGATCATCATCCTTGAATCATCTTAACAAGTAGAAAGGGTAAATTCTTCAAACTAAACTCTTAAGTTCATGCTCATATACCTTCTCCATGAAAGTTATTTTAGTTCTCTGTAAAGTGAGTTTGATGACCAATTTGTTAAGAAATTGATTATATATGTTTATTGGCATGTATAATCCAATTCTATATGATTTGTATGCGAATTAGAGTAATTAAAATCATGAATATATGCTTTAATTAAAGATTTGAAAAGTTACAGAGTTTTCCATTTACGTGTTTTAAAATTCTCTGAGAATGAGAAAATTTATATTTGTTCATGATATGGCTATATATATATATATATTAATTGATGTTCATAACATGTTGTATATCATATATGCATAAATTACAGTGGTTAATTTCATGTAATTATTTGGTAATTAAGATTTTCAAAGTTTCAGAACATAAGAATGGCCCATATGGCCCTTATGTACCAAATTTACATACCTTACACGTTTATTTAACTTAAATTGATGATGTAATATAATTATACACGTTTAAACGAATAAAACAGAAGTTAAACGAACAGATTCGGTGTTATAACGAATTCGTAACGTTGAATTTCTTGTTTTTCTTTCAAAACTTTATAAAGTATGAAAAACAGTGAATTTGATTGCTATAACTTGTGTAATTACGTGATTTAGAATGCTAAGATCATGCTATAAATGTTGTATAGTGTTTCTTTGAAGTCCATACTTCATAGGTAGCAATTAAATTGTTGTGGTAGCATTAAATGGTGAATTCTGGGCCTGGTTCTCTGTTATTTGTGAACTGCAGATTCTGAAACTGGCGTGTGGAGCTGCAGCGCCAACTTTAAGCCTAAGAGTGTGGCTGCAGCGCTAGTGGAGCTGCAGCGCCAACTTTAAGCCTAAGATTGGGGCTGCAGCGCTAGTGGAGCTACAGCGCAATTTTTAGTTCAAATGGTGAAGCTGCAGCGCCACTTGGCAGATTTTGCCCAGAAATGAGATTTTAATTGTTCAAGTCCAGGAAATGTAATTGTAACCTAATCTAATGAACATAGAAATGTAATAATTATATAATGAGATGTTAAAATAGATTAGTAACATGCTAATGAAGGTTTTACGTCATTAATTGATGAGTTGAATGAGTACTTAAACTCGTTATTCGTGAAGTCTAATAATGCGTTTAAGAGTTAAGGTTTGTGTATATGGTTGATATAATCAGATTTAGAGTTGAGTTAAATAAAAGAGAATATACTCATGATGCTAGTATTGTTATAGTTAATTGGTATTGTGACTTTAAATGGTATGTAGGATTAATTGGGGAACGTGAATTGTAATTATAGCTTACACACGAGGCAAGTTTCCTATCCTTAAACTTGTTTAATATTTTGCAAGTTCTCTAACCCTAAACTTTTCTTGAGCAAGTATTCTATCCCTAACTCGTTATCACTAAGCAAGTTCCTTATCTAAACTCTTTAAATTGAATAAGCGTTCTATTCCTTATTCTTATGTCAAGCAAG
Organism: Panax stipuleanatus; assembly: GCA_020205555.1. NCBI lineage: Eukaryota > Viridiplantae > Streptophyta > Magnoliopsida > Apiales > Araliaceae > Panax > Panax stipuleanatus. The sequence continues at coordinate 46,235,905 of CM035120.1, forward strand.
TTACTAAATTCAAAGTTATTATTCAATTTGAATATCATTTATTGCTGAACCTTGTAAGACTAGCGAACCCTTATTGATTCGACTAGTCCATAGTTGATGAGCGTTCTAAATTCTAGAACTATTATTGAACCTATCCAAACCAAATTTCCTTTGGTGCGGACTCTGATGTCAAACTGAGATGAACAACCCTGTAGGGGATTATTTACGCTTTAGCGTTGAGATATTGCGCACAGTATGGTACTAAGAGCTGATCCCCCTAAGTACGAGAAGTAGAGTCCATAGTCTTATGACTGTTAAAGGTTTAAAGTATAAACACTTTACAACCTAGGACATAGTTCAAGGTCTTATGACCCACAGATGTTCTTTTGATTCCCATATTCACTCTTGATTCAAAATTTGAGTTTCTTATTCAGAAGTCTTTGATTCACTAGCATGTTATTATATTGTTGTTATATTATTATACTTGTGGGCAATTGTGCTCACTCTTGCGTAATAATAACATTATAGTTAAGAACGAAAGGTCTGAAGAGCCTTCTACTAGCAAAGGCAAGGGCAAGGTCAACAAGTGATGAAGACTTGTTGTTTATTTTATATGTTTATATTTCAGCTTTATGTTAAAGTTGTGTAAGACTATTTATTTGTTTATGTTCCGCACAGATGTTTAAGGTTAGTATGACCTGGGATTGATGTATTTATATTCAGATGTTGTAACCCCATAAGAGGAGGATTTATTCCTATCTATTGCATGGTTTGCATTTATTATGGGTAGATAGATAGATGATATTTGTACAGTGAACACCAAATTCCGTGGAATTGAAGTACTCGAATTTGGGGGTGTCACACAAATTAACTTGTTCAAGTGTCGTTGGTTTGATTCAGAAAAAGGGATACGTGTTGACAGACATGGAATCGTCGATATTAACCTCCATAGGTCTACGTACGCCAACGAACCGTTTGTGTTGCCAACTCAAACAGTAAAAGTATACTACACTCCTAGTCCTGTTAGGAAAAGGGATAGACCGCCTGCAGATTGGCAAGTTGTAATTCATACTCTCGCGCGCAGTCGTGTAGAAGTAGTAGTTGGGGAGATCTACCAAGAGGAGATGCTTCATAGACCTACCATAATAAATATGGAGGACGACAATGAAGTAATCCAGTTAGAGGGTGGAGATAAACCTAATGAATTGAATCCTGAGTCAATACTTGTGCCAGATGATGTTGATACTGAGGATGAAGAGTTATTAACTGAAACTGACATTAAATCTGAAGAAGTAGATGGTTATAAATCTGTAATGCATATACAAAATGATTCTGACTCAGACATCGATTAAAAAAATAAAATGTATGTTTAGTATTACATGTTCTTTATATCATTGTCATGTTTATGTACTTAACTATTTCATGCAATTTCCTGTCATTATTGTCATTTTAATTAAAATTTTAATAACCTCTTGAAATTCTTATTTGTAGATGGCTTCTGAACCAGCGCAGAAAAAGCGCGGCTTGGGGGCCTAATCAAGTGCCAAAGGCCCCTGCTAATCTAGATGACCGGATTCTCATTCAGATTCGTCCTCCTCCGGACAACATGTACGTTCACATCATTTATATATAATTGTTTTATATTTTCATTGTTGTAGATATATAATAATGTAAATTTCTTTAAATATTATAATAAATCTACTTATCTTTAATATAAATTGTTGTATATTGTAGTGATTTTACAGATAATAAGATAGTTAAGTGCATTGCACAACTATGCTTACAGAACTGGCCTACGCTAGTGATTACGTGGGCGAACACACCTATCGCCCACAAGGATGCAGTATGGGCTGAATTTCATGTATATTTTTTTTAATTCTTACATATAATATAATTAATAAACTAATATTGTTTAGTAGTGTTGGATTACATGTTAATAACACCGTTTTATTAATATTATTATTGTTGTTTTATTTGTAGAAAAGGTATAGGTAGGAAGACACGCAGACATCGGTAATACAAACACTGTTCTGGCAGAAGTGTGTCGTCCGCACCAAACATAACTTGAACAAAGAACGACAAAAACCCATACATAATGCATCGATCGACCATCCAGGGCAGGGAGAAGAGTACATACACAAGAATAGTCCCTGGTGGTGCACCCAGTCCATATGGGCTGAGATGTGTTCCCAATGGAGAGCTGAGAGCTGGGTGAAAAGACGAAAAACTGCCACCACTAACAGAGTCTTGGGTGTACCTGATGGAGAAAAGGCAAAAGGCACCTACAAGAGCTGTAGTATATCACAGGTGCAGTATATTACTGCCACGGTACGTCTCATTATAGTAAACTTGTGAATTGGTTTTATTTTTTTATATGTTTACAGTTATGGTTTGCATACTTGGGATTTTTACATATATAGTAATATCAAAGTATGCTTTGTATAGGAGTCTCAGTCTCAAGGTCAGCCTATCCATTTGCTGGATGTGTACGTGGCCACTCGTGATGGACTGCCTGAGGCTATCAAGATAGCGAAAAAAAGTTTTGGCAACTTTGATGTTGTTTGTAAAGTTTTACGTCATTCTTTAATTTCCTTCATTTATTTTTAACTATGTAATTGTTAACCTGCTGACAGGATACTTATAAGAGTTTATTGAACGAGCGCTATTTTGAAGGCACGCCACGTCCGCCGATTGATCAAGAATTATGGGAGAGGGCGTCTGTTGTGAAGAAAAACTACGTCAAAGGCCAAGGACAACGACAACGCCCAACCTTCAGTGGCTCAGGCAGCTCTACTACCTAGTCTTCACAGTCATCGAGTCATCCAGCTATTCATACTCTTGCTGATTGTGTGAGAGCTATATGTTGAGATCGCGATCTTCTTCATATACTGGGCGGGCATCTAGCGGCTCTGAGTCCTGATGAGTTAGATGCTGCAGTGGCGGCCGCAGCAACACAGCATGCGGATGACAATGAGGTAATCTTATTAATTACTTATTACAGTCAAGTTAATTAGTTACTTACATATATATATATATATATATATATATATATATAATACATATATTGTTGTGTGTACTTGGTTATATTTAAATGATTCTTATTATTTAACTTTCACTCACTTTACTTTGCATAAGTAATACTAGTATCAACATATATACTATATATGTAACTTGTCTTACACTTTTTGTTAATTACAGGATCATACAAATTTGGACGATGATGCATGACGACCTAGGCTTGCCTGCTTTCTAGATATTTCAGCCTTGTACTTTTATATTTATTCTATGGACGAATGTATATATGTTACTTAAAACATTAGATTTGTATATATTTCTTCAGCTCATTGGTTTATTACTTTATGTTGTGTTGGGTTATCATGTGTTGGCGTATGGATGTTTATATGTACTGCTTTCTATTTGGTTTATTACTTTATATTGTGTTGGATTATCATGTAATGGTGTTGGGATATATATAAAGCTTGGTTGGATGTTTATATATACTGTTGTCTGTTTGGATATAAAGTAGGTACAAAACAGGTGTAGTTTTTTTGGGAATTCCATAAAACAGATAATTTTTTTTAAATTTAGTATCAGCGACCGCAGGAGGTCGCTGATGAGCATTAGCGACTGCTTCATTTGTCAGGGTATCAACGACCGGCTCGGTCGCTAATGGTGGTCGCTGGTATGTGGTCCACGTCAGCCTCAGCCCCTGGCCCATGCTTACTCAGATTAGCGACGGCTACGGTCGCTAATAGCGGTTGTCGATTTGTCGATCGCTAATAGTCATCGCTGATGTGTATCCTAGCGACCATATTATATGCGACGGGTATCAGCGATCGTATGCGATCGCAGATAGTGATCTGCGACTAGTCCCGGTAGCGAAAAGGCGGTCGCTGGTAGGCCTTTTTCTTGTAGTGCAGGATCCACCGACCCTTCTTCCTGTTTGTTGAAGTGTTAGAGGTGCTGCTAAGATGACTTGATTTCTCTTCATCTTATGATACTTAACAGCATTGTCGATCATCTTGTTGATGTTTGACAAACTCTGTTGTTAAAGCTTGACCCCTTCTGATTTTTAGCAGCTCTTTATGATCATTGTTGATGAGTAGCTAAGTTGTTCAATTATTCTCTTTCTTCTTTTGAGTTTAGCAGCTTTGAACACCTTTTGGATCGTAGACTTCTGCTCTACGTCTTCAGCTGGTTGACTCTGGGTGTTCCTGGTGAAATGTAGAGTAGTACTTGAGATTAACTTTTTGGATCTGCAACTCTTATGTTATAAACATCAACTTCATGGCTTCTTCATGCTTTGACTTTTATTGCTGCCATGTCTTCTATTTCCTTTGCTCTGCGGCTCTGGCTCAATTGCTCTTCAGCATTCTAGCCCTTTGTCTTTGGCTCTGCGGCTCTGACCTATCCATAAAATCATCAGCTTCTTGTAATCTGATGAGGTGCTGCCAAGATTGCATTTCAATCTCCTTCTCTTTTGTACTTGGCAGCCTTTGTTAGTTCTTAGAGGGCACACAATAGATCTAGAAGGGGGGGTTGAATAGACCCTTTTTTTTAAATCTTTTCCATTTTATTTTGTATTGCTAAGAAATTAGCATATAACAAATATAAGAATCATTTCAAGCACAACAGAATAAGTTAAAGATCCCCTTCATAACTATCTTGTTAACCATTGTTCTAGAATTAGTTTATGTGTAAGTGATCATTGCATTCATAGCAGTTATAGCAGTTATAGGTACATAATGTAAATAACAGAATGTAAAAGACACAAGGGATTTTAAGTGGTTCAAAGACTCAAGCTCCTAATCCACTCTTCTGCTTCAACAAGCAGGGAATCCACTAAGGAAGTTTTTACATTTGAATCTCTACAATTCCTTCAAGGTCAGCAGCCTTGGAACTTCATTTCTCTACGAACTCTTCAAGTCCAGCAGACTTGGAACTCCAGTTCACTAATAACTCTTCAAGGCCAGCAGCCTTGGAACTTCAGTTCACTAAGAACTCTTCAAGGCCAGTTGCCTTGGAACTTTCTTTAGTCCCTCGGACAAGGACCCCTCAGGCCCTGGCTTTGTTTATGTTGTTGTTGGTGCTGAGCTGCTAAGATGACTTGAAGCTTTGTTCATCCTTTGGTGCTTAGCAGCTTGGTGTGATCTTCTTTGGATTCTGCATCGAGACTGAATCACCATTGGACAGATCGCTAAGATGTTCTTGAAGCTTAACATCGTTGAGTACTTAGCAGTTCATTTCTTCTTCTTTGGTGCAGCTGATCTTTTGGTTGATGCTTGTCTTCATCTGATCTCTGCTTGCATCCTTTCTCCACTGGGTTCTGCTAATTCTTTGAGCTTTTGGTAGACTTCGTCTGGCACTTAGCATCCCCTGAACCTTGCTTGACTGATGTGCAGATCTGATTCTTCATCTGATGCTACATCTGTTCTTCTTCAGCTTTTGGTAGTTCATGGTGATTCATAGAGTGGTTTTTTGAATCTTATTTCTGATCTGCCACTTTTTTGAATGCTATCTTCTTGGCCTTCTCAACTTTCAGCTTAGCTGCCATTCTGATTGGCATTCTCATTGTTGTTGAGAGAAGCCTTTATCTGTTAAAGCTCTTTTCTTAGCTTGCTTCACTTCTATCTTCGTAATCTCACTGCCACTGAGACGTATTCTATTTTAGCTCTGTAGAACTCGTAGAGTCAACAACTTATTATCCCAATAACTCTTCAACTCAGCAACCTTTCATCTTTGAAGCTTCAGCTGTTAAATACCCTTCCATAAGCTTCCCGTTGGAATATAGCCGTTGGGAGCTATTTGAATTGCTTCGCAGATCTCGAGTTATTTGGTGCAGACTGCTGATGTGACGTGATAGCCCCTTTTTGACTTTTCTGACACAGCAGTCTACTATTTCACCTACCACTTCAAAGATGTCACTTTAACGCGTCAGGTTGGTAGTCACCTTTATTTCTTCTCTCTGACTCCTCGATCAGAACATCAGGAGTTAGTCCTTCTGCATCGATGCTCTCAATCAGCAACGTTCGAATATCAGTCTTCATATTGAGACGTTTCCAAGGCTTCAATATTCAGATGACCGAGCTCCACAATTCTGATGCAGATGACCTTGAACTTGATCGTAGTTTGTCTGATGAATGTTGCTCGTTGACTAGTGAGACACCACTACGATTCTGAAGAGTATTCTTTAGATTTGCAATGCTGAACCTCGCTTCCTTCAGTCATGCAGTGTTTCAACACTTCTGCTTTCCTTGACTTTCATCAGGAACTGATAACTTGTCTGAATGCTTTGGCCCTTCTGAATTAGAAGACTCATTTGATTAGGCATACTCAGCTCTCTTTCTCCTTGTGATCTCCCGTTCACCTATCATCAATGGTCTGACCCATGCTTAATCTCCTTTGTCTGTTCTTCATAAGGTTGGCCAGTATCTCTGTGTAAACTGCATCAGTTCCTACTTCTCATCTGGCAAGCACTACGATCATGGTCACACCCAAAATCGTTGTCTTCTGTTTCTCTTGACAGCTATTGCATTGCTGACTTCCTCTTGTCAGTCACTTCATCTGAAGTCTTCTTACTATTACTTGAGGAAGACTTCTCCTGAATGGCTTCACTACTCAATCAGGATGCTGATTGAGTTGGTGCTTCGATTTTTTGTTTGCTTCCAGGCTATTCGGTAAGTGCTCTCTGGCTTCCTTTAGGTAGATTGTATCTTTACAGCTCTGACGAGAAGCTACATCTTTGGATACTTTGGGAGTGCTCATTTGTTGAGAATCATTTTATCTCTATAATTCTTCCTTGGTGTTGTGAGCACTTGCTTGACTCTGTCAAAGCCTTTGTTCTGCAGACTACTGATCTTGCATTGGTTTTGCAGACACTACGACTCCGAGAGCAGATCATACGACAGACTACGATTTCTGCCTTAGCACTTGTTGTCCTTGTCTGATCTTGCTCGACTACGATTTCTGCCTCTTGATATGATCAGTAGACTCCACGACTTCATGTTTGGCCCATAATTCTTGACTTGGCTTTGGCAGGCGCTCGGTAGACGCTTAGATAGGCTGTCTCTATGATTCTGAACATGACTTTCTTAGCAGACTAAGGCTTCGAGAACGTTCTTCTCGACACACTACGATCCTACCTTGTCTCTCCTTGCAGACTACGAACTCCGAGAGCTACTATCCTTGTAAACTACGATTCTGCCTTGATAGACTCCGAGTCTTCCTTGTCTCTCCTGGCAGACTACGAAGGCTGGTGTAATGCTCGACGATCAGACATGCATATCTATTACATTGTATAAGATCAACCTAACAAGTTTGATCTTTCTATTTTTAGTCCTTGTACATCATATTCTTTTGAAGAACTTTACGAAGCTGTTTTGTTCATGTAGGATCAACCTAACATATTTGATCATTTTAGTCTAAGTCCTTGTACATATATTCCTATTATCTATTCAAGGACTTTACAGCTTATATCAATACAGACATATTTGCATATTCATTCATTATGATCATAATCAAATCTTATATAAATAGGAATAACATTCTCACGCTTCTTCCCAGCTTATATCAGTGCATATATATGAGATGAATGAATCTTAATATATAGTGAGCACCAGTATTTCTAAAATAGATAATCATGAATGTCATTGATGAAAATATGGAATTACATAAAATATGACACTCTACATCCTGGATCCAGAACATACCTATATAGCTAGAAATATACCTTTTCTGCTTCATTTTTCGCTCCATGTATGTCTCCAGGATGTTTGTTGATCAGCTACTCAATTTTCTTTTCTTCTTCAGTCTGCTCCCCTTCAGATGCATGCTCCATTGCTTCATCTTTGTCTTGCTCTTTCTCTAGCTCAGATGCATGCTTTTCTTCTTTATCTTTTGCTTTATCTTTCTCTTGATCTGGCTCCCCCTCAGATGATGACACACTTGCTGCTGCTGCTTGAATCTTCTTCTTCTTCTTTGCTTTTCTGCTCTTGCTCTTCTCTTTAGTCTTCTTCATTCTTCTCTCTTTACTCTTCCTTGAGTGTCTCTTTTCTCCCCTTTTTTGTCATTAATCACTTGAGAAAGCTGTTGGACATTTGTCATAAGCTGCTCCAGCAGATAAGACGAGTTGCCAACCTCAATCTTGAGTTCTTGTTGGCTTAGCTCCAGCTGCAGGCAGAGATTCTGATTTAGAGAGTCAATCTTGTTAGAGAGAGACAGGATTTGATCTGCACTAGCCTTCTAAGCTCGTAGAGCTTCTTCTTTCTGATCATTCATAGCCTTCAGATAGATTTGATCTCTCCCTTTGAACTTGAGAGATATATCTAATAGTGTGTCCTGAAATTTGTTGTGAAGCTTACTGTTTCCTTCTTCTGACAGGATCTTAGCTTCATCGGTAAGGAGAGACATCTTCTCAGCCAACTCTTCAGAGTTCCTTAGTAACTCTTGCTTCTAAAGAGTTTGGACATTTGGTTGAACAAACTCCTGTTGAACAGTTGGTTGGACTCTACGATTCTCACTCTTGGACAGACTTTCAAATGTAGAGAGAATCTGATAGAACGTTGAGTGCCAATCACTGTTAGAGGATGAAGGAATATCAGACACTACTGCTTGGGTAGAATACAGCTTCTCAGGCTTAGCTTGATCAGCTTCAATGGTGGAGTGAAGTGACTCTACGATCATAGACTTTGGTATGATCCTTCTGTCATCTGACCCTACTCTACAATCGTCGGGAATGTAGTGGTTGCCAGCATGTCGATAGATCCTGAAGTGAGATTGATCTTTGATCAGCTGTGTTACAAATTTCTTTGCCCTTGGAAAGTTCTGGGCCACTAGCTCCAGATTGGGAAGATGAGAGAAGCACCATGTGAAGTAGCTATTGTCACCAGTGATAGATGCCTTTACCCATGGAATTTGAGGATAAAACCACCTTATTGCATGAGCCTTGATTTCAGGATCATATATCAGAGTTGAAGTATCCACCCTCATAGACGTGAGAGTGTTGAGTAGATTTGCTATGGTCATCTTCACTATATTCAGCCTTTCATTTCCATGGTTAATCCATTGGCTTGGAAGTACATCTAGTGATCCATCATCAACTTCCACCACTATCCTTTTCTTGAGGCGAACAGGAGAAGGGATATGAACATCTTCTGGCACTTCTTCCTCAGAACTGGAGTCTTCTTCACTTTCTTCCTGTTCTGACCTGGAGTCAGACTGGTGCATACTTCCTTTAACTGACTCATCAGTATATTCCTGTATTTGATCATCATCTTCATTACCTTCAGCAGAGCTAGCCTTGGCAGACTTGTTGGGCACTTCATGCTCTGCAATCTCTAGTCTTTTGCTAATTGATCTTGCAGACATTTTCTTCCTTTTGCCCTTAGCATCTTCTTCCTTTGATTCAATCTCAACATCACTGAGTTCAATGATTGTTGTAGAAGATTCTCCTTTCTTCTCTAGAAAAGATCTAGAAAGCAATCTGTTGCTCTTTCTTTTCCTAGGGGGTTCAACTACAGGAGATTCATACTTCTCTTTATCTTTAGATTTTGAAGCTCCTGAATCATTAGATGAGCTTCTTTGGGGTTCAGCAACATGAGCAGATAATTCTTCTTCGGACTTTAAGTCCCTTGAAGTAGCAGAGGAACTCCTTGGACTTTCAGCAGTGGGAGATCCAATTGCTTCAGCTTTCGACCCTTCCTCATCAGCAGAATGGCTACTTGAGGATTCATTCACATATATCTTAGTTCCCTTTTCTTCTTCTGAATCTACACTTTCCTTTTCAGCAGACAGACTTCTTTGGGGAACTGATCTTGACTTCTTCACCACCTTAACTTTCTTCTTCAAGGGCCTTACAGACTTGGTCTCTGGAATGATTGAGTTCTCAGAGTGTGATAGCTCCTCCTCCACAGCACTTACCTTCCTCTTCTTCGTAGTGCTCTTACTACTGCTGCCATGTGTCACTAGCCTTTTGTTTTCCATTGGGTTCTTCTTCCAGTTTACAAACAGCTTAGGGGATAACACCTTTTGACTGTTTAGGACTTCACCCTCATCATCCTTGATCTTATTCTTCAGTTTCTTCGTCAGAATGATGCTAAGGAACCTCCCATAAAACACCTTTATTAGTGGTTTGTTAGTTGATGTAGCGCCCCCAAATCCGGGTACATTTTACCTCGGACCTGGTACGTTACGATACATCATTTATATAACTACTGCGGAAGATATAAACATAAATTGTTTATACAATAAACTTTTACACATAATCCCCAAGGTCGGTAACCTTAACTTAATACACATATTCATATTCTACATGACTTACAATGTCATCTGCCACCAATACTATTACAATTTTAACTGCAACACAATCTAATTCTGGAATTTGTCTTTGTCTTTGCCTGTATCCGAAGTTTCGTCATAATCTGAAAGTTTTATCATGATATAGCAAGGGTGAGCAATAAGTTTGCCTAGCAAGTTTAAGTTGAAATGAAGATATATCATGATGGAAAAGAATAGTAAGCTAACAAGCTTTCAATAATGTAATAATTGTGAAAGAACATGAATCAATTTACATAACTGAATGACCGAGACAATAATGATGAATGGCCAACAATGAACATGGACAAATTTAACTGAACCAAATGGTAAGGAAGGTGATCAGCCTTTCATACCTGATGAACATATGCAACATGCACAACGTGCGAATCAATAATCAAAGATGTGGTGTAATCAACAATGATTAACCACGGACATGCTTTACAATAACAACTCGAGTTTGAGTTAGGAAAATTTCTCAATAAAAGAGTATAGGAACTTGCTTAATAAAAGTATAGTTCAGGAACTTGCTTAATAAAAGTATAGTTCAGGAACTTGCATGTACCGTCGATTACTACTACACAATCTAATTAAACTTCAGTTGAAAGACCTATGATTAATAATATCGATCTCTCAATTAGAATAATATCATAACATATATTGTGACGCCCCCCAGAATAGGTCCACCCAACCCATTCTGAGTCGCCAAATACATGGTACAGAATTCAAATACAAACTTTATATCACACGGTCGTGCAAAATACGACCACACAACTGTGAGTGTCAATACAAATATGTACAAAATATTAACATTCAAACTAAGTCCTCATTACAATTATTCTCACACTATTTATTAAAAATAGTGAGGACTACTACTGCTCTAACTCGGACCATCACTCTGTCCCCCGACTAGTTCCTGCGACATTCTCATTCCCTGAAGAGGACAATAGATGAAAAGGGCGAGCTCAACTAGCCCAGTAAAGAATATTATGACTAAGATAATGAAAAATAAATTATCGTTAGTCTTTAACAATTCAGATAAAATATTATTGACAACAAGTTTTAGATCAATATTCGCAGCGGAAATAACAATTCATTAGAAGAGTTAAGTAGAGAATGAAGTCTACTATCTTCTATGATTTAAAAGTCCATCATCAATATTTTATCCCTGTAACATCAATCAATATACATCTCAAATCAAATATTCATCTTTGCACTACGGGCCAAAGATATTCATTTGTATCACCAGTGGTCATGTTCATCTCAACACCTGTCCATCTTTGCACTACGGCCAAAGATATTCACCAGGTAATCATTCATCTTTGCTCTACAGGCCAAAGATATTCAGTTATATCACCTTTTAGGACTGAGGATGATGAAAAATAATATAAATAACGAATCCAGTGAAATAAAGGACAAGATTAAGGATTCGTATTTTAGTTTATTCAAGTTCAAGAATATTCCATAATAATACTTTGTGGAGCAAAATTCAAGAATAAAGCTCAAAACTTAGATCCAATCAAAGATAGGAATCTTAACAAGCAATTTGGACAAACGGAAGAAAATTTAATTTTTCCGTGAATAGTGCCGTATACGTGAATAGTAACCCCGACTAAAAAGTATAATGATATTGAAAAGAATAACATCATTTAAGAAAGAAAATAACATCCCTTACCTAAAAAAATAGTACTTCTGATTGGAATATCAGATATAACACCGAAGGAAACTTTCACTGAATAGTAACAATCAAAGTATCTAAATACTCACAAAAATATGCTCGATATTATAGAGAGAGAAGACTTCTAATTCTGGTGTGATTTTTAATTCTAACCTAAGCACCCTATTTATAGAAAAAGCTTAGGATGCCAAAGTAGAATTTTTAATAAAATAATATTTTTTTTAAAATTCCAGCTGCCTCAGCCAAAAGCCATCAGCCACCAGCCACCGGTGGGGCCCACCTCCCATTAAAAAAATATTTATTTTCCGAAACTTTAATAATTCATAATAAATAGCCCTTTTGTCAGAAAAATACAAATGATATGTCATTTTCATAGAAAATTTAATTCTCTACAACTTTGTAGAAGGAAGTTTTTCCAAATTTCAAACATAAATTATCCGAATTTCATAAACGGATGATTTTTCACACCAAAATACTGATAAAAACACATCAACACTAATTCCTTCTTTTATATCCACAAAATAAATATTTTCGTATCATATAAATCAAAAATTAATTATTCACAAATAATATTACAGAACTACAATATTGACAACCAGGTCGTTCCCAAGAAAGAGGGGGCCTTCCGATAAGGACTTCTCCTTACTAGGCGCGCAATTAAATAACCCCTCCTAGACAGAACTTCCTTAGACATTGTCAATAATGCTATCTAATAATATTATTCAAATAAAATGAATTATTGAGTTGATAATGTGAAATACTGTGCAATGACAATTATTAAATCAAAATATCAACGGTAGCAATTATTGAATCAATCATATAAAATAGCAACGTAGTAATTATTGATATAAAATATCAACGTAGCAATTATTGAATTAATAAAATATCATGCAATTATTGAATCAATAATATAAAATATTGAACAGTAATTACTGTAACAATAATTGAGTAAGTGCATTCTTATGTAAGAATCAATAATTCAAAATACTGTGCAATACCGTGTGCTACTGTGCAACACCGCGTATTACTGTATTTTAACCACCGGGTATTTCAACAGTACTAACGGTAACAACTACGCTGTTATTTATAAAAAGGTTATTACTGTCGCTTTCTATATCCGACAGTTATTCCGTTGTGGGGCCCACAAATAGCTGCGCCGTTGTACGAATATTCCCCGACAACAAGAATATTCCACGACCAAACGAATATTCCCCGACAACAATAAATATTTTATAATCACTTGATTATTTTGAAATATTTGCACATTTCACCCATAACTTTTTACATTTATCAAATCAACACCTTACTATTTCAAAATAATATATAAAGAAAATTAAATCTTTACTCATAAAAGTTGGGGTCTTACATATATCACTGCTAAATATAGTCATAGTATAACTTAAACACTTATCACATATCCCTAACAGTCACTAAAGCACATAAGACCCGGTATCAAGTCAAACTATTTCAGTCCGGTTTGATTTTGGTACTATTCCGACGTCCCGATTGCCTTATCAGATAATTATCGAGTCTATTTTAAATAAAACTCTGCTTAAACTCTTCAATATTATTTTAGATAATTTACTTATCAATCATAACATTTTTCAGATAATTATTATCATTTATAATAATTTTTTAATCATTAATATTATTTTTAAATAATTTAAATACCAAATAATTCTATCATCATTAATATTTAATTAAGTTTTCATATTAATGAAATACATGTCACAATATTAAAAGTTATTTATTATAACTCAGAGTATTTTTAATACCTTAATAACATTTTTAAATGATTTTTAAAACATTAAAACTATTTTTACATAATTTATTAAATATAATTATTAAATAAATTTATTATCATTAATATTAATTTATTAATAAAATTCCATCCCAAAATATTAAAAGTTATTCAATATAACTTTAAATATTTTCTAATACTTTAATATCAGTTGTAAACGATTTTTAAAATATTAAAATTATTTTTAAGTAATTTATTTAATACAATTATTAAATAAATTAAATATCATTAATATTTAAATAAATTGAGCATTATAAATGCTTGTAAAAATGAATATTCGTATACTATATTTGAAATAAATCGAGCATTATAACTGCTTTATAAAATGAATATTATACTATTCTATTTGAGATAATTTCAGCATTATAACTACTTATAACATGAGTATTCTTACTAAATACTTGAAGAAAATAGGACATAGCAACTACTTATAAAAGTGTATTTTCTACTTTATAAGAGAAACAAATCGGACATTATAACTGCTTATAAAAGTATATTTTCTACTTTATAAGAGAAATAAATCGGACATTATAACTGCTTATAAAAGTATATTTTCTACTTTATAAGAGAAATAAATCGGACATTATAACTGCTTGTAAATAGGACTTTTGTAATATTTACTTAAAATAATTTGGGCATTATAACTGCTTAGAAAAGTATATTTTTTTGCTAAATATATAAAGAATAATGAACATAATAACCACAAGAGTAAATACCTCTTAGAGTTGCAAGTTTTAACTAATCCTTTGAAGTCTTGAAACTCACCAAAAACTTTCCTCTCTCTCTCTACCGAAATTCTCCTCCTCTCTCTCTCTAACCATATTTTTAGTTTTGAAAAAAATGAAGAAAAATGACTCCTATTTATAAAAAAACATAGTTTCAATAATTTCACGTTAGGGGCTCGGCTTTTTACAGTTTGCCCCTGGCTTATTAAAGTTTGGTACCCTAGTTAATTACACTGTAGTACCTTATGAATTGCACTTTAGTTCCTCGGTGGCATCATGATGACATCATTATGATGACATCATCATGATGACATCACCTTTTGTGTTTCTTTAATGCTGATGTCATGCTTGCATCATGCTTACATCATCTGTGTTTCTTTAAGGATGATGTCATGCTTGCATCATCTCTTATCTGATTGGTTGATTAAAGTTCACATGAATTGGAGGGTATTTTGGTCATTTCACATATAATTTTAAGGGTAGTTCGATCATTTCGCCTCCAAAAGGGTATTCTAATAATTTCTCACACAATTTTACGGGTAGTTCGGTCATTTTCTATGTTTCCCTTAAAATTTAACCCTTAGGGTTTGATAAATAACATTAGGATTTGCTAATCACCATTAAGGTTTATAAATTAGGGTTTAGGATTCCCGAATAAGAAATTAGGATTTCTTAACTGCAGATTAGGGTTTCTACTATTAGGGTTTACTAAGGTTATATCTTATCTAATCAACATTTGATCATTAATCCCTTACTAGACACACACAATCATAGATACAATTATAATAATTGTATTAACTATTAAATCTCTTTTCGTAATTAGGGTTAGGATTTTTATCAACTGAATTAGGGTTTATCAATTTAAAATTAGGGTTTTCCCATGTTACCATTTACCTGATTCATACTCAACCCTTAACCATATACTGTACACACATATAATCACAAAATCATATAAGTCTTTCACAAAAATTTTAAATTCATACTCTATTTCCAGTCTAGGCCTTATTATTTAACCTTTATTTAATCATTTAAAATTTTATTAATCTTATAAATTTTTGGGTTGTCACATTCACCCCTTCTTCTAAGAATTTCGTCCTCGAAATTACAGCCTACTAATCCCTACTCCTTCTATTCACCAAAACTAGGTTTTTAAGTTAACCTTTACCTGATTTTATTTTCTTTTAATGAGTACATGTTGCTTCATTCTATGAGGAACTATTTTATTATCACATTCTACCCAGACTTCTCCCCAAGGAGTTAAAAACTTTTCAAATAATGCTGAGTGGCCATGAACTTTCATTTTTTAATTTCGAAAAAGTTTAAACAGAAATTCATCTGCAAATCGCTCTGGACTTACGGACACATTGGGTGATCAGCCCGTATGCCCTGCATTGATCAGATGCTACATGCTGGAACGACATTCGCGTTCATCATCACCGCCATTGGCGCAAAAATATTTCCCAATTTAGGGATGTTCATACTCAGCCTGGATTCCGAATCAAAATAATATGGTTCGGGATAAGTTCTCAAAGAGATACTTGAATTTTCATAAACATTGTCTAGCTGAATCAAATAGCTTTAGACATATACCAATAATTCCAATATCAATCAAAACATGTGTCTGGCCAAATTTAATTGACACTTGACTTTTCTTTAAAATTCTAAAAATTATTTTATGACATCATGATACCGCACTGTATTTACAGTCCGTTTTAGATTCCGTTATTTTTTTGACTTTGTCATAAAATAATATACCATAGTGGGCTGACGATCTTTAGATCACATCCAACACTAGGTAAGAATGTATTGATGACTCAATCATTTTTTTTTATCATTTTTGCACCAGGTTCTATGATGCATTGATGATATATAAGTTACATTTTGATATTTTAAATAATTTTTTTTGTCTAGCCGAAATAATTAGCGTAGACTCTTCTTTAAACCGTTCAAAACTATTGAAAATCATTTTTGGAATTATCATGTCGCAACAGGTAACGATGTGTCAGGGTTCCGAAGTCCACATATACACAATTATAACTATGTTTTGAGGATAACAACAATTCATTTTTGGTGTTATCATGCCACAACAGGTAACGATGTGTTAGTGGTACGAAGCCCACTTCTACATAATTGTAACCAAGTGTTGCTGATAACAAAAATTCATTTATATTTTTAAAGGCACATCAGTGCGAATTTAGCTTGATGCCAAAAATTTCGAAGTCTAGCACAGCTAGAAGATTTGGAATACCTATGCTTCCACCATCAACATCAAAATTTCTAATGATCAATTGCTTAATAATTCTATCTATTTCTATTATCCTCAATCCTTCATTCATAATTTTCCTATACTCCCGTATAGTTCATCAAACATACCACACGTTATGAGTTCAGGAACTTACCACAATCATATGGGTTTTGAAACTTATCCTAGTCAGACCAGAGTCGTCCATTCGCTGAGGGGTTTCACCATACGATTATGAGTCACGAACTTACCATACGTATGAGTTTAAAGAACTCGCGCTTAATCTTATATTCTCTACCTATCCGTTATACACATGAGAGAAGAATCACCTTCTCAACATACATATAGCTAATAGTGCGACACCGACATTTCAATGATTATCAATATAACAAGCTAAGTGATTGTCGAACCAAACACAATCCCCTGCCCATACAAGGAATTGGTCAACCTCATCCACTAATCAATATAGGATGCTAAGCGATTGTTACACCAAGGACAAATCCCTGCCCATACAAAGAATTGTTAAACTCAACCACTATATCAATATAGGAAGCTAAGTGGTCCTAAAACCAAGCATAATTCCCCGCCCATACAAGGAATCATACAACTTAGCTGCTAACATAAGTCCTCAATTGAAATCCCACATATTCCTAGTTCCCTCTGTACCCGATACGAATTTCATTTAATCCGTATCTTATAATCCTTTTCAACTCTTTTGAGTTTAACTCGTACTATTTCATAGTACCATTTTCGTATAGTAATTCTGCTATAAAGTTTTCAATCTTTTGATTAATCATCTGTCCTTCTATGACCTCATAAGATCAATTTTTGATCTCATATTATAATCGTATTATATTATGATTATTTTCTATGTTATGATCGTTTTGTTTTACGATCTTCTTTCCCTTTATACTTTTAGTCTTTTAGACTCTATCTATTCATTACTACTGTTCATCTTTATTATCAGAGTTAGGTAACTCTGGATCTTTATTACTTGTCAAGATTCTTCTTTGAATCTTATTGACTTATTAATACCTTGCCCAAATTCATCGCTTAGAATTTCAAACTCTATTTGAGTTTATTCCGTATCCTTATCCTTGCAGTTATAGCCTAAGGTTTATAACCTACAGCTTTGATACCAACTGTGACGCCCCCAAATCCGGGTACCTTTTACCTCAGACCTGGTACGTTAAGATACATCATTTCTATAACTACTACGGAAGATATAAACATAAATTATTTATACAATAAACTTTTACACATAATCCCCAAGGTCGGTAACCTTAACTTAATACACATATTCATATTCTACATGACTTACAATGTCATCTGCCACCAATACTATTACAATTTTAACTGCAACAAAATCTAATTTTGAAATTTATCTTTGTCTTTGCCTATATCCGAAGTTTCGTCTTAATCTGAAAGTTTTATCATGATATAGCAAGGGTGAGCAACAAGTTTACCCAGCAAGTTTAAGTTAAAATGAAGATATATCATGATGGAAAAGAATAGTAAGCTAACAAGCTTTCAACAATGTAATAATTGTGAAAGAACATGAATCAATTTATATAACTGAATGACCGAGACAATAATGATGAATGGCCAACAATGAACATGGACAAATTTAACTGAACCAAATGGTAAGGAAGGTGATCAGCCTTTCATACCTGATGAACATATGCAACATGCACAACGTGCGAATCAATAATCAAAGATATGGTGTAATCAACAATGATTAACCACAGACATGCTTTACAATAACAACTCGAGTTCGAGTTAGGAAAATTTCTCAATAAAAGAGTATAGGAACTTGCTTAATAAAAGTATAGTTCAGGAACTTGCCTATACCGTCGATTACTGCTACACAATGTAATTAAACTTCAGTTGAAAGACCTATGATTAATAATATCGATCTCTCAATTAGAATAATATCATAACATATATCACTACTAAATATAGTCATAGTATAACTTAAACACTTATCACATATCCCTAACAGTCACTAAAGCACATAAGACCCAGTATCAAGTCAAACTATTTCAGTCCGGTTTGATTTTGGTACTATTCCGACGTCCCGATTGCTTTATCAGATAATTATCGAGTCTATTTTAAATAAAACTCTGCTTAAACTCTTTAATATTATTTTAGATAATTTACTTATCAGTTATAACATTTTTCAGATAATTATTATCATTTATAATGATTTTTCAATCATTAATATTATTTTTAAATGATTTAAATACCGAATAATTCCATCATTATTAATATTTAATTAAGTTCACATATTAATGAAATAAATGTCACAATATTAAAAGTTATTTATTATAACTCAGAGTATTTTTAATACCTTAATAGCACTTTTAAATAATTTTTAAAACATTAAAACTATTTTTACATAATTTATTTAATATAATTATTAAATAAATTTATTATCATTAATATTAATTTATTAATGAAATTTCATCCCAAAATATTAAAAGTTATTCAATATAACTTAAAATATTTTCTAATACTTTAATATCATTTTAAATAATTTTTAAAATATTAAAATTATTTTTAAGTAATTTATTTAATACAATTATTAAATAAATTTAATATCATTAATATTTAAATAAATTGAGCATTATAAATACTTGTAAAAATGAATATTCGTGTACTATATTTGAAATAAATCGAGCATTATAACTGTTTTATAAAATAAATATTCTACTATTCTATTTGAGATAATTTCAGCATTATAACTGCTTATAACATGAGTATTCTTACTAAATACTTGAAGAAAATCAGACATAGCAACTGCTTATAAAAGTATATTTTCTACTTTATAAGAGAAATAAATCGGACATTATAACTACTTATAAAAGTATATTTTCTACTTTATAAAAGAAATAAATCTGACATTATAACTGCTTGTAAATAGGACTTTTGTACTATTTACTTAAAATAATTTGGGCATTATAACTGCTTATAAAAGTATATTTTTTTATTAAATATATAAAGAATATGAACATAATAACCACAAGAGTAAATACCTCTTGGAGTTGCAAGCTTTAACTAATCCTTTGAAATCTTGAAACTCACCAAAAACTTTTTTTTCTCTCTCTCTACCGAAATTCTCCTCTCTCTAACCATATTTTTGGTTTTGAAAAAAATGAATAGAAATGGCTCCTATTTATAGGAAAACATAGTTTTAATAATTGCACGTTAGGGGCTCGGCTTTTTATATTTTGCCCTTGGCTTATTACAGTTTGGTACCCTGGTTAATTACACTTTAGTACCTCATTAATTGCACTTTAGTCCCTCGGTGACATCATGATAACATCATTATGATGACATCATCATGATGACATCACTTTTTGTGTTTCTTTAATGCTGATTTCATGCTGTATCATGCTTGCATCATCTGTGTTTCTTTAAGGATGATGTCATGCTTGCATCTTCTCTTCTCTGATTGGTTGATTTAAGTTCACATGGATTGGAGGGTATTTTGGTCATTTCACATATAATTTTAAGGGTAGTTTGGTCATTTTGTCTCCAAAAGGGTATTCTAATAATTTCTCACACAATGTTCAGGGTAGTTCGGTCATTTCCTATGTTTTCCTTAAAATTTAACCCTTAGGGTTTGATAAATAACATTAGAGTTTGCTAATCACCATTAAGGTTTACAAATTAGGGTTTAGGATTCCTATATAAGAAATTAGGATTTTTTAACTGCAGATTAGGGTTTCTACCATTAAGGTTTACTAAGGTTATACCTTATTTGATCAACATTTGATTATTAATCCTTTACTATACACACACACACAATCATAGATACAAGTATAATAACTGTATTAACTATCAAATCTCTATCTGTAATTAGGGTTAGGGTTTTTATCAACTGAATTAGGGTTTATCAATTTAAAATTAGGGTTTTCCATGTTACCCTTACCTGATTCATACTCAACCCTTAACCACATACTGTACACACATATAATCACAAAATCATATAAGTCTTTCACAAAAATTTTAAATCCATACTCTATTTCCAGTCTAGGCCTTATTATTTAACCTTTATTTAATCATTTAAGATTTTATTAATCTTATAAATTCTCGGGTTGTCACAGTTGACTTCGTCCTTTCAACCTTGTCCAGCCACTCAGACATTAAGTCGAACAATATGGCACCAAAGTTGATTTGCTTCTTGAGAGCAATGGCAGTCATGATTCTCAGTTGATGATCACTTACTGTATCATGAGTAGTATCCTTACTTAGTATGAACTTTATTACTATCTCAGTAAGGAATTCGTATTCTTCAGGAAACTCCTTCTTCTTCATGCTCTTCAAGACAGGGTTTCTTTTGTAGTGCATAGCTTTCTTCCCTTCTTCAATGTCAACCTCTTCAAGGTCCTTTAGTCCCGAGTCTGGAAGACCTAAGCACTGGTTAATGTCTGTAGATTTCAACTTCAGAATCTAGCCTTTTACTTTAGTTGTTAGGGTTCCAGAACTCGTAGTCGCATTTGAGTAGAATTCTCTCACCAGATTTGAATAGATTCGAGTGTTTGCTTCAAGGCATTCAGAGAATCCAGCCTTCTTCACCAGCTGAAGAATATCTCTGAACTTCTTTTCAGATTTCTCGAACTTCTTAGTTCCGAGTTGAGTGCCAATGATGACACGTAAATCTTCCATTTTAGGAGTTAGGGGTTTCTGGGTTTATGACTTTGTGAGACTATTGTGAGACATCAGGAATAGATTTGAGGGTATATAACTATTTAAGAAGATTTGACTATTTGGAGGTGTTTAGGTTCTGGTTTGAGAGAGAGAGAGAGTGTGAGAGTGTATTGATTGGACAGGCTTGCAGCTTTTGATGAACTCTTAAAAATGTAACTGCCACTTAATTTGAATTTTCCCTCTTGTAACTGTTCCATCCACGTTTCTTAGTGGGACAGTTGTAAGAGTCTGAGAGGTCACAATCTGTAACTTCTTCTACCACGTCAGTTTATTAGATTTGACTTTTCTTCAGTTGACTATTGACTTCTTCAGTTCGTGGAGTGACTTGTGACTTGGCTCAGTACTCCACGATTTCTTAGACTGATCTCCAACCTTCGTGTCTTCTTTGATGTTCGTAGTCTGTGACCATGTTTCAATAGACAACTTCTTCATCAGACTTCAAGTGAGTGGCAATACTCATTTGCAGCTTGTATTCTTCTGAAGAGTTATTGCTTGCTTCAGCAGAGATTCATGTGATGCAAATAATATCTACACTTCTTCTGGGTTAAGGTTGCTCAGGAAGGGCCAACCTCTTAGATTAAGACTAAGGGTTAGGTTTGTCCCTGAGGCGCTTATCAGATAAAGAGCTTTATAGACATGGTGGCTACAATGACATCACACTGGGCTTTTCTGCTGGTGAGTTCATTTACCAACTCCGGATACTCTTTGATGTTGGTATTCGTTTAGACTGCAATCGTGGTGTCCTCATGCTCTTACACTATGATCACTGAGGCTGATCGTAGGTACTCCATGATTCGAGTGGTTGGTAGATATGGTTATTAGTAGCAAGTTTTGAGACATTACTACTAGCTATGGATCTTCATTTGGTTCATCAATCACAGAGTTTTGGGACTCTGTAACTGGGATATTTCAGTTTTGGGTTAGCTCCTGTCTTTATGAACTTGACAAAAATGGTCTTGATATTCGTGGAGTGGTCAACAGACATGCACCATGGTTGACCTATGCTCTGAGATTTTCTCAGATCTTCTGGTAAGAATCCCACTTCTTTATTTTGCCTTCAGAGCTTCACCATCTCCATATCTTGCATCAAGAACTTCCTCAGAGTTATCAACAACTTCAGGCAGTACTTCCTTGGCAACTGCCCTTGGTTTTGGCACCTCTTCTTCAGTATTGGTCATGACCTAATCAGTTGCAGCAGTGTTGTCTGTATGACTGATGTATGCTATCACATCTTCCATAATTCTGGTCTCTTCCACAATTGAACCAGATGCTTAAGGTTGATTGCTTTGTTCAGCCTTTTCAACAGTAATCCTTTTGAAACTTCCTCATTTTCCATAACATTCTTCTTGACTAGCCTCTTCTTCCTCTTCTTTGGCTTGGACACAGCCTTTGCACTTTCTTCAGCTTTAGCCCTGACAATATGTTCAGGCTAAGAGAATGTTGCAGCTCCTTCTTCAGTAGTAACAGTCAGTCTGGACTCTACGATTGGTGATGACTCCACAATCGTAGTGAGTGAAGATTTCTTTGTCCTGTGGCTGTATTTCTTATTTTTCTGAGGTTCAACACTACCTTCAGCCTTATCTTCACTAGCCACTTAAATATTTATCATCAATGATTGGAAGATCTAAAGGATTCGCTCCATTTTGCTCCTTTGACACAATTAGTGCTGCTACTCTTAGCAGATCACTGCTCCCCCATAGTTGATGCTATCTTCTCAGAGAAGGATGAATTCTTCTTCTTCACATGTATAAGGAGGTAGCCTTGCATACTTTCTTCAGGCTGAGATCATCATGATCATATAAACCTTATTGAATCATAGAGAGATATCTTCAGAACTGATCACTCCACGATTGTTGACAAAACTACGAAGGTAGTCTTTCTCATTCAGGATTCAGTATCTTCTGCACTTGTGAAGTTTTTCTTCTATAATGAATTCTTCATAATCACAGTTTGATGATCCTCTGATATAAGCTTCCTTGATGTTCTCTTTGAGATGATATGCTTTTCATGAATAAGCATAGAAGATCTCTATCATCTTGACATGAGTGGCCAGCTTCCATATGGAGATCATCACCCATGTGAGCTTCATTTATGGGGACTCAGCAAGTCTTCAAGAACAGGCTTTGGCATTGGATAATTTTGTCAAAAACATTGCTGAAATGTCTTGAGCTTCCAGCTGGTCGAATCTTTGTGACTGAAGCCATCTGCTTCAGTATTCCTTAGTGTGGTCAAATAAACCAACTACCTGCAGGTTAAGTAAATTTCTATCTTGGTACCCATGCTTGATTGGGTCCTGCTGAGTTAGTTTTCTCAAAATCCCAATTCCTCATTTTCTTGTATTTATATCATATTAAGCATCAACAATCATATTCATTCATCTATCAGATTTAAATATGACATATATAATACATGATTGTGAGTGTGTGTATGATTAAGCATTTTGATATGACACTCCTTTTCTTTGATTGTTTCACCCGTTGCTTGATTATGTTCATAGATTTTAAATGTTCACAGAGTGGGAATCAATTCTATTATTTGTTTGTACCTGATTGATTCATGGAGATGATCAATTTCTAAGAACCTTCAAGATACTCCTATAGTATTGATCAAACTCTACGTTTCATCAAAAACACAGAACATTGATTTGTATATATTTACATGCATACAAACCCTTCAGCAAGAGTTAATCCACTTAAGCTTAATTTGATTTAGATTATCTTATGACTTACTCTAGACTTCTTTCAAGAAGTTATTTTCCACCTAAAACATGGGGGAAGAGAAAGTTTGTTGACAATTAAGTTTCCAACCTTAATGTACTTTCTCTCTTCCCTTTTTTAGGAAGAGTATGGTCTCTTGATAGAAAACTATTGTAGTACATAAGGTGATGCAACATGATGTATATATCAATACCTTTACACTGTCAGTTTCTTAATAGTCATTTTTCTTGCTATAATAATGTTTAGGCATTGATGTGCATATCTTTTCATTCAGTGCTGACAGCCTGTTGCTCCATCTGATCTCCGATCAGTCAGGTATAGTCTTGGAGATGTAAGGTAGGAAAGTGTAGGCAGCTTAGGTTCTTTGATAACCTTGAACCTCAAGGTTCATATCCAACAGGTTAGCCAAATACTCATTAGAAGAAATCTTCTTTCTTCTCAGAATAAACATTTCATTGTATGAATAGGCTTTTCATCTTTCAGAATAGTGGATGACAGACTCCTTGCTTTTAATGCCTTTTGACTTCCCATCACTGGTCTGCAGACTGCTGATTGACTTTGGACATGGATTGGTCTTGTTGTTACAGCATTAAAGATCAGGGACCAATCTGAGCAGCTTCAGGTGAATATACACATTTGCCTGTACACATAATTTCCAACATGTGAGCTCATCTGCATTCACAAGTGACTTACTACTAAACTAATTTTAGAACATATTTTGTGCCTAGGATCAAACTCAAAGCGTTAGCTTTAGGATATAGCATGAGAACCTGCTTTGATACCAATTGTTAGTTCCCAGAGGGCACACAATAGATCTAGAAGGGGGGTTGAATAGATCCCTTTTTTTTAAAATCTTTTCCATTTTATTTTGTATTACTAAGAAATTAGCATATGGCAAACATAAGAATCATTTCAAGCACAACGGAATAAGTTAAAGATCCCCTTCATAACTATCTTGTTAACCATTGTTCTAGAATTAGTTTATGTGTAAGTGATCATTGCATTCATAGCAGTTATAGCAGTTATATGTACATAATATAAATGACAGAATGTAAAAGACACAAGGGATTTTAAGTGGTTCAAAGACTCAAGCTCCTAATCCACTCTTCTGCTTCAATAAGCAGGGATTCCACTAAGGAAGTCTTTACATCTGGATCTCTACGATTCCTTCAAGGCCATCAGCCTTGGAACTTCAGTTCTCTACGAACTCTTCAAGTCCAGCAGACTTGGAACTTCAGTTCACTAAGAACTCTTCAAGGCCAGCAGCCTTGGAACTTCATTTAGTCCCTCGGACAAGGACCCCTCAGGCCCTGGCTTCGTTGATGTTGTTGTTGGTGCTAAGCTGCTAAGATGACTTGAAGCTTTGTTCATCCTTTGGTACTTAGCAGCTTGGTGTGATCTTCTTTGGATTCTGCATCGAGACTGGATCACCATTGGACAGACCGCTAAGATGTTCTTGAAGCTTAACATCGTTGAGTACTTAGCAGTCCATCTCTTCTTCTTTAGTGCAGCTGATCTTTTGGTTGATGATCGTCTTCATCTGATCTCAGCTTGCATCCTTTCACCACTTGGGGTCTGCTAAGTCTTTGAGCTTTTGGTAGACTTCGTCTGGTACTTAGCATCCCCTGAACCTTGCTTGACTGATGTGCAAATCTGATTCTTCATCTGATCTTGCATCTATTCTTCTTCAGCTTTTGGTAGTTCATGGTGATTCATAGAGTGGTTTTTTGAATCTTCTTTCTGATCTGCCACTTTTCTGAATGCTATCTTCTTGGCCTTCTCAGCTTTCAACTTAGCTGCCATTCTGATTGGCATTCTCATTGTTGTTGAGTGAAGCCTTTATCTGTTAAAGCTCTTTTCTTAGCTTACTTCACTTCTAACTTCGTAATCTCACTGCCACTGAGACGTATTCTGTTTTAGCTCTGTAGAACTCGTAGAGTCAAGAACTTATCAGCCCAATAACTCTTCAACTTAGCAACCTTTCATCTTTGAAGCTTTAGCTGTTAAATACTCTTCCATAAGCTTTCCGTTGGAATATAGCCGTTGGGAGCTATTTGAATTGCTTCGCAGATCTCGAGTTATTTGGTGCAAACTGCTGATGTGACATGACAGCCCCTTTTTGACTTTTCTGACACAGCAGTCTACTATTTCACCTACCACTTCAGAGATGTCACTTTAATGCGTCAGGTTGGTAGTCACCTTTATTTCTTCTCTCTGACTCCTCGATCAGAACATCAGGAGTTGTCCTTCTGCATCGATGCTCTCAATCAGCAACGTTCGAATGTTTGTCTTCATATTAAGACGTTGCCAAGGCTTCAATATTCAGATGATCGAACTCTATGATTCTGATGCAGATGACCTTGAACTTGATCGTAGTTTGTCTGATGAATGTTGCTCATTGACTGGTTGAGACAACACT
This sequence comes from Panax stipuleanatus, assembly GCA_020205555.1. Lineage (NCBI taxonomy): Eukaryota > Viridiplantae > Streptophyta > Magnoliopsida > Apiales > Araliaceae > Panax > Panax stipuleanatus. The sequence goes on from CM035120.1 coordinate 46,262,490, forward strand.
ACGATTCTGAAAATTGTCCTTTAGATTTGCAATGTTGTACCTCTCTTCCTTCAGTCGTGAAGTGCTTCAACACTTCTGCTTTCCTTGACTTGCATCAGGAACTGATAACTTGTCTGAATTCTCTGGCCCTTCTGAATTATAAGACTCATTTGATTAGGCATACTCAACTCTCTTTCTCCTTGTGATCTCCCGTTCACCTATCATCAATGGTCTGACCCATGCTTAATCTCCTTTGTTTGTTCTTCATAGGTTGGCCAATATCTCTGTATAAACTGCATCAGTTCCTGCTTCTCATCTGACAAGCACTACTATCATGGTCACACCCAAGATCATTGTCTTCTGTTTATCTTGACAGCTACTGCATTACTGACTTCCTCTTGTCAGTCACTTCATTTGAAGTCTTCTTACTATTGCTTGTGGAAGACTTCTCCTGAATGGCTTCACTACTCAATCAGGATGTTGATTAAGTTGGTGCTTCGATCTTCTGTTTGCTTGCAGGCCATTGGGTGAGTGCTCTCTGGCTTCCTTCAGGTAGATTGTATCTTTACAGTTCTGACCAGAGGCTACATCTTTGGATACTTTGGGAGTGCTCATTTGTTGAGAATTATTTTGTCTCTACGATTCTTCCTTGGCGTTGTGAGCACTTACTTGACTCTGTCAAAGCCTTTGTTCTGAAGACTACGATCTTGCATTGGTTCTGCAGACACTACGACTCCGAGAGTAGATCATACGACAGACTACGATTTCTGCCTTAGCACTTGTTGTCCTGGTTTGATCTTGCTCGACTACGATTTCTGCCTCTTGATATGATCAGTAGACTCCACGACTTTATGTGTGGCCTACGATTCTTGACTTGGCTTTGGCAGGCGCTCGGTAGGCGCTTAGACAGGCTGTCTCTACGATTCTAAACATGACTTTCTCAGCAGACTACGGCTTCGAGAAAGTTCTTCTCGACACACTATGATCCTGCCATGTCTCTCCTGGCAGACTACGAACTCCGAGAGCTACTATCCTTATAGACTATGATTTTGCCTTGATAGACTTTGAGTCTTCCTTGTCTCTCCTGGCAAACTACGAAGGCTGGTGCAGTGCTCGACGATCAGACAGTCCTATCTATTACATTGTATAAGATCAACCTAACAAGTTTGATCTTTTTATTTTTAGTTCTTGTACATCATATTCTTTTGAAGAACTTTACGAAGCTGTTTTGTTCATGTAAGATCAACCTAATATATTTGATCATTTCAGTCTAAGTCCTTGTACATATATTCCTATTATCTATTCAAGGACTTTACAGCTTATATCAATGCAAACATATTTGCATATTCATTCATTAAGATCATAATCAAATCTTATATAAATAGGAATAGATTTCTCATGCTTCTTCCCAACAGCCTTGAACATATCTTTTATCGTAGAGTGAAACCTACTCTATGTTCTTCATTTTTATGGCAATGATGATACAAAGCTCAAGTTTACGACTTCCATCACTCTACTATTAACAGAGAGAAGAACGAAAAGTTCAACAAAACATAAAGCTCAACCTTACGATTCTTGGGACAACGAAATAGTAGAGTCAATGACAGGTCTCACAAAAGGACTAACAAATGGAACATTGCAAATCAAAGATCCTAGGATGCCAAATCATATCCCTAGGAGAAATTAAATATGTGTCCACTAACTAGTTGGTCGAAAGCAAGTGTTAGAAAAATAATTAAAGCTACTGACTAATGTTACAAGTCCTAAGTCAGAAAGTACTCTAACACAAAGCTCAAGAAAGTCAACATCAGAGATATCGAAGTATCTGAGCATTTAATGTTCCAACAAACACTTCTCAACGGGAAGATTTCAAATGAGCTATAAAAAGAATTATCGTTTGAAAAGAAAAAAGAAAAAGAAGAAAGATGATGATGAGCGATTAAGCATTACAAATATAAGAAAAGAATCATCATATACTACTAATTCTCGTTTTCTTATAAAACTACGATATTAATTTTAATTTTTAAATAAGCTTGTATTATTACATATATTTTAATAAAATAATAAATTAATATTATGTAAGATGATCTTATTTTGATTGTTTTCTTATCAAACTATACTAATAATTCTCATTTCCTTATAAAACTATAATATTAATTTCAGTTTCTAATTTGAATTGATTAATAATAAAAGTTGACTTAATGTAAGAAAAGTCAAAGGTCCAGCCAAAAAAAAGGAGGACGAATAAATTCTCATTGGATAGAGTAATTATTTTTAATTTTTTATTTAATATTTGTATCATAGGGTCTATTAGTATATTATATTTTTATTTTAATAACAAAAATAATTATATCATCTAAATAATGATTAAATCTCATTTATACTCGAAACTATTATTATACTTATATTTTAATAATAATAATAATTTTAAGTTAGGTAAATGATTTTTATGATTTTTTTTTGTCAAACTATTTTATCTAAATGAAAATATAACTTTACTTAAACTTGTATTATTGTATATATATTTGAACAAAAGAAACCAATTACTATGAGGTAAGATGATCTTATTTGATTGTTTCCTTATACAACTATTCTACTAATTCTCGTTTCCTTATAAAACTACGATACTAATTCTAATTTTTAAATAAGCTTGTATTATTATATATTCTTTAATAAAATATCAAATTAATATTATGTAAGATGATCTTATTTTGATTGTTTTCTTATAAAACTAGCTATATTACTAATTCTCATTTTTTTTATAAAACTTCGATATTATTTCCTGTTTCTGATTTGAAATGATAAATAATAAAGGTTAAATTAATGTAAGAAAAGTCAAAGTTCGAACAAAAAAAATGAGGACGAACCAACTCGTCTATTTAATTATAGTATAGATAGATAAATAGATGTATAGATATAGATAGATTAGAAAAATAAATGTGTTCTAATATAATTATGATGTTATTATTTTCCTAAATTGTTATTTATCAGTGTGTAAAATCGAGAAATACATACTTTTACACTTTTGTTAGGTATAAGTTGCCACGTAGTAATCTCAAGCAAAAATTGATCAAACCAATCAAAAAGGAGCAACATTATTTTTAAAAACAAAACTTTGAGGTAACAGTTACTTTTAACCATAGTTTGGGTTGTTACTTGAAATCCACTAAAACTTACGGGGACAGCTTAATTATTTTCCCAACTAATAAAATGACTTGACCAAAGTTCTGACGGAAAAATGTGATGTGTATATTTTTGGGGTGGTGGTACTTGAACTAATGATGAGAAGATAATGGATCCGGTTAGCATGAAGTTATATTTTTGGTAAGTTTGTCAATTGACTAATAGAATACTGACACACATACAGTCTCGCCTATGTGTCAGTATTCTATTGGCCAATTGACCAACTTACTCCAAAATAAACTTCATACTAACCACTTCCGAAAATAATGTTGAATGATCTTTTAGACACGCCTTTCGCATCCAATTCCATTATTGCTTGAACAAGATATTGTTCGAGTTCTTAAATTGGCCTTTGCATGTTTATCTCCTGATCCCAAATCTTGGCCTACAATGCACACAGTATCACAACAGTTGATGCCTCGGAGAACCCTGACAGCTAAATCTCTTCTTACTGTTTCAGTAGGGAAGTTGATGAAATGGAGAAAAAGTATCGTTTCAAAAATATACTTGAAGTTGAGCATTGTATATGTTCTCCTTCTTTTACCAGAATCATAATGTGATATGTGTTGAGATATAAAGTCTCTCACATCAGTCAACTAAGACCTGAAGACTCAATATATAACTTGAGAGACTATTCTATTTATTGTCAATTGATTTTGAATTGGATATTTCAATATCATTTGTGTACAGGCCCACATGCTCCACGTCACCCAAAGCTTAAAATTAAGCCACATGTGAGGGTTATTAATTGGTTTTGAGTTGAATGCTTCAATAAATAATACGCAGACTAAGAATTCTAGTAATAATATATGAGCAGTGCCCTATTGTCTGTCTACGTTTTATCTGAATTTTTAATCTCACAAACATCTCTTCTTCAATCACCAAACTGTGGATACTACTAAATCGATTTTCTGTCGATACACTGATATTAACACAATGCTAGTTTATGGTTTCATTTAGCTCAACCAAATATCAACAAATCAAATTGAATATTCTTAAGATTCAAATAACCAAATATGTCAAGTTTGAGTCCTTAATTTAACAAATTAAAATTTAATTAATATTAACCAAGTAGTCAAACTTTGAAATTAGGATGCTCGCTCAGTCATTCGTTAGCTTGCCTGCTTTGGACTTGATTTTACTCATGGTGATCTGATGAAATTTTGAGTCGGTGGGGCACTTTTGTACCATATTCTTATTCTAGCCATATTTTAAAATCTGTTTGGAGTTACGGGATTTTTTTTTTCAAACAATCCAAAAATTTTGAAATTTATTAAATCTGCAAATGTATTATAACTCATGAAAAATTTACAAGCGAAAAACAATCAAATAATTAAAGGCAAAAATATGGATGAATACCCTGATCGTTTAATGTTTTTTCACTTTGAGGTTTGTCTTCTCAATTTTTTTTAATTATGGAATTAAACTTTTAATTTTTTTTTCCACTTTGAGTATTGTCTTCTCAATTTTTTCCATTAGGTGATTAAACTTTTAAATTTTTCTGATTATGTCTAAATTGATAGTGTCTAAAAGTCCAATAATAATCTAGAAGGGGGGTTGAATAGGTTATTACCGTTAAAAAATTATCTTTGGCCTTTTTGAATTTTAGTGGGTTAATTTTATGAAATTAATAAGCAGTTTTAAAATTCAATCGCACAATGCACAGATATTTATCTGGTTCACAACATACAGCTCGGGTATGTTGCTACGTCCAGTCTCAAGCTCCTCTCCAAGACTTGAGATCCTATTACTCCCTGTAATAAATACTCCTTCAATAGGCGGAGAAGTCTGTATAAAGTTTTAAAGATAAACTTACAACTATCCACAACTAACTATCTTGGACAGCGAACTCTCAGCTCCTTCCTCAAGCTTAGTTGAACCTTCTTTTGAGCTTAGAACTATTCTATCCCTTGGTCTTGAAACAACAATCTCTTCCTCACCTCACAAGTACACTAGAGACCCAACTCCCAGCTGAACTCTCTAAGGCTCTGGTCTTGGTTAAAGAATTCTTGTCTTTCTCACAAGTATAAAATAAACTAACTCAACCTTTTTCCTTTTACAAAACGTTTGTTTGAATATTTGCTTCTAATAATAAGCAGATAAAATTGTAGAACAGATACTTCTCAGATAAGCAGATATAGAATTTAAGTATATGATAAAAAGTTCAAAAACTTTTATGTGATGTGCTTATGTGAAAGCAGATAAAAAATTTAAGCACTTGTAATAAAGATTTTCTTTTTCTTTAAAGAATATTTTTCTATAGATTAAGAAAAAGATTTTTCTTTATAAAGAGTGTGTTTCTTTGGTTTTAAATAAATATAACTTTGAATTTAAACAACCACACACACTTGTATAATGCAACCATAATTTATGAACAATTATATGAGCAGTATATTTGATGACAGTTTATCAAGTATGATAATAAGATTCATTTTAGATAATACTTGAACAAACTTGTTTCACCCACTTATATATATTATATTATATTTGATCTACATTGTGAATAATTTGGCCACTTGGGATTTTAAAGACCGTCCAGAGTATTTCAAGGAAATAACATCCGAATTATATCGGTATCTAAGTACTGACTAAATTTTTCGATTCACAACTTGATAATCGTATATAAAATATTAAAGAATATTTATATAGATTATTTATATCAGTAAAAGGCCACTTGGGATTTTAAAGGCCGTTTGCAGAATTTCAAAGAAATAACATCCAAATTATATCGGTGTCCAAGTACTGACTCTTTACTAGATATGATAGATGAAATATATATATATATATATATATATATATAAATGTGTATCGCAGTTTATATCTGATTATCTAAATCTGTATATTGATAATATCAGTAAAGGGCCACTTGGGATTTTAAAGACCGTTTGGAGAATTTCAAAGAAATAACTTCCAAATTATATCGGTGTCCAAGTACCGACTCTTTACGAATATTAATATATAGATATATGAATGTAAATAGCAATTTATAACAGAATAACTATATGTATAAGCAAGTATGAGATGATATGAATAATAACAATTTAACAACTTATCTCGAATACTCTGACCAATTTTTCTCTTTCAATAGAATTATAACTTTGATTGAGAGAAGAGAGTAAAAGCTTATTTAGACAAAATGTAGGCAAGGAGAGTAAGCTTTTTAGTTTGTAAAATTGGTAAATTGAAATGAATAGAAAAGCTTCCTATTTATAAAATTTTTGAGGTTAGGGCATAACCGTAATTTTGGAAATTTATTTTTGAATTAGAAGGTCTGGATTGCATGATAAGATTTTAAAGGGCTCGGATCAATTCACTTTGCCGGATATGAGAAGATTTTTGGCCCAATTTTTTTGTTCACTATATGTGACTCACTACTTGTGCCCATATATTTTTGTTACATACTTGTGACTCATAACTTGCATGCAATCATTACATTTTCCTTAGCATTTCTTTGCAGCATACATGCATTACACAATTCGGCACACACACACGTATGCCCACACACATTTAAGTTAGGCACACACATTCCTATGCACACACATGCACGGTTTATATATATATATATATATATATATATTTGTAAATAATTTTTGCCCTTAAAAGAATTTGAATATTATTTTCAAAATAAAATAGGAATCTCCTTGCCTTAGAAAATGTTAATATATGAACTAATTTTTATTAACACTTGATATTAAATTATCAAGGTCATAAAATAAATTCAAATAAAGTACGAAAATAAATATTTTTAGTCAAAATATTAGTGGTTGTTAGGAATATTCATAAGAATGGTATTCCTATTTTATATGATTTGATTATAATATAAATGAATGAATATGCAAGTATGCTTGCATTGATAAAAGCTGTAAAGTCCTTGATAGATAATAGGAATATATGTACAAGGACTTAGACTGAAATGATCAAATATGTTAGATTGATCCTACATAAACAAAACAGCTTTATAAAGTCCTTAAAAAGAAATGATGTACAAAGACTATAAATATAGAAAGATCAAACTTATTAGGTTGATCTTATAAAGTGTAATAGATAGGCTTATCTGATCGTCGAGCACTGCACCAGTATCGTAGTCTTCCAGGAGAGACAAGGAAGACTCGAGAACTATAAAGGCGGAATCGTAGTCTGCAAGGATAGTAGATCTCGGAGTTCGTAGTCTGTTAGGAGAGACGAGAAAGGATCGTAGTGTGTCGAAAAGAACTTTCTCAGAGCCGTAGTCTGCTGAAGAAGTCATGCTCAGAATTATAGAGACAACCTGTCTATGAGCCGACCGAGCATCTGCCATAGCTAAGTCAAGAATCGTATATCATACTTGTAGTAGTGGAGTCTACTGATCATATCAGGGGCAGAGATCATAGTCCAGCCAGATCAGACGAGGACAACAAGCATGAAAGGCAGAAATCGTAGTCTGTAAAGATCTGATCTCGGAGTCGTAGTGTCTGCAGAAACAAGGCTAAATCATAGTCTGCAGGACTAAGGCGTCTACAAAGGTTGCTCACAATGCCAAGGCAGAATCGTAGTGTCAACACGATTCTCAACAGATGAGCACTCCCATAGAATCCAAAGATAAAGCCTCTGGTTTGAGCTGCAAAGATACATTCCACCTGAAGGAAACCAGAGAGCACTCAACGAAATGGCATGCAAGCTAACGAAAGATCTAAGCACCAACTCAATCGTCATCCAGGTTGAGTTGTGAAGCCATTCGAGATGAAGTCTTCCACAAGCCAATCAGAAGAAGACTTCAGATAAAGTAACTGACTAGAGAAAGTCAGCAAGTGTAGTAGCTGTCAAGAGAACAGAAGACAACGATCTTGGGATTAACCAGGATCGTAGTGTTTGCCAAACGAGCAGGAACTGATGCAGTTTACACAAAGATACTAGCTAGCTTGTGAAGAACAAGAGAGAAGTGATTAAGCATGGGTCAGACCATTGTTGATAGGTGAACGGGAGATCACCAGGAGAAAGAGAGCAGGGTATGCCACAAATCTGATGTGTCTTACTATTCAGAAGGATGCCAGAACGACAAGTCAAGCTATCAATTCCTGAGATCAGTCAAGGCAAGCAGAAGTGTTGAAGCACTGCACAAGTGAAGGAAGAGATGTTCTAAAATACAAACCCAAAGAACACTCTTCAGAATCGTAGTGTTGTCTTAACCAGTCAAAGAGCAACATTCGACAAGACACATTATGATCAAGGTCCAAGAACATTTGCATCAGAATCGTAGAGTTCGGGCATCTGAATATTGAAGCACTGACAACGTCTCAATATGAAGACTGACATCCGAACGTTGCTAATTGAGAGCATCGATGCAAAAGGACAACTCCTGTAGATTCGAATCAGAGAATCATAAAGGAGATATATAAGGTGACTACCAACCTGACACAGAATAGTGACATCTCTGAGGCGGTAGGTGAAGTAGCAGACTGTTGTGTCAGTAAAGTCAAAAAGGAGCTGTCACGTCACATCAGCAGTCTGCACCAAATAACTCGAGATCTGCGAAGCAATTCAAATAGCTTCTAACGGCTATTTTTCAACGGGAAGATCCTGGAAGAGTATTTAACAGCTAAAGCTTCAAAGATGAAAGTGTTGCTGAGTTGAAGAATAGTTGAGTTATTGGAATGCTACATTGTTGACTCTACGAGTTCCACCAGAGCTTAACAGAACAAGTCTCAGTGGCAGTGAGACTACGAAGGTGGAAGTGAAGTAGATTTGAAGAAGAACTTGAACAGACTAAAGCTTCACTCAACATGGATGAGAATGCCATTGAAGATGGCAGCTAAGCTAAGAGCTGAGAAGGCCAAGAAGATAGCATTCAGGAAAGTGGCTGAGCATAAAGAAGATCAGAAGAGCCACTCTACGGATCACCATGAAGAACCAGAAGCTGAAAAGGAAAAGATGCAGATCCATGTCTGCTTATCTATCAAGAAGGGTTCAAGGATTACTAAGGACCAAAAGAAGGTGACCCACAATGAAACGCCTTAGCAGTCCTATGTGGTGATGGTGCACAGCTGACATCAGAAGAAGATGAGCTGAACAGAATGAAGATCAGCTGCACCTGAGAAGAAGTGGTCCAGGCTCTACGTAGAATGCAAAGAGGGCCACGCCAAGCTGCTAAGTACAAAGATGATCAAGCTTCAAGACATCTTAGCAGCAAGGCACCAACAACAACAATAACTACAACAACAAGTAGCCAGGGCCTGAGGGGTCCTTGTCCGAAGGGACTAAATGAAGTTCTAAGTTTGCTGGGCTTGAAGAGTTTGTAGAGAACTGGAGTTCCAAGGCTACTGGCCTTGAAGAGTTCTTAGTGAACTGAAGTTCCAAGGCTGCTGGCCTTGAAGGAATCTTAGTGATTCAGGGTGCTGCCCTTCTTTAGTGGATTTCCTGCGAGAGTGCAAAAGAGTGGATTAGGAGCTTGAGTCTCTGAACCACTTAAAACCCCTTGTGTCTTTTACATTCTGTCATTTACATTCTGTCTTTACATTATGTACTTAACTGCTATAACTGTTATGTTTGTATTAACTACTTATATCTAAACTAACTCCAAGAATAATGTATCAATGTTTATCAATATATCAATGAAGGGGACATTTAACTTATTCTGCTGTGCTTGAAATGATTCTTATGTTTGTCATGTGCTAACTTCTTAGCAATACAAAATAAAATGGAAAAGAGTTTAAAAACGCAAAGGATCTATTCAACCCCCCCTTCTAGATCTATTGTGTGCCTACTGGGAACTAACAATTGGTATCAAAGCGGGTTCTCATGCTATATTCAAAAGCTAATCTCTTTGAGTCTGATCCTAGGCACAAATATTGTTCTAAACTTAGTTTAGTAGTAAGTCACTTGTAAATGCAGATGAGCTCACACGTTGGAAATAATGTGCACAGATAAATGTGTATATACACCTGAAGCTGCTCAGATTGGTCTATGTTCTTAAATGACATAGCATAAAGACCAATCCTTGTCCACAGTCAATCTTGTAGTCTGAAGACTAGAGATGGGAATTCAAGAGGTATCAACAGCAAAGAGTCAAGCATCTTTCATTCTGAAAGATGAATGGTCATGCATGCTAAGAAACGCTTATCCAAAGGAGAAAGAAGAGTTTCTCAAATATGTATTTGGCTAACCAGTAGTTGGATGTGAACCCTGAGGTTCAAGGTGATTAAAGAACTAAAGATGCCAAGACGTTCTTAGCTTACCTCTTCAAGGCTATGACTGATTGATCGAAGGACAACTGGAGCAACAAGCTGTCAGAAATAAATATAAAGATATGCACATCAATGTCTAACCTCATTTTAGCAAGGTAAATGACTGTCAAGAGACTGACAGTGTAAAGGTACGGCTCCTCATTCATTATAAATGTGTACATCAGTGTTGCATCACCGTATGTACTATAACAGTATTCTATCAAGAGACCATACTCGTCCTAAAATGGGAAAGAGAGAAAGTACACTAAGATTGGAAACTTAATTGCTAACAAACTTTCTCTCCATCCAAGTCTTAGGTTGAAGATAACATCTTGAAAGATGTCTGAAATAGGTCATAAGCATATCAAGATTTAATTAATCTTAAGTGGAGTAATCCTTGCTGAAGGGTTGGTATGTATGTACAAACCTATGCTTTAAGTTTTTGATAACACGTATAGTATGATCAGTTCTAAAGGAGTATCTTGACGATTCTTAGAAACTGATCATCTTTATGAGTCAACCAGATACAACTAAGTAATAGTGTTGATTCCTACTCTGCGAACACTCAAAATCTGTGAACATAACCAAGCAAAGGGTGAAACCATCAAAGAAAAAGAGTGTCTTATTAAAATGATTAATCTTACACACACTCACCAGCATGCATGATAAATATCACATCTAAAATCTGATACATGCATAGATATGATTATTGATGCTAAAGTTGATGTAAATTCTAGTATATGAGGAATATGGGTTTTTTGAGAAACTAACCTAGCAGGACCCATTTAACCATGGGTACCAAAATATAAATTATCTAAACCTGCAGGTACTTGGTCTATCTGACCACACTAAGGAATGCTGAAGTAGATGGTTTCAGTCACGAAGATTCACCCAGCTGGAGGCTCAAGACATTTCAGCAATGTTCTTGTTAAATTCATCCTATGCCAAAGCCGGTTTCTGAAAATTTGCTGA